>CM031584.1:16961197-17073913 GCA_018467065.1 Ephestia elutella | reverse complement strand
CTAATGTAAAAATATACAAATTAAGTGTGGGCTGAATAGGCCCGGATAAAAAGCGCACTTTTGGGGCGCGCCTTTGTCAGGGTTGAATTGAGATGTTCTTGCGAATTTTAATGGTTTTTGAAGTTGAATTACGGGGTTATTTTTGTTACATATCATTATTGATAAATAATTCTATAGGCAATGTTTATATGACGTGGATCTTTCTTCCTTATAGGTATAGAGCGTGTTATAACACTAAAGGTGTAAAAAAAATTTAAGGGGTCTACAGACCCCTATCTGCTGGACTATCGCCATCTAGCGACAGTAGTCGTATACAAAAAAGTACCTAAACCTGCACACTGCTGACTGTCTAGTTTAACAGCCAGTGTGCAGATTTCCTCACGATGTTTTCCTTTACCGAAAGCAGGTGGTGGTCGATGAAAACAAGTCAGATTGGTATACAAACTCATAAGGTACTGGGATTCGAACGTAGGTCCCGTCGACTACAGGCGACCACTCGACCACCAATGCGTGGATGGACGTGGATTCGTTGATATGGAAAAAGCGTGACATTTCGAAGTAAGTTTTCAAGTAATACTTTGTAATATTTATAAAGCTATGTTATGTAGTTAACTGTTCTGTGTGCCAATAATTAAAAAATATATATAGAAAACAGTAATAGAACAAGAAGCACAAAAAGTTATTTATAAGAAAAAGATTTCAAATCGCAGGGTGCCAACTAAACGTTTTCCCAAGAAAAAATGTAGTTGAAAAACTTTTTGTTCCGCTAAGACTGAATTTTCTACCGACATTTAAAGTGAGCCAATAAGAGGAGAGGAATCTGATATAAAAACAGAAAACGATGCCTTTAGCTTTTTCCAGGAAAGTCGAGTTAGTGAACAAAGGCTTGGGTAACAAAATAAAGGCGGAAGAACCTCCCCCCTCCCCCTTGAATTAAGGGGGTGGGAGGGGGAAGTTGTCGTTTTAAATGGCCACTATCTGGTACAGAAGGAAGTTCTTTTTTTGTTTCTTTTGTGGAGATGTTCGTTTGAGCTTTAGATGTAGGAAAGGATTGCATCACCATTTAAAAGTTAACTTTATAATATGTTTATTGTTTGTTTTTCACGTCCGAATCGCTGAGACACTTGGTAAAGATAGGTTATAAATTACTTTTAACGTATTTGTTTATTTCAAAAAGTTATCACGTCTGTTCTCGGGGGTAGGCAGAGACTAGCGATTTCCACTTGCTACGATCCTTACAGGAAAAATACAAGTTTAATCAGATTTAATGATAATGATGATTTTTTTCATGATCTGCTTGATCATGAAAAAAAAATTGTTTCATTTTCAATTTCACTAAAAGTACAAACTTTACATAATATAATCCTGACCATAGAATTTTGAATAATACTTAACGAACAAATAGAAGTGCCATCTGCTGTGCTTTACTTTTGCCCGCGGCTTTCCGCGTGAATTTCCCACGCGATCAGGGGCCTTATTTTTAAAAGTGTGACATACCGCCGAAAAATACACTATTATGTTGCACTCGTCCTATTATGTCACTAAAAACATAAAAGCAGTATTTTTGAAATCACTCTTCCAACAATGTTGCCAGTGTTATGAAAATAAAGCGAGAAAAAATTTCTGATCTCTGATCATTCTACGCAACGAAAACCGAATCGGTAACGAATCGTTAAAAAAATGTTTATACATTTTCAATCAAAGTGAACGTAAGCGTTAAACGGAACGCAAAAATTAACTTCTAATAGAAACCATTTATATCCGTATCCGGTTGTCATTGTCATTCAAGATTTTGACGTAAATATCGTTCGACTACCAAATCATACGAAAACGAGTGGTCTAGACCACACGTTGCAAATTATTCGACATAGACAATAAAATTCAAAAATACAGAATAATTGATATCGAATGAAAAATAATTCGGCTCACGCGTTTTTGGTGAGTCACACTTTCAAAAATAGGGCCCCAGTACTTGTTCCCGGGGCGAAAAGTACCCTATGTCCTTCTCAATACTTCTATGTGTATGCGAAATTTCAGGAAAATTGGTTCAGTAAAGCGTGAACAGGTAACAAACAAACAAATAAATAGACACTGAAACTTACTTTCGCATTTACAATATTAGTAGGGATTTATCTATTGCTATAACATAATTTTAATATAAAAACTCTGAAGGAAATTTAATTCGATTTGCAATGTATGTACAAGCTTATGATTTTCAGATTACAGTATACCAAACGTGTACGTGTACATAAAGGCATAGCATGTCTAAACTCCATTTATTCTTACCAGTCCTATCATGTAAACAATCTTACCATGTCTTTTTCTGATTTTACAACAATATAAATTAAAATAGACTTTTTAGGAAATTACTTTCGTGGTTAATAAATGTTTTACTTTAGAATGTTTAGGTTTGAACTAATATTTGATTTATTTTCAACAAAATTCACTAAAAAGTACTGTGAAGATTGTTTACATGATAGGACTGGTAAGAATAAATGGAGTTTACTTACAAAACGCATCTAGACAACCTCTACCGTTCTACGCACATAATACGACTATTTTCAGCTTTACATTTCTGTATTTTCTCAACGCCGCGCCCTCCAAAGGCTTTTTAAGGCTATGTCACCGTCTGGCTTAGGCCACGCCCCATTGGCGACAAAGCATGACCACGCCCATCGCGACATTTTCCACCAATCAGGTATCGCTAGTTTTTTATGGAGACATTGACGTCATAGAGACGTAAGACTATGAGAAATGAGACGGAATAGGTGGAGTATGTAAGTGGTTGCGGTAATAAGCAGTTACCTAGGTAGGAAATATTTTGGTTAGTATGTCCATGGTTAATGAAGTATATTATAATTTATTGCTATTTATTTTTGTTTTTTTTTTTTTAGTTTATTTATTCCCATGCATTCTACTTTACTAAAGCCAAAATTAAAATGACAGACAGTTAAAAACGATACCAAAAGGGTTCCTTATTTTAAACGACTGCAACTTCTGCACAGAGGAGATCAAGAGTTGCAATTTGCACTATATTACCAGCTTTTGCCCGCTGCTTCGCCCGCGTTAATTTCCCACGGGAACAGTGCTTTTTTCCGGGATGAACGGTACCCTTAACCTTCTCCGTACCTCTAACTATGTGTATGCGAAATTTCAGGAAGATTGGTTCAGGAGATAAAGCGTGAAGAGGTAACAAACAAATTCACTTCGCATTTATAATATTAGTTAGGATTAGGATTTTTGCATATTTTTATTTTTTGATTTTTGCATTTTGGTCACCCATCCTATGACCGACCATTGTGAAAGTTGCTTAACCTTCACTATCTCAGGCTAAGCTTGTTAACCACTGCGCTACCGAGCTCCTCCAAGATTTAAATTACTGTCCTAACATTATAAATGCGAAAGTAAGTATGTTGTATATTTGTTTGTTACTTCCTCACGCTTTATCTACTGAACCAATCTTCCTAAATCCATACTAATATTATAAATGCGAAAGTTTGGATGTGAGTTTGTGAGGATGTTTGTTACTCAATCACGCAAAATCTACTGGACGGATTTCGATGAAATTTGGTACAGAGGTAGATAATGACCTGGAATAGCACATAGGCTACTTTTTATCCCGGGAAAAAGCACTGTTCCCGTGGGAAATTCACGCGGGCGAAGCCGCGGGCAAAAGCTAGTTTCGCATAAACATAGTTAGAAGTACTGAGAAGGACATAGGGTACCTTTCATCCCGGGAAAAAGCACTGTTTTCGTGGAAAATTCACGCGAGCGAAGGCGCAGTCAAAAGCTAGTAACCGATATATAAATAATATACTAACCGCACCCCGGGGCTTCGCTTCCGTGATAATTTCGGGATAAAAAGTACCCTATGTGCTATTCCCAATACTTTTCTACCCGTATACCAAATTTCATCGAAATCCGTCCAGCAGATTTTGCGTGATTGAGTAACAAACATCCTCACAAACTCACATCCAAACTTTCGCATTTATAATATTATTAGGATTAGGCCATGCGGTTGGCTTAATTAAATTTATTTTTTTATTTTAGCCCCGCTCCCGCTCCGCCTATGACTCAACCCTCGCCCTTTTGTGACCCGGCCATGTCGTCGGTCGCTTCGATCGATACAGCTTCTGCACTTGAGCTTTTTACCCCCTCCACCCCCTCCTCGACGACCACCCCTCGGACGGGCGGGTAGACGCCCGTGCTATGCCATTTTTATGTTTATACCACTTTTATACCACTTTTATTATCCTCTGGGCCGATTATTTAGTGCGTAATCAAATATTGGGTACAAGGGTTAAGTCCGACATCTTAAGAAACCCCCTGATATTTTACTTGGATTATGTTAGGGATGGAAATAAACTTGGTCGTTGGTTTTATGACGTTTCGAAAATTAAGTTGTTTTAGTTAGACCAATTTTAGTTGGATATTCAGGAATATTTTAGTTCTAGATTTCGATTTAATAAGGATTTGAAGCGGTGGTGGTAGAGTGGTTAAGTCCTGTCCTGCAGTCCAAAAGTTCTAAGTTCGAATCCTACTTTTGTTAACAATCTGACTCAGGTATGGTGGTTTGTGGTTTTCATAGACCACCACAAGCAATCGATAAAGGAAAACATCGTACGGAAACTTGCGCTCTCTGTGTGAAATGGAGAAAGCAATGGCAAGAAGGCAATGGCAAACCACTTGAAGCATGTCGTTGTGTGTTTTACTTTCCACTATATTACGACGACAATCATGAGGAATACGGCTATAGGAAGAGGAAATAGTAATGGGTCTTTAGGTTATAGGTAACTGACTTAAAGTCACTAACTTTATGCTAACTTCACTTATCAACCTTTAAAAAATGTGTCTTGATTAATCCTCCAGCACAGGGCGGGCGCTTCATAGAAACGGCGCGTCAAATATGCCTACTACTACTACAAATGAAACTGTATATCCGTGAACACGTCAGTAACACGTCAATGTGTGCGTTTTTATAGTCGAACGTCCCACAGTTACACAAGAACGGGGGAGAAATGCGGAAGGAGCGGGGGGGTGCCATATTGCGGGAGGGGCAGGGAGTTTCCTTTCTGTACGTAGTACTAATATTAATTCTGTGCCTCCAGCTAAATATTTTTTTTACATTCTACCGGATTATTGGGTGCTTCATTTTTGTTGCTGTCTGTACGAAAAACCTTTCGTACCGAATTTACTATTAAAACAACAACGAGGGACGAATTTACAGAAAGTTTTTAGATAGCGAATTAACTATAGGGACGAATCTACAATAACCTTCTATTCCTTATAAAGCATCGTCAATCAAAAACAAAATTGAAATTACTTCGCAGGTAATTCCCCGATAAAAAATGGAATCTAATTCACTCGAAGTAATCCCGTACTGACAAAATGTCTCAACGCCCCATTGGGTTTACAGAAGACAAACAGAAGACAATCCGTGAATCTTTCAGAGGCGCGAAATTAATATCAGTTTTCTTCCGACAATTACTGCTATCACTGCCGATGTCGGAGCAAAGATTTGTAAGTACAGAAAGGACATTTCTGTGTTAAAAAAAAAACTATTGTTGTGTTTTAAAGGTTCATGTATGTCTGATTCTTTAATTCTCTATTCCTATATAAATTACTAGATTATATATGTGTGTGATATCCTTAACCTTATATTTATTAGCATTCAAAAAATCATTTCGAAAGTTAGCTCTAGAGTTTTTTTTTTCTTTTTTGTGCACAATCATTCACTGAGAAATTCGGCATAAAAGTTAAGTAGGTGTTACAGCTCTATATATTCTATCTGCTTACCAAATTCATCTAAATACGCCCAACAGTTTTGGCGTAAATGGAGTAAAAAGCAAACTTCCATACTTTTATATTTATAATATTAATTTTTGCCCGCGATGTCATCCGCTTGGATGTAGTCGGTTGAAAAATACCTAAAAGATTATCTTCCATGCCTACACCGCCGCTTCGGTGAACACCTACTCTTTGGTCGTCTCTCAAGAGAGCCTAATTTGACTTGCGACAACCGGCCGATTAAATTTTAATATTTGAAAAGCGCTCGAGACGACTGCGCGGGGCCGTGTCGCAGTCGCAGTCTTTTTGTTGCGATTTTTGATTGCGACGCGTTTTGTTTTGTTTATTCCCATTGTACCTTCTGTGTCTTCCTTTTTTATTCCTAACTGTAAATTAATAAAGTACGCAGTTAGGTCGATAGGTTTTATCCTAACGATACTAGATGTATTTTTAATGTAGTTGCTTTACGCCGCCTCGTCTCCACTTGCTTTGGAGGCGGTGTAACCTTAGCAAGAAGTAAATTTTTGACGTCAAATAATCTAATTAATTAAGTAGGTATATGACCATTTAAAAGTGCTATTTAAAATTCTATTTTGGTTGATTGATTTGTTGTGTTGAATTATGATGTAATTCTCATAGGTTTTTATATTTCTGCTATTATAAATCCTATTTAAATAAAAATATTTTTTACTTTGACTTTGTAATCCTAGAATCCTCTTCCTTATTCAGTTGTCAACTTCTTCACTACCTTCTTTATTTGTAGCGATTTTAAGCCTGCTTTAGACCTTTGGAGACCTTGGTTAAAAGAAGACCTTTCACTTGACCATCCCCTCATTCACGGCTACATCCCCTGGAAGACAAGTGGGTGGATAAGTACTAGAATTTTAACATGATTCTCCTTACCCTGAGCGACGCGAATCGTTGAAGGAGGTTCAATGTATGTATGTATGTATGTTTGTTCCTTTGTGGTCATGACGTACAGTCGGGGGCACATAAAACTGACCCCCCTACCTCATTGAATCCTACCTTAGGGGGAGGTCAGGTACCTGACGTAGTCCACTCAGAGCACTAATCCGAATAGCACAAATGCGAACAGCACAAGACCTAGTCCACGAACAGCACATTTCAATATTTTTGGCACATGCTGTTCGTGGATTCAAATTTTTATTTTATTTTCGTCCACGAACAGCACATACAACTATTATATATACTGATTTGTAAATACTGTTGGAACCTAGTACTATCTGCTAATGTGTTCCTTATACAGGTGATGATATTATAGGCTTTGCGCTGTTCGCGTTTGTGCTATTCGGATAAGTGCTCTAAGTCAGGTATCTGCCTCCGACTGTATTCTATAGGTCAAATGTGAGGGTCAATTTTGATGAATCAATCAGTTTTGATTGGGTCAATCGATTTGTTAACATCTTGTTACACGTTTTTTTCGATATCTACCAATGAGGGACGAATAGAGGGTACCAACAGGAACAGGCGGTTTCCTTGTAATTCGACTGTAATGGCCGCCCAGTAGATTTGTTTACGGAATTTTATTACTCTCTAGGAGATAGAAATGTCAGTGGGATTGGCTTTGACGATTCCTGGAAATTTCCAGGCGGAGGTAAACGTTTATTATTTACGGGAATTTTTAATAACATTCGGTTGTGCTATGGTTTGAGAAGTGCGATTTGGACTTGACTCTAACAAAATGAAGCACTTTTAATTTAAATATTTTGCAAAACGGATAGCTAAATCAAAAAATGGTATTTGCACACTTAGGTATAATATTTTTTAAAAAAGCTGTCAAATGTGGGATATAATGAGATAGATGAGAGAAAAGGAAAGCCTTTTCGCCCGCTAGTGAAGATGTAGGTAGAGTCGACCAAACTACATATATAACTAAAGTGTAGAGTTTGTGAAGTAAGAGCTTGTAGAGTTAGGGCTTGTAGACTTAGGTCTTGTAGAGTTAGAAGCTTGGCTCTACATTAGATCAAACTTTGCGATAGAGCGAGCCATATGGTCTTGTCTAGGCAATATTTTACATGAAAATCTTTCTGGTATATTAATAAAAAACTGGAAGAGACCGGTTGACTGGAAGAGATCCCTTCATGGGATAAGTCCGCCGTTGCCATTTTCTAGATTCATGTAATTCGTAATTTATTTAAGTTATTTGTGCAATAAAGTTATTACAAACAAAAAATCTAGCAACTTTAATTTGAAAATGAAACAGCGATATTAAATTGTGGCGAAAAAGACGTCCTTTTCACGATTTAACCCCAAAAGGTGGCAATATATCGCCAATTACGAGATACCAATAGCAAAGAGTTTGTTTACGGGTCCGGGGCCCGCAGTAAAGTATACGAATGCCCGTCCCAGGGGATCACAGGGGAGTAAGAGGGGGTGGGGAGCGGAGCTGAGTGTTTTTCAATTAAAGCTTCAGTTTACGCGGTGCGCTTGTAATAAAGGCGATTTTAAATGGTCAGCGTAGTGATGTGCCGTTCCCAAATTTTTAAGAAAAAACGGAAACTTTCTTGTAATTTTTTTTGGAAATATTCTCGAGAACTGACAATTTTCCTGAAATACCGAAAAATTCCAAAGACTTTTCGGGAATTTTCAAAGGAAGAAATTTTCGAGAACAGGGATTTTTGGGGACACATCACTAGGTCAGCGTACTGATTAACAGACTAGAGAGATACCTACCATATTAAGAAATGGCACCATATTTTTTTAAGACTTAACTTTAAGAATAGATATATTTTTATTAACCTTTAGTCTCGATGTTGTGAAAAGCCTCTCCCTACGTTTAATCGTCCCTATCTAGAGATTTAATATATCGCTCTGAGAGCTAATAATGACTTGAGATAATCAGGCAATGTATGCTGTAATAATTACTAAGAAACTCTGTCAATACAACAGAGTTCAGTCTGTTATTTACCTTGACCACGCAAAGTTTAGTGTCTTTGGTCGTTTCACACCACAAGCGTTTCTAACTGGGGTCCGAATCGCCCAAGTGCTCTTTTTGAATGGGTTCTTTCACACCGTAGTGGTTGGAGCGGTGCGAATGGGCCAAGATACCTTACTGGATACATTGGGTCATTCGCACCGCTCCACAAACTTTTTTTTTTCGCTTTAAAATGAATAAATATTATCCTGGCCACTGAACTATATTGCACTTAAGTATATTTTAAATTTAACCGACAAATCAAAGCAATATTATATTATTTCTGTAGACTGAAAAAAGAAGTCGATAATAAGGTGAGTTTAACTTCCAAAGCTTTTACTTTGTAATATTTAAATAATATAAAATAACATACATTGACCAATGACAAACACGAAGACGCCACAATCAACAAAATTTCCGTGAAGCACATTTGTTTTCACGCAATTTTGGGTAATTTCCCTTTAACCTTGAACAAACATACATGTCGCGCTGTAATACCGCGAAATTTCATTCCATTTCACTTTTTTTGCCAAAGTCAGAAAGGGAGAGCGCATTTTTTTAATTTATTTTTTTGAAGCGTTCGAAAACACTGGCAGGCTAAATAAAATATATCCGCGGGCGTAATACAGGTAGCTGGTAGCTGCAATCATTTAATTTGAGACTTGTTGGACCTGTCACTACGGTCCGCAATCAGTTTTGATACTTGCGTAACCATTCATTTTGTGTAAAATTGACGGTAATATTGGTGGTAAATTATGCGCAAAATGTGTACGTAAAGTTGAAGAATAATTTATGTACTGTTTTGGGTATGATCTGAATAATATGTATAATTTTTATTTGACACGCTAAGACGATTTTGATAAGATCACAGGCAAATACGAAAATTGGAAATCAGCGCAATATCAGCTTATTATTCTTTTTGACATTTATCATTATGAAATAATTAAAAATGTAAGTTGTAATTTTTTTTTAAAAGACAAATTTTTAAACACTAACGAAAACATTGACCGACTGCCTGATGACGCTTAAAGGACAATGCCGATTCGACTATGAGAAGTGGCGTCTTTTTTTTTTCGCGCGGCCACTAACCGAACTATGTTTTTCTAATAGGTAATAGCATAATAAACAAAACTTAGTATGGCATATATAACTCTAAACTCAGTCCGAACTGAGTTATTGGGGTTAGAAAATGTTAAATATTCAAATGTTTTTGAGGCGATTTTCGTCATATGGGAGCAAGTTCAATAAAATTATGTAACAAAATAATTATCTTTGGACATTTTTTATTACCACTATAATCTTTTGAGGCCTTACACGCCGTAACTCCCTCCCCCCTCCTGGCAGCTGCACACATTGTTCGACGAGTTTGCAGGTATGGGTGAGTCATACATCGGTATTTGTGTGAACAATGCAAATCCCAAAACCCCTTCTTCCACCCCCTCTACCCCATCCCCGCGCATCAATGAGTAAGTACATATTGTCTTCTTGCTTTCACAGGCGCAGATTCATATTCTTTTGTCTCTTTCATTACTTACGAGCAATAGATATCGGATTGGTGATTGAATTCCATTTGAAAATCACTCACCGTTCTGGCTTCGTGTAGTTCGTTCGTGTGCGTTCCTAGTTCCTGTTTTTTTTTTACTGAATAATCAAACTACGACTTGGCTTGTTTAACTGACTCCGATATTGATATCTTACCTAACAGAATTGGCTTGTTTACTGGATCTTCTGATTTGTGTAGTGAAGCATTATTGTGCATGCTGTTTTAATATAAATACAGTGGAATATGTATCGAAGACAGTGCATTTCTTGTCTTCGAAGTATAAATCGAAGCAATAACAGTGTAAGAAGATCTTACCCTTTGACTACGCAGCACTTCCAGCAACATCCATTTCTGATTGATTATTTGGCTGAAGTTAGAAATATTATTGAGGTATGTAAACATTATCAAAATGTTTTACGAATACTTTCATTCTTTTTCACACTCTTTAATCATGTTTTTAAAATAAGTACAATTTCATAATGTTAATAGGACAAAAGAGAGGAAGTATTAAGATATTTTGTGTTCCAATTACCGGTTTAAATTCCACTGTATAATTCCAAATGCCACCAAAAGTTTTTAGTAAAAACCAAGTTTGTCATTTATATTTATCTCTCTACAGATATCCAGTGAAGACCGGATTTGTAAACCTTGTTTTCAACAAGCAAAACGCTATATTCAACGTGGCGAGTTGGACACACAACGTGAACCAGTCGCAGCTGAGGGTGATGTTCAATCCGTAGCTGACGAACCAAGAAGATCTCAGCCCGATCCTGAGCCAGCGGATAGTGACCGTGAGATTGCTGACATCGAATCCGTACCTGACAGCTCTGAACGAGAACAAATGGTGCCAGTGGGACAGGTACTACCAGTCCGAAATGTTTTGAGCTTTCCTATACAAGGATTTTCAAGAGCTCCTTTTAATACGAGAACTTGTATATTTCAATATTGTGAAAACAGTAACTTGGTTAGAATAGACAAGAATTTGAGATCTATAATTCTACAAGAGAAGAGCTTTTATATACCGCAAGGCGTACGCGTATGCGAACAACATAGGTTTGATCCAGTATGGATTGATATTTCACTTGTTGTCCGTCACGTATATAATACGTTTTCACCTAAACAGGTCAGCGACATGTTAGATGCAAACAAATCAAGAATGGTTACGCTGTGTCGATGGGTGGTTGAAACGATGAATGGTCGCTTAAAAAATCAATTTAAACTGTTGAGACATACAACTAATAACAGAGCTCTAGGTCATTTATTTTTAGAAATAAAAATAGCAGGGGCTTTACTTAATGCCTTTGGCCGCCCTCTAACAGACCACAGATTGGTTGATGATATTTTAAATGCAATAAGAGAAACTATAAATAATGAAAATCACCTCGCAGACTACATTATTCATAAAAATATGAACGCTAGAAGAACTATATTCATGACAATAACAGCAACAGATCTCAATCACATAACAAATGACTTTCCCATTCTTAGCATGGACGAGTTAATTATATATGCATTAGGAACATACCAAATAAAGCAAGCTCGTAGTTACTACGGCGAGCATGTTAAGAACGATGAAGGAACATACAAAATAGAAGTATGCAGAGATAACGACTTAGAGGGCTTGGAAGATTTCAGTATTACAGCTATAAATCCATGGTTGCTGAGGGCGCGAATACAATCGAGACATAGACAGTCTCGTATTTATTACACATATATTTTGGTACAAGGTGTTATGAGAGGCAGACGAGCCATATACGGTCATTACTGCAGTTGCATCGTCGGCAAACGAACCCTTGGCTGTTGTTCTCACGTCATGTCAGTATTATGGTATTTAGGATGGGGGAGATATCAAGAGAACTTAATTCCTCCCGCGACCTTATTAGATAACATCATAATACGCCATGATGTAGAGAATGAGGCTGAGGAGTCGAGCGGCGATGAATTTTGATTTCAAACAAAAACTTCCTTTTATATTATTAAATCGTTTTTTGTTAACACGTTATTTTTATATTGCAGTTTAAAAATTGTTGAACTTGAACTCATATGAAAAATATTTGTGTATCTATATGTACCCAAAAAAGAAACATTGGTTTGAATTCAAAGTAAGCATTATTATTGTAAACGCTTCTACGGTTTTTCTATTTTATAAGACAGGCATTGTAATTACTACATTCATTGTATTGTAAAACAGAACTGTATTATTTTTATAACAGCAGTGAAATATGAAATAAAATCATTGAATATATTATTGTATTTGTATTTTTATCTTTTATAAACCAACCAAAAGAAACCAACCGCCGAACAAGCCGATGGATGACTCACCAATACCAAACTCGCTGAACAAGGTGGGCAGCTGTCAGGAGTTACAGTGGGGGGGGGGTGGGAGGCTCAAAGGATAAAGTAGTAAGAAGTGGTAATAAAAAATGTCCAAAGATAATTATTCTGTTACATATTTTTATTGAACTTGCTCCCATATGATGAAAATCGCCTCAAAAACATTTGAATATTTAACATTTTCTAACCCCAATAACTCAGTTCGGACTGAGTTTAGAGTTATATATGCCATACTAAGTTTTGTTTATTATGTTATTACCTATTAGAAAAACAGGGTTTGGTTAGTGGCCGCGCGAAAAAAAAAAGACGCCAAAAACCGGCATTGGCCTTTCTATTTGATAGGTACCAAAATAAATCAATAAGTACTTCAATATATTTTTTCGGGTACGTAACATAGTAAAATGTTTCAGAATCAAACATGCAAATAATTTTAATGTTGTACTTGTTATATAGAAAATAATAAGAATATTATTGTAAGGTTATTATCTAATCCAGCAACCATCAACCAAATCAATCCGCGTACACCTTCTCAATAATAACAGTTTATTGAAATACGCCGATTATTTTAATTTTACATCCGGTAGCTGGCGATTTTTGGATGCATCCTTAATGGCAAAGACGAACGATAGTCGAGCATTAGGATAATGGTTGGATGAGAGGAGCTTCCATTTTGTTTTCTAATTAACCCCTAAGCTGCGTGCACACTGGTACAGTTGGGCACTAAATAAAAGTAGTATTTTCAATCACACTTATGGTATAATCCTACTATCCCACTAATCCTTATCCTTACAAATGCGAAAGTTTGGATATTTGCAACTCAATCACGCCTAAACCATGCCATGAGTTTATTCTCCCGGGTTAATTTATTAGGGATCAAACTTTTTTGGAAACTCCATTTTCTAAGTGTGACGTCATCTATACATATAATAAAACAGTAAAAATATTTTGTCTGTACATTTAGTATTTTTGACTAAAATGGATAGAGGGACACTTAAAAAGAACAATAGAAAGCAAAACATTTTTTTTGGAATTTCTTGTCTGTCTGTATGTATGTACAATGTTTCACGCAAAATCTACTGGACGGATTTGAATGAAACTTTTTTTGTTGTATAGCTATTAAGTCTGGGCAATATATAGGCTATAATTGATTTTGAAAACTGGAACACCTGATGAAGAACCATAACAGAACAGCTACTACACTATAAGAATATGGAAATGGTGCCTTAACAAAAGTAGTACAACCTGATGAGCATTTTCTGCTGACGTATAAAAATTGAAGATCTGGAACATCTGATGAAGAACTGCAAGAGACCAGCTACACTATAACATATATGGAAATGGCGCCTTAGCAAAAATCGTTCAACCTGATGAGCATTTTCTGCTGACGTATAAAAATTGAAGATCTGGAACATCTGATGAATAACTCCAAGAGACCAGCTACACTATAACGTATATGGAAATGGCGCCTTAGCAAAACTTGATTAATCTGATGAGTATTTTCTGTTGACGTATAAAATTTGAAGATCCGAAACATCCAAAACAGTTTGGAACACAAAAAGACTTCATCTAAGCGAAATTTACGCGGGCGAAGCCGCGGGCAACAGCTAGTAAGAATATATGATTTGTAAGGATCGTTTTGATATCGTCCAAAAATCGCGCAAAAATGTGTTTTTTTTTTCATATCTTTGGACATACCTACATTGTGTACTGATAATTCTTATATTTGTGAGATTCTTCAAAGAGACAAAAAATAAGTTTTCCAGTTGCCTATTGTGAAACCACCTGTCCTAATTGCATTTAGTTCTAGTGTACACAAGGCCTTATAAACCATTTCGTATGCAAATTCGGTGCTATACGAACTTTCGTTCATAATTACGGTACTGCGTTATACCGTCAATGTTGCGTTATGAGTGTTGATTTGTGTTATTATTAGTGTTTTGCTGTCTGGTCGTTCGTACATCGGAAATGCCAACGTTAGATTATAAAAAGATACTTAATAACTGGCTATTGGGTACCAAACTACCACTGTTTCCAATATTGATCAAAAAGGGATACAAGAGAAAAAATCACCAAAGGATGGGTAAATGAAAGTTGTGGCAGAGATTCCGGATAAACGAAGCGCCGTGAACGCTGATCACCGAAAAAGACCAGATTTCAAGGGGAGACCTATAGGTCCCCAGAAAATCCCGATGAATACCCGGCGGCAACGATTCTGTACGGCGCTGCGTCTGTCCGACTAGAGCCTAAAACCTAACCTATATGCACTCTGCTACCACCACAACTTATAAAGGGAGTTGCGGAACCCTTAAGCACTAAATTGAACCTATAAGCTACAACTATAAATTGCCTTTGTATTTAGTTTTACTGTATTTTATGTTACCGCTCTATGTATTTGTTGAGTACAAAAATTAATAAATAAATAATAAAAATATTTTAAATAATTTGGATTCTTATATTACAACATACCCAGAAAAGAAAAACTTGCGTAAATGGAATGAAAGTTAATCATGATAAAATACCCAATGATATAAAAGATTTCAGAAAAAAAATATTTTAATAGAAATTAAAAGAATGATTTTAAATGGAAAAGATTTATATGACATTAAAGATTGTGACAAATTGAAATTACATTTGATATTTAATTAAATTTACGAGTTGCATAAATTATGGCCTGTGGTGTGGCCCTAGAATAGCACCGACCTATCTCTTCCCGTGGGTGTCGTAAGAGGCGACTAAGGGATTTAAAACACCGGAGGATGGGCAGCAGCATCTTTCCGCGTAATATGCCATTACACTGCGATCGCCAACCCGCCTGCCAAACGTGGCGATCACGGCAAAACCCTCCATGGATGAAATCCTTGGGGGAGGCCTTTGTCCAACAGTGGACGTCTTTCGGCTGAGAGAGAAGATGGGTAAAACATGTACGTACCTTTTTATTTGCAAGACCTTTATCAATATCATTTTATGCGAATAAAGAATTATTTATTAAAAGACAAGATGAATTGCATAATTTTTAGGCATTGAAACTGAAGTGTTCTGAAAGAATTTGAATAACATAACAATAGAAGAAAATGACATAACCTAACAGCTTTTCCCGCGAAACTAAACGTTTTAAACAAGGAAATGTCAACCCGTGTTAAAGGCATGTTACGGCTTACAGCCAGAACATGAAAGAATGTCCGAAGTGCAAGATTTCTCACCGGCCAATCTTGGTGAACTGGGCATCGGAATTCCCCAAATCCCAGCAGGCTGGAACCCTTCGGAGGGCTACCGAGACCCTTCCTTGGATTTGGGACACACTGTTCATTTGTTCTGAGAACCGAACAGTTTGTGACGGTCTTGCCTACGTTTTTTTTATATTAAAAATGGGTTTACACTTCAAATCCTTCAAATCAAATCATTTATTATAATATATACTAGAGCACAATCTTGCCCGAGGACAAAGATGAGAAGCAGAGTTAAGTTAGCTACTGTATTAGTTAACATTGTATTAATATTCTTCGATATTTAGGAATATCAATATTGGTATTGAGTAGCCCTTCGCATTGGAAACGTTTACGGAGTCAAATACGCGATATCCGCAAATAATTTTGTCGTATTTCTTGAGAGAATTTATTAATCTACATTGAATTTACAATTGTCCAATTACACACATGATATGTCAGCGAATTGTGTGACCATAATTTATACTTCATAAAAAAAAATTAAACCAATTGATTCAAATAATTCGATGATAGCTCTGGATGTAACACGATTATTCCAAAGCGCCGTTTAAATTGGCCAACGAATTAACATAACCAGTCTATTTAACCCTATAGAGCTCGCGCTGTAAAGCGACGAACAAAACGATCCAGCTTACACTCGATAAGCTAGTTTAAACTGGATATTATATCTATTTTTTTTATTCAATCAACATAGGATTAATACAATTTCTCATGCCATAACAAAATTTACTTATAATAAAAATTAAATGAAATTCCAGTCAGTACATGAATCATCGCTGCATGGTTTAGGTTCATGTAATGACAGTCAAATCTGTCTGAAAACATATTCAGGATGCCGTTACTGCTGACTCGTACCCTACGCACCAGAGATGTGCACCGCTTTCACATGACTGTGTAAAAACAATCGGATATTGGCTGCACATGAGTTCGAAACTCAAGCTCAAGGCCAATTATTTGCTCGCCATCCTTTCTAACTGTGTGTAACAACACCAAGGGTCACGTCCGTGTCACACGTCATTTGGATTGTCGCATTTCATCACGTGACCCCAGTCCTGGCGGCATTTGCTACAAGTGCCCATTATCTTTTTCCTTGCCATAAAGGTTATGGAAATACGATGGGGTTATGACTTGGGGGTCGTTCGACAGCTGCTATCGTGTTTGACTATTTGAGTGTATGTTTGAATGCGTTTTATGGGTAATGCAAGTGTTATTGGTTTGGGAATGTGGTGGTTTTAGTAGTCTTGTGCCATCCATATGTGATTTTGTTAAATATAGTAAACTAGCTTTTGCCCGCGGCTTCGCCCGCGTGAATTTCCCACGGGAACAGTGCTTTTTCCCGGGATGAAAGGTACGCTATGTCCTTCTCCGTACTTCTAAGTATGTGTGCGAAATTTCAGGAAGATTGGTTCAGTAGATAAAGCGTGAAGAGGTAACAAAAAAACAAACAAACTCGCTTTTGCGTTTATAATATTAGTTAGGATATCGGCCGTTTTAAAAAGTTAATTTTTACAGCCACTTTTTCTCAATTTTTCAAGTAAATATTTTTATTGATTCAAGCTACTGACTATTTACAATTTATCGACTGACCATAAGAAGCAAACGAGAGTCTCTATTTCATGACTGGCCCATTTTACTTCTGTCCGGGTGTGGGTTTATTCGTTCCGGGCTAGAGGTCGCATTTCTGAACGGATCCTTACGAAACTTTGCATACGTGTTCCTTGATTTATTTAAAAATTTTTTTGTCGTCAGCATTTTTTGATTGTGTGGAAAATAGGAGCAAAATGGGGGAAGTTTGTTGTAACGTTACGGTGACAACACTTCGCTGTGATACTACATCTAAGGCAAAGAAAAAATACACTAACTCTAAGGAGAGACCACACGATAGGCAAAGATATCGTAATCCTAACTAATATTATAAATGCGAAAGTGAGTTTGTTTGTTTGTGTTTGTTTATTTATTTGTTTGTTTGTTACCTCTTCACGCTTTATCTACTGAACCAATCTTCCTGAAATTTTCCATACACATAATTAGAAGTATTGAGAAGGACATAGGGTACCTTTCACCCTCGGAAAAAGCACTGTTCCCGTGGGAAATTCACACGGGCGAAGCCTCGGGCAAAAGCTAGTTATTAATAAATAGAATGTAAGATGTCTATTGAAAAATACTTTCGTGTGTACTTCAATTTTTTTTCTATATAAGAGTCTAAAACTGAATCAAAATACAGACTCAAATATTAATAAATGGCCACATCAATCTGTCTCTTTTATCAAATAAAGATCTTGGAAACATTCACAATATTTCCAACTAAATGTGCTTCCCGCCCAACGCTAGGCTAGGGCAGGAAAGACAGAGTTAGTATAACTTATATACAGAGCGCGCATACATAAGTTAGCAAGCACTATTTAGTCAGAGTAAAAATAATTGTGTGTTCTGTATATCAATTGATACAATTATCATTTGACTAATGTTGCCATAGTTTGTTTTTATAGATTTAAATAAAGAAATAATATCCATAGAATTAAACAAATAAACTATTGATTGATTGATAATTTTTTTTTAAATCGTCACCATGTCGCACCAAAAAATACCCACATTTTAATATATGTCTGGGAGGTGGCAGTTAAGGTATTAGTTAATTAAAAAATAAAACAACAAATAAGTTTTGCGTTAATGGCATTAACATTTGACAAAATGTATAAAAAAAATTAAGACTGATCAAGTGGATAGAGAGACATTTTTAGCAGAAGTTAGAGGTAAGAGGTAAAGAGTAAAAGTTAGAGGTATTCAAGGTCACCTAGAAAACGTACTTCTCTATTACGGGTGATTACGGTCAATAAGGTAAATAAAGTGGAAAATTCCTCTTGGTCAATAGCGCACTCTCAAAATAATAACACTAACTCTATGCAAGGCAAGTTTTCGCAAATATCGAACTTATCTCTTGCATAATGGATGTGCCCTGATAGACTGCCGTAAGTGATTGATAGAGACCTTGTGTGGTTTGCTCGGTACGGTCAGGGGATTAGACACCTTGTGAGAAAATGCCTAAAATATTTTTTAATTAATTTTCTACCAAAACCTAGCTTTTAGTTACTCTGTTGAGAACCGTATCATAACGATTGGCGTTGCCTCGTACTGGTCAGGGAAAATATAAAGACTTTGCCATTTCGACTTGACAAGAAGAAGAAGTATCATAACTGATACTGCCGTAATTGTTTGACAGATACCTCGTGTGGTGCACGCTGTACGGTGGGAGGATTGGATACTTTGCGAGAAAATGCCTAAAATATTTTTTACTGCCTAAGTTATATCTTATGCGTTTTTCATACAAACTTTGATCCCCCATTTCAATCTTAAAGAAAAAAAAGTAGCCTATGTTTGACTTCGGGACTTCAAGTATATCCATACCAAATTTCATCAAAATCGGTCCAGCGAGTTAGCCGTGAAAGCGTAACAGACTTTCGAATTTATAATATTAGTATGGATAGATGGACGTATGAATATCGATTTTTTTTTTCTATCGAAGCCTAGCTTTTGGTTGAACTCTGTTGAGAACAGTACCATAACTGATACTTCCGGTAATGATTGATAGAGACTTCGTATGGTGCGGTGCGGTACGGTCGGAGGATTAGATACGTTGTGAGAAAATGCGTGAAAACTTTATGGTAAGTATACTCGTATATATCATATTCTATTCCACTGCAAGCTTATTTTTAGGTTGATATCGTTACTTTTTGGTTGAGATCCGCTAAGAACTAGTTCTTAGTCCATACCTGCTGTACCTAAGTGATTGATGACCTTGTATGGTGCGCGCAGTAAGGTGAACTCCGGACCATCAAATCCCACCACCGGTGGTGGTCAGTTGAGAAGACAAACTTGATATAATAAGTCTAGATGTGTGTGTGTACGAATAGATTTGAATGAAGTGACATGTCAGGAAAGAATTCACGAAGAATGCTGAGCATACGCATCTAATGCCTCGTCCTAAACCGGACTAACAGAAACATCTCCATTAAAATATATCAGTAGTCATGCGATGACGGATCGCCGCATTGTTGTGGTAATGTCGGCCAAGGAAGTTTTAATGTCTTCCGACCCTAGGGACAAGCACTACCTCCTCCTATAGTCGTATTCCTCATGACTGAGGGTCGTGGTCACTATGTCGAATGAAACACACACAACGACTATCCTGGCAATGTTAATGGAGTAGTTTGCCATTGCCTTCTTCATTTCACACATTAGCTGATAATCATCAACTAGAGTGCAGGTTTCCTCACGTTGTTTTCCTTCACCGGAAGCAAGTGGTGGTCGATGAAAACTAACCAAGTTTCCAAAAACAAGTGAACTGGAACAACCATATCAGGGATTGCAGAACAGAGACAGCCGATTGAAAGTGATGGATGATGCCATGAGGGCGATAGTTCAACGATTAGTGTACGGTGAAGAAATTAAACGTTTTGACCATAGACTTTATGTTTTTAGCTGGACACTAGACTAGTTGAAGCCTGATTCTCTAGAGCCCTTAGATGAAACAAAGTCTTCGAAGTTTGACTACTAGACGAAATAAATAAAGTTGAAAATAAGAAAGAAATAATTTTCTAGTTTGTTACACATTCTGTCGAACTACCAATTGGATTTGAAAAAAAAAACAGATATCATAAGGAATAAGTATATATTCTACGACGCCAGAGCCCCGGGATGTGGCGACACAGCTATACAATATTTCAGTTATAAATATTTTTTACCGGCAATCGGTGCGAAAATACCTGGACGAAAATCGTAATGTGTTTAATATGTCCGTCCGCCATTTGTAGTCGTTATACAAACCATCCCAACATCATTTAAAAACTCAGACACCAAGGTTCACCAATAATTTTGCTCTCTTGAAAATAAGTCATATTGACAAGTCTTATACAAAATAGGTCTATGGTTGCCCCTCTCACCCTTAACGAGTCGCGGAACGTTTTGCGACATCTGCTAAAGTGCATAGTAATTAATGTTTGTTTCAGCATGCCACTAGCGATTCATTTGTTTTATAATTCTGCACGTCATTTTGGTATTTACAACTAAAAACATCGTGACAGCATTTTTTTTTCAAAGAAATATCGAAAATCTATATAATATGAAAGCTATTTTTAAGTAATTAAGTATATCTTAAGGGCGGTATTTTTTTACCAGGCAAATGTGCTTTGCCACTAAAGGTTTTCAAATTATAAGTATAAAAAATATTTAATAATACTACTCTCAACCTAATATTGAATTGAAACATTATTATTCCGATATATAATATTTAGTGTTCTAAAATCTATATTGATTCAATATGTCTGTGATGTTAATACATTCGACATTCACATATCAAGACCCCTTACATAAACATTGGTCCATGCATAAACATGAAAAACCAGACACGAATCTAATCCGCAAAATGGCAGCGGGCCATTCAAATTCGATAGACGAAAAAATTGACACTCAGGGTTACAAACAAACGACAAAACCACAACATAAACAGATTCGCAAGTCAATTTCCAAATTGCCTTCCGACTATAAAGTCAACCCTCCATAATCCTATCACACCCGTCCTTGTCAACGTTTTGTTTCCTCTTTTGCTAAACCACCATTTTAACAAGACCTTTTAACTCTACAAGAATTACTATAGTTTACATAAAAAAATCTATACAGCCGTAACCACTGTTGAGGATCAAAATATAATGGTCCGTGCATAAAAGAACGTCCTGGCCGTTACGCCGAAAAAGTAGAAATTGTTTTTTAAAAAAGAACACAGAAGAAAATAATCCATTTAGCGGCGTCGCGTGGCGCGCAAATGCTTTCGGGCGAATGAGATCAAAAAAGATTTTGTATTTCGAATACTTACCGAGTTTTCATATTATTGTTGTTTCGTGAAATGGAACGGAATAAATTGTATTGATTGGTGTTAATTCAAATGATATTCGAATGGGTGAAAATATTATGCAAACTCATATTTTAATTCCATTTAAAAAGTTTCATTTTAAGTTAATAAATTTTAAAATTCTACTCATTTCAACACTGGCACTGGCTGGCATGTTAAGTTTTTTCTTTTGTTTGAATTTCCATTCGTGTCCATAGAGAATTTGTTTTCGTCCATTCATAGTTAGCCGAGTGATCTTTTGTACGGGCTCTCTGTGAAATTGGAGAGGGCAATGTTTTTTTACCTTTTTGCTAAATCAAAATTGCCCTCTGACATACCGGAAGCCGAATATATTTGTCTGTATAGATTTTAGTTAAAAGCATTTTTAATGTAGTCCATTTTTAATAAGAGATTAAATATATTATTAATAATATATTTAATGTTGCCTACGATAGAAAAGCTTCTAGATTTTTTTAAATTGCCGTGCAAGTCCAGCTCGCACTTGGCCGGATTTATTTGTTTTAGCTACCTGGCATATTATGATATTATTAAAAATAATAATAACGTTAAAGAACAAGAAGAAGCTTGTTCTTTGCCTTTTCCCACATTAGGTGGGGTCGGGTCTTCTAATTTTTTGGCGCCAAGACATTCTGTCAAGGGTTGTCGGGTCGGGTAAATTTTCTTTTCGGGTAAGCTTCTTCATACTGGTCCATCACGTAGTCAAAGTCAAAGTCAATAATTTTTATTCATATCGTAGACAAGGGGCATCCTGGAACTCTTAACGAAGAATATCGTTAAAAACAGTTTTATTTTTATAACACAGGCCGGCAAACGAGCAAGCGGGTCACCTGATAGTAAGCGATCACCGCTGCCCATAGAAAACTATAATACCAGGGGTATCACAGGTGTAGCCGGCCGTTCAAGAAGAACGTGGAAACAATAATAAGACTAACAATTCTTTACAAATCTAATGTCACACGGAATTCAATTCCGTAAAAAGAAAACTATTTGAAGTCTTTGCCTCACTAGAACAAATAAAATCCACTCGTCTCCCTCTGAAATGTAGCCTCAAGTGCGCCCGTGACACACATCCTAATGATGGGGCCCTGCTCGGCAAGCAGGCATTCACACTGGCCACTTTTGTGATTAAAATTTTAAAAACTTTTTTTTAAATTTTACTTTTTTATTTGAATAACATAGATTAATCATACGCCATCGCTCGCAGGGACATCTATTGTTATCCTATGTTTAGATGTTTGACACATTAGTTTTGCATTAGGGAATTGTTGTTATTTACGTTATAAAATGTTGGATCTTATCCCTATTCTCACATGGAAGCGAAGTTTAAAAATATTTACAAATTTTTCACCTGTTTTAATTTACGATACAATTAATTTTGCGGTTTTCAAAATGGAGGTAAGCACAAGTTATATTGATTACTAGCTTTCGCCCGCGTAAATTTCCCACGGGAACAGTGGTTTTTCCCAGGATGAAAGACTACCCTATGTCCTTCTCCGTACTTCCAGCTATGTGTATGCGAAATTTCAGGAAGATTAGTTCAGTAGATAAAGCGTAAAGAGGTAACAAACAGACAAACAAACTCACTTTCGCATTTATAATATTAGTTAGGATTAGGTTTTATTAAAATAACTTTCACCTTTCATCTCAAACGTGTGACGTGCCCTTACCCAGCAATGCCTAATCTATCGGAAACCATTTGAAAAACATCACTTAAGAAATTCCCCTGTCCAAAAAAACGGATATTTCCAATTGAATTTCAAGTCCAAGGGACGTCAACACGGTAGATTAGCCGCTGGTCAGTCAAGATACGATTCCGGTCGGAAATCGTAAATCGTGTGCGTAACTTGATAGCTTTGGAAATAGGGGACTTGAGAATTTAAAGGAAATGTGAATTGAAAAGTCTTAGTGCACTGTGCGCGGTTTGGCTCCTGTGAAAATTATGACAGCAATGTTGTGGATTTACAACACTAGATTTCTATTCTTAGTTTTTCCGAGAAGTTACAAAAAAAACTTAAAAAAATAATTTCAATAAATATTTCAAGTAAGTAAATACTTAAGTAATAAAACACCCTCCCTTTGACTTCTTATTACGCAAGAAAGAACCACAAGCTAACTTAAACATCCAAAAACACATTAATTTCCTTACTAACTCGACTGTGACCATAAATTTATTAGACACTAATTCGTCGTCGCATCCCAAAAGCAAATATCCGACTTTGAGACTGTAATATTAAAAATAATAAAACCCAATTGCGTTCTGCGTATTCTAAATTCAAACCAACGCGAGCGTGTAAAATGCCTTAACTCCAAAGAGTTACAGATGATTTTAATTCAGACGAAAATTGAGGTTATGTTTTTTGGCGGTAACAGTAAGTTTGGTTGTATAGGGTTAACTGGTTTGTTGTGTGCCACGTCGTGGGTCTGGGTTCATCATCGCGACAGGAGGCCGTGCTCCCGCGGTTCCTAGGGGAATACAAGGTTAATATCCAATATTCGCTCACCTTCCTTCGTGACTACATTCTCGTTATTGACAGCACGTTTTATCATCGTTACTGTAGAAGAAACAAAGGAAATTTGCGTATTTTCTTTATTTAAGTATGTAAGTATCCTAATCCTAGCTAATATTATAAAAGCGAAAGTAAGTTAGTTTAATTTTTTTTTATTTGTTACCTCCCACGCTTTGTCTACTGAATCAATCTTCCTGAAATTTCGCATACACATAGAAGTTCTGAGAAGGATATAGGGTACTTTTCATCCTGTAAAAAAGCATTCCTGTGGGAAATTCGCGCGGACGAAGCCGCGGGTAAAAGCTAGTGTTAAATAAATATTACGAAAGTTTGTAAAGTTGTTTGGAGAATTTGATATGGCTATTTCTTTTTAAATAAAATTGATGAAGTTAAATTAAAACCTGAAATAGCTCAAAGTGTAGAGATCCAGAATCGCAGCAATAAGGGCGCAGTTAGTTACAAATACTAACAGTACGTATCACATCTTTATCCCTTACGGGGTTAATAGAACTGTCGTGGGACTCAAAGGCCTCGCTTAGCTGAATAGTGTGTATATTGGTGGAATGGGGAAGATAAACCCTGATTTATTATAACTAATGTATTCCTGTACTACTACGGCACTATTCGATTACTAATATAGTCATTCATGGCACAATAAAAAAAAAATATGATTCATAATAATACAAGCATGTAAATGAGCGACCTTTTCGGGCACAACGTAAACATTAAAGGACTTTTTCCCCTGTCAAACGATCGTGCGGAATCCCGCAAATGTCGTGGAGTTCCAAACTGCGGAGTTTTCAAACTTCCTCGGATCATATTTCATCCGGTCGTATCCGGAATATTCCGGTATATTCCACAATAAGCCACAACTGTCTTTGTTCTTGTTTCAAAATTATTTTCTTTGAAGGTATAAATTAATTTAAACATTTCGACGCGTCGTCGCTCCGCATTTTTCAGTTTCTTTTGTTTAAAAAATGTTTTTGTCAACCTTTGATTTAGACCTTGGTCTCATCTCGTAATGCAATATATTTTCTGTTGTCTTTTTGTCGACATTGTTCGGATGGTTGTCTAAATAAGTATTAAGTGAGAGGGTGATACCCTTAGGGAAATATTTCATTCATCAATTTTACAAGCCTACGATCCACCCCAATAGAAAAATATACCTATTTGTTGTCCCAATTTGACCTGTGTTTTACAAGACTCACCATTGTGGTTTTGGTTTTAAACATGTCTATTGTAGACCTTTATGATTTAAACCTAATACTTCTTAAAAATGGACGGGCATCTAACACACTTTCCTCATCAAATTTTACGGCCAGTCTTTCACTGCGTAACATTTAATTTCAAATAATTCCCTGGCAGCAGATCGTAAAATAATCACCTGTAAACAAGCGTAGCCGGGGTCGTAAACTAGTTGCGACTACCGAATGACATTACAGAGGACGTGCTTGGCTGGTGGGGCCATAGAGTAGGCTGGTGTCTTCGAGATATTAATGTACAGGAAAAATCAAAAGGGCAGTCAGAAGTCTACAAGGCAATATGATTATTAAGGCTAGGCAATAAGGTCTTAGAGGTATTACTGCACTTATGACTCTGGACTATACGTACGCAATATTAAATGTATCTCGATGCCTGGTGTCATGACAAATTCAACAACGAGTTAGGTATTTTTTTCTGCGACTTCGAGTTTGAGATTTTCGATATTAAATTTACTCATAGGCTTTTGAAATTTGGATTATAAAGCTACTTCTTCAGTGTCTAGCTTGAACAGGTTGCAAAAGGTGTGGATAATATAAAAGTAGAAACCAAGATTAGCCGGCTAAACTGGTTATATGTAGAGCTACTTCTTCTGTGTCTAGCTAGAACAGGTCGCAAAAGGAAAAGGTGTGGATATAAAAGTAGAAACCAAGATTAGCTGGCTAAACTGGTTATATGTAGAGCTACTTCTTCTGTGTCTAGCTAGAACAGGTTGCAAAAGGAAAAGGTGTGGATATAAAAGTAGACCTAGATTAGCCGGCTAAACTGCAGCGTCGCTAACTTTAGTTGTTTAAAATTAAATGCACCACTTTTGAATTTTAATTGCTACTGTCAGATAAACTCTCTCGCGGACACTACGCTCCTAGGAGGTGAACCCAGCCCTCTTGCTGGGAGGGCACAGAACAGAAAGTGCCTGTTTACATACTTATTTACTTACTATCCAGGCTCAGTGACCCAAAGTGAGTCTTGGCCTCCAACACTCCAGCGTATCCGGTCCCGCGCAAGCTCCCGCCAGTCGTCGCCAACTTGCAGCTCGCGTAGGTCTGCCTCTGCCACATCGCTTCAGCGGTACCTGGGGCGGCCCACCGGTCTACGACCGACTGGCTGACCCAGGACAGGCAGGTGACTGACGGCGAATGGAGAATCCGGAGCAACGCAGAGGTAGAAAATCTCATCGGCGAGCCTAACGTAATGGGCAAGTCCAAGGCACAGCGTCTTCGCTGGCTCGGCCATGTTGTGAGAATGGAGGATGATAGAGCCGTGTTTACATAACTTAATATATATATAGTCCTTCTCATCGATTTCGATGACGGCAACCCTTGACAAAGTATTCAGAGTTTATTTCTATTATGAGCCCTTATCGCGAGGTGTAGTGGAGTGTAAAAAATATCAATTTACCTCCATAATCTATTCCCCAGTGGCTCCAAGAAGTTGCAGTCGCAACGGCAACACCTCGGTAAACCACTTCGGTGGGCTAAACCTGGAGAAGGGGACCATATCTACTAACATCTGTAGATTGGTTAACGGTGACCCCCGTTCTGCACAGAAGTCTTCCATTACTATGACACTGCGTCATACGATTTTTTGGAAGCAGGGTGATGGGGCGTTCGTCAGGGTTCATATAGTGACATACGGCTTTTCGATGCAGCCCAATCTCTGCCAATTGTACCAGTCTACTGGTCCATTGGGCAACAGAGGGCGGACCGAGAGAGTGAACTTGTACCTGCGCAACTGTTTGTTCACTAAAATCGGATGCGCAGATGACCCTTTGCCGTGCAACAGAACACTTAAAACATACTTAACAATAATAAATTAGATCCGCTTGTTCTGTGGCCCTCGTCTCAAGTCCAGCATCGTCGTTACCGCGCAGCAATCATTCTCTCGTAGGAGCTCCAACTATCGCACGTAATTAACCAATGTCCGCACGTCGTGGATGTCTGTATGTCTGTCTACTGGATATGACCATTACTCTTGAGTTTACGACCAAAAGGTATTCGTGACATGTTTAACTGTTGAGAGAAGCTATTATATTTGGATGTGTTAGCCAAAACCAATTCTTTTGCAAAACAGTCTAAATAATTCTAATTCTAAGTACTTAATATTATAAAGGCGAAAGTGAGTTTGTTTGTTTGTTACCTCTTCACGCTTTATCTACCTACTAAACCAATTTTCCTGAAATTTCACATACACATAGAAGTACTGAGAAGGACATAAGGTACCTTTCATCCTGGGAAAAAGTACTGTTCCCGTGGAAAATTCACGCGGGTGAAGCCGCGGGCAAAAGCTGATATTTAATATTTTTTCAGGGTTCAAGTATATGAGTGTTCATTCCACGTATGTAATAACTAATAACATAATCATCCGTCTAATAAATCATCTATCTTTTTTTTCAATTATCTCATCCAGCAGTCCACCATTCTACATCCTGTCTCCAAGTCGGTCGCGCCCTGCCAATATGCCTGCTTCATTAGCCACGACCGTAAACGAGCAGCTGGGGAGACCTCGTTTGTACATTATTGTGTATTTTTGTTCAGCCTTACCACCCCCCACCCCGCCTCGGTGACGGAATGATGTCTCATTTTGCACAACACCAAATGAGGAAATGAACGGCCGTTTCCGTGTTTGATGGTTTTTGTTTTGTTTCGTGTGAGTGGACGTGGGATGTATGTGTCTATGATTGCAAGTTCTGGCCATAGAGCTTGGTACGGTTCTGGCTAAACCATACTCTTTTCTTTCTTATCGAGTGTGTTTTTACTGCCTAGTCTACATTTATACACTGAAGTATTTATGGCGATCAATCTTCTACTTTCTTACCTGTTTCCTTTATTCGGTGTTAACCCTCCTCGTTCTTAGACGCCAGGACGTTCTGTTCTGGGTTGTCTGTGTACTGAGCGTTGCCCGTTCCATGTCTTTGGTAATGGTTTTCCACCACGTGAATGGCGGGTCTGCCTTTGCCCCTCTTCTTCTCTGGGATATTAGTTTTAAGAATGCTATAGATTGTGTTTAAAATGTATATTGTAACAATTGTTAACAAACCTAATAAATGAAATGAAATAAAACACTGGTGCTAAGATTTTCTCAAATTGCCTTCTGTCATGACTTTACCGCCATCTAAGCAGTAATCGTATACACACTAGAAACCAGCTTAACCATAGGATCACATTTATAACGAAAATTAGATAGAAATCGATAATGACAGATGTGGCTAAATTGACTCGATAAATAGCAATTGTACACTGTCAATCACCACATTGGATCGAATGCTGGGAGCATTCGCCGTTAATATGCGTTACAGACGATTTAGACAATAGAAACAATGCACAGATCACTTACCATGTAGGCAGGCTTCGAGCACGATTCCTCACGAATAGTTCTTCCTTTAGACACCTGGTCGGCCAGCCACACACGATTATAAAGTTCCAAAAACACTGTTGAGCACTTGAAGTTTGATTAGGATAATTGAGTAAAAAAGATGTAATGTTTGGTGCGCGCGCGCCTTCGATTCAACGTCCAGACTCAGAAAAGTTTACTGGTTCTGCCACCAGCCTATGGCGCTGTATTCCAAGACGCCGGTAGGATAGTACATGCGCCGGCGGTAATCCGGGCGCTCCATTGGCTAAATCGCCTGCAGCACGACGAATCATGATGATTGACAAGTGCGTCGATAACGCGCGCGAAATTCGAATTGAAAAGTAAACGAAGTTTACGTTGAAAACGGAACATTCCGCCCACCAAAATACCAATGGGATTTTCCCAGAGTAAGAATAAGAAACGGTAATTAACGATAAATATGTTTAAGTTACTATCCTAAACTTAAAAGCTAAGAAATGCTAAGTTATAACGATTATACGGATGGTAGAGGACATAGTTTGACCAAAGGTCTCTTAAGCGAGTGATCTCTGGCTGTTCTAATGGTTGCGACTCTAACTACCCCATCAGGGCCAGGATGCAAAAGAAACAACTCGTCCTAATGCCCATTGAAGAGGAGGCCGATTGTCCTCTTTTATAAGTACGATTGAGTTTACAGTTAACGGTGTTGAGTCCGTGGTCCATTTTGCTCGCTGAGTTAACCCATGTAAATATTCATTTTTCCAGCGTTTCCAAAATTGTTGTTGAAAAGATTGGATAAGTTGCCATCGATTCAGTCGATTGATTTTTACGTCCTTTGTAGTCGAAATCAGGAACTGCTGTAAGAGGTTCTAGCGTTAAAAAATGACCGGGCGTAAGAACGTTCAAATCGTTAGGATCCGAGCTCAATGGACACAAAGGCCGCGAATTTAAAATTGATTCGATCTGAGCGAAGAGTGTGGTAAGCTCTTCAAACGTTAAGACCTGATCGCCAACAATACGGTACAAATGACTCTTTGCGGCTTTGATTTGGATTTCCCACACCCCTCCGAAGTGGGGAGCAGAAGGTACGTTACGTTTAAAATCTATTTTTTCCGCATGAGAGGCTTGTTCGATACATGATGCTAGTTGTGAACTTGCACCAACGAAATTCGTACACAGTCAGAGTGAATAACATTGCAGCGGCCACGACGAGAAACGAAGCGACGCAATGCCGCGATGAAGCCGTCAGTCGATAAAGTAGAAACCACCTCAAGGTGCACTGCTTTTGTACTCAAGCATACTGAATAAACACAAAGTACGCTTTATCGATTTTAGCACCACGATGAAGCCCGAGCTTAATTCGAAAAGGCCCTCCTAGATCGACACCTACGACAGAGAAAGGTTTTGCCTGATTGACACGAAAGGCCGGAAGGTCGCTCATAAAGGGTTGCAAAGGTTTCGGTTTAAGACGGTAGCATCTTATGCATCCTGAAAGATGATGACGTACAGCAAGCTTTGCCGCAAGTATCCAAAACTGTTGTAAAATCAGATAGTTGGTTGTGTTCAGACCGGGATGAAAATTGTTTCGATGAATAGATTCGATTACAGCTGATGTAAGAACACTCTTTTTGGGCAATAATGCGGGATACTTATGTTCGAAGTCAAGATCGGAGCGCGATAGGCGCCCGCCTACTCTGAGTATACCCTGCTCGTCCAAAAACGGGTTTAGTTTACGAAAACTGCGAGGTAACTGTATCTTTGATTGTAATTTGGATATGACATCCAAAAAACAACGATGTTGGAAATGTTTGACGATAATTAGTAACGCACGATGACGCTCAGCGTCCGTTACGAAAAGATTATCTGATCGCGGAACAGTGTTACGCATGTTATTACAAAACCTGCGAACGTAAGCGATAATGCGACAGATTTTATCTAAAGAAGAATATTTTTCGAATAGTCGATCAATTATAGAAGTTTGGTTTACGCTTTCGATTTGATCCGAAACGAGAACTGTGGTGCGACGCTGCTTAGAGAGCACCGCATTGTCGTCGTTTGAACGATTTCTCGATGTATCGATTGGCCACTCAGACTGTGGTTGAGACAACCACTCTGGGCCCGCCCACCATAGGGCATTGTTCAGCAACTCGTGAGGCAATTGCCCACGCGAACAAACATCTGCAGGATTTGTGACAGATGGTACGTGCCTCCAGCACTCGGTCGGCACGATATCTTGAATGTGACTTACGCGGTTTGCAACGAATGTCACCCAGCGAGAAGAAGGAGCTCGCAACCAGGACAAGGTAACGGTGGAGTCACACCACACATAAGTGTCATGAACAGGAATCCGCAGCGTGCCCTTGACAAATTTGATAAGGTCTGCGAGCAAAAGTGCACCACACAGCTCTAGGCGAGGTAACGATTGACGTTTCAAAGGAGCTACACGAGCCTTAGCACAAACGAGAAAGACGCGAACGGAGCCGTCAGACTCGGTAACACGCAGGTATATAACGGCGCCATATGCTGCTTCGGAGCTGTCACAAAATCCATGCAGTTGATATGATTGAGCGCTATCGGTAGCGTATTTACGTGGAATTTTAAGATTCCTAACTTGAGGAAGCTGTTCAGAGAACTTTTCCCATTGAGAGATAATTTCCGGTGGGGCTTATCATCCCATGAAAGACCTAGAATCCAAAGCTTTTGAATAAGACATTTGGCATGAATTGTCAAAGGAGATAGAAAACCCAGAGGATCGAAAATTCTGGCAACCTCACTCAAAATCGTTCGCTTGGTGCACGGTTGATTAGATGGATTAACGGTAAAGACGAACGAATCCGAAGCAGGCTCCCACTTAAGGCCCAGAACCTTGATAGTTGTGTCTTCAGTTTCGGTAAAAGTGATTGCTTCTGAAAGACACGCCTCCGCGGGAAGATCGCTAAGTAGCTCGGGTCGGTTACTCACCCATTTTCGGAGCTCAAACGAGCCAAGACCGAAAAGAGCGATGAGTTGAGTTTTGATTTCTCTGGCGTCCTTCAGCGATGAGCTTCCGGATATGACGTCATCAACGTATATGTCGGAAGTTAAAACGGTTTTGGCCTTTGGGTACTTGTGACCCTCATCGTTGGCCAGTTGCTGAATAGAGCGGCACGCCAGGAATGGAGCGGAAGACACTCCGTACGTTACGGTATTTAATACGTACTCTTGAAGAGGCTCATCTGGGTGAGCTCGCCAGAGAATACGTTGATAATCACGATGTTGAGGAGCTAGGTTGATTTGACGGTACATTTGGCGCACGTCTGCCATGAAGACAATTGCGTGCTCACGGAAATGAAGAAGGATCTCTACGATATTTGATTGTAGCCTCGGTCCCGTCAGCAGCGAGTCGTTTAGCGATTTGGAAGTTGCATCTTTAGCCGAGGCGTCGAATACAACGCGAAGCTTCGTTGTAGCGCTGTCGGGACGTAGCACACAATGGTGCGGTATATAATACTTGCCTTGACCCATTTGCTTGGCAGGTACTAGAGTCATGTGACCACTGTCGATATAGTCAGTCATGAACTCCACGTATTGTTGGTTTAAATTGTGATCGCGATACAGACGCCTTTCAATGGCATGAAAGCGTCGTAAGGCTATCTCTCGAGAACCTTCAAAGACTGGCTCCTCGTCGTCCTTGAAGGGGAGACAAACTACATATCTACCTGTCTCGTCACGGTAGTGATTACTGAGAAAACTATTTTCACAGCGTTGCTCTTCTGGGGTCAATCGGGAAGATTGTGGAACGTTATCGATTTCCCAGAAACGTTGAACAATTTTGTTTAAACTATCGTCTACGGTAGAAGGGGCTACTCCTAGTAGACTGGACGATGCGAGTCTGGACTTCCCAAGAAGAAGCCAGCCGAAGACTGAGTTGAAAGCTCGCGGTTGAGAGGCGTTACCCTTCAGACGTTGTTCGAGAAGTGACTCAGCAAAGACGTCGGCACCTAACAAGACGTCGATTGGACCAGGGATGTCAAAACCAGGATCAGCTAGCGGTAGTGTTTTGACCTCCTCCCATCCTTTCGTATTTAGCCTTGCTATCGGTTGATCTCCGCAAATGCTCGGTATGACGAGCATTCCCAGACGAAACTTTACGTTACAGTTGGTGCCAATGTCGCATGTAACAAAGCCACTGACTGAGGCAGGGCTGCCCCCTAACCCATAAACGTTGATATTACCAGTTATAGGTTTTAGATTTAATCGTTGAGCGGCGTGAGCCGTGAAGAAAATTGTTTTGACTGCCGGTGTCAAATAACGCGCGAAATGTATGAAATTCACCAGAAGCATCACGAATCTGGACGAGAGCTGTTGCCAGTAACACGGTTGTGGTTACGGTTGGATCAGACTGAGTTAACGAATCCTTAGCCACTAAGGTCGCCGAGCTTGCCGCCGGCTCCTTATGTAGCAAAGTGTGGTGTTTACGTCTACATTGTCGACATGAAAACATTGATGTGCACTCTCGCACTGAATGGGATGCGTTAAGACAATTGTAGCACCATTTCTTTTCAGTGGCCACAGCCATGCGCTCATCTATTGATTTTGCCAAAAAATCACTACAGGCCGAGATGTGATGTTCATTACGACAGTAGGCACATTTACGAATCGGAGTGCTCGAATTATGAGCAGGTTTCGCTTGTTGTTTATCACCAACATTTTTATGAGTAGTGACGGTGGGAGCGACAAGCGAATGCGTGACGTTATGTCGCTTGAACTTCTGTGAAGTTCCCGGTGTGTCCTTTGAAACGTTAGCGGTTTTATTGGTAACATTCGAAAAGTGCGTGTCGCGAATTAATGCTTCACCTTTAGAGTGTAAGAATGCCCTTAAATGGTTATACTGTGGAAGCTCAATATCGGTATGTTTTTCCTCAAACTCGCGTCTTAATTTGGTATCGAGTTTGGCCAGAACATTATAACAAAGAACAAAATCCCATTTATCGGTAGGTAATTTTAAAGTTTTTAAAATTGTTAAGTTCTCATCGATCGTGTCTAAGGCGCGTCGAAAATCTTGAGCGTTCGAAGTCTTTAAACTAACGTCCAAGATATCACGCCAGCACGTAAACGCTAATTCGCGTTTATCTTCATAACAGGACTTGAGAGCCTCGTACGCACTTAAATAATGTTCACTTGCAACAGGAAAAGTTCTAATGAACGATAAAGCATCACCACTTAAAACTGACACGAGATAGTGAAATTTCTCAATATTACATAAGGAGGTAGAATCATGTATCAACGCGTTATAAGTTGCAATGAACTCAGGCCATTCCTTGATAGCACCGGAAAAAGTTGGCAACGAAATTTTTGGTAACCGCATATTTCCACTGTGCGAACCGGTCAATGAATTATGTTTCGAAGTGTCAGCTTGTTGAGATGAACGTTGTTCAAATTTTCGTTGAATTGCCAACACTTGAAAATACAATTCGTCAAATCGATCCTGAAGTTCATCGTCCTCCTCATCGGCATCATCCTTAAGAAGGTCCAAAATAATAAAATGGGAGTCATGAAAACTATCAGCAGTCGTTTTTATTTCATGACAATATGAAAGAAATAACCCTACTTGTGATTCATCGGTATTGGCTAAGGTACCTACTTCCAAAGCCTTCGTTAAGCGATTATATGCTATAGTTCGTTTACGTCGCAAACTGGGCAAATTATTAATAGTGTACGTATTTTCGATACCCTTTTTAATAGTAGGTTTAGATTTACGCCTTGATAGTAAAGACATAATTAATATCAAAACAATAAAACCTGATAGCAACAAATATTCGGATTCGATAAAAAAGTTTAGTTGCGAACGTCTTCAGCGAGACCGCGTTCACAAGAATCGACGAGAATCACTGGGGCGGTATTACACGACAACAGGTAATATTGTCACCTCGGTCACCTGAGTTTTAAATTGAAATAAATTAAATTGATAAGGATGAATTAAATGAGCGTTAGGAACACTAAAAACGGTTTGCGATATTCGTTAATGTACGGTAAATAAAAAAATAAAAATCAGTTTTTTTGTAAAAACAAAAAACTATGATTTTTAACCTAAAACGGTAATAATGAAAATGTGAACGCACCAAAATTCGTTGAAAATATGATACGATAAACGATACAACGTCACGATAAAAAATATTTCGTAATTTGAAACGAAATAAATTTTCGATAAATAAATATCAAGAGGAAACGTTGAACGGTTGGAAAAAAGTAGTCGAGTTATAACGAACTATCAACATAAAATTATGAGAAGGTGGATTTGCAATATTGTATTGTTGCGAACGGTAAAACGGTAGATAATTTTATGCTAATAAGTATAAAACGACAAAAGAATTTATTTTCAACAAATATTCTAGAAACTGATGGAAGCCATCTTAAATCGATAAACGGTAGGTAAGGTACTCAACAAAACAAAATGGAACAAAGACTTGTTTTCCGATTAGTAATTGAAACAAAATGTTATGTTTATTCGTTTTAGCTGTACTAGTAAGTATAATAAGCGTGGAATACGGTAAATGAAGTAGCAATTACTAAATCGAATTGGTATTTGGCGGCAGACTGAAGGTAGGTATCCAAAGTTCCCGGGTTTCGGCACCAAAAAATGTGGCTAAATTGACTCGATAAATAGCAATTGTACACTGTCAATCACCACATTGGATCGAATGCTGGGAGCATTCGCCGTTAATATGCGTTACAGACGATTTAGACAATAGAAACAATGCACAGATCACTTACCATGTAGGCAGGCTTCGAGCACGATTCCTCACGAATAGTTCTTCCTTTAGACACCTAGTCGGCCAGCCACACACGATTATAAAGTTCCAAAAACACTGTTGAGCACTTGAAGTTTGATTAGGATAATTGAGTAAAAAAGATGTAATGTTTGGTGCGCGCGCGCCTTCGATTCAACGTCCAGACTCAGAAAAGTTTACTGGTTCTGCCACCAGCCTATGGCGCTGTATTCCAAGACGCCGGTAGGATAGTACATGCGCCGGCGGTAATCCGGGCGCTCCATTGGCTAAATCGCCTGCAGCACGACGAATCATGATGATTGACAAGTGCGTCGATAACGCGCGCGAAATTCGAATTGAAAAGTAAACGAAGTTTACGTTGAAAACGGAACAACAGAGATACTTGAATGAAATGTGTAATAAAACAAAAATTCAGTATGTGATCGTAAGGTAAATTTTCTAAATATCAGTCCATTATCTCGAAGGACATGACAATTTTGTTATTCAATAACTAGGTATTTCAAGCAACTCCAAAAGACACCATCTTTAACAATTGCTGGCAACTTTCAGGTATCATAATTACACATGCACACAATGTAATTAATTTTTCCAAGTTTCAAATAACAACATAATTTCATAACCGCATTTAGACCAAGAAAATTACAATCAAATCAAGAACCTCCATTTTTTTACAGTAAAAACAAAAGGGAAACTCCTGCAGGCGGCGCTGTCGTCGTCGTCATGGCCGCCGCGTCGCTTCCGCTTCCGGCGACGCACCGGAAGACGCAACGGGCCGCACATCACACATCGCGTGAGTCGGCTAATCGCTTGGATAATGCTGATTTGACCTGTCTGTCTCGGCTCTTTATCTTTGACTGTTTCTTGGGTAAGATAATGGAGTAGGTACATAAGTGAAAAGTCTAAAGTAAAATATCATAAGCTTGCTGCCCGCGGCTTCGCCCACGAGAACTTCCCACGGGATCAGTGCTTTGTCATGAGATGAAAGGAACCCTATGTCCTTCTCAGCACTTCTAAAAAATACATAATAAATAAACATCCAAGACCCAGGTCAATCTGAAAAAGACCATTTTCTATCTTGACCTGACCGGGGATCGAACTCGGGACCCCCTGGTTCAGAGGCAAGGTCTTTACCACTGCGCCACGGAGGTCGTCGTCGTAGTTCAGTAGATAAAGCGTGAATAGGTAAAATACAAATAAACAATCAAACAAATAAACAAACAAACTCACTTTCTCATTTATAATATTAGTTAGGATTGGGATGGGAAGGTGAGCTTAGATATTTGTTTGGTCATTGTCAATTTTTTTTTTCATTGGATTTACATTATATAATTCAATGATTTACATATAGGGTACTTTTCCCGAAATTCCCCAAGCAAAAGCAGCTAGTTTGATAGGTACTTAAAGTCAATCTGTTTCATTGGTATCAGAGCTAGCCACCATCACTTCAAGCCTACTGAAATTTTCCATTTGTAATCGCTAAGTAGAGCTCTAAACAAAAATATCAAAAAGGACCTCAAAATTTACGCGATCATCAATTTACTCCTAAAGTTCATACAAAATTACAGGGTAATCAATCTAAAATGTTCATTTAAACTTAATTCAGTGCCTCATTTCGCCGAAGCACCCCAGGCAGGTACGGGAAACAAAAGCTATAGCCCCTCTTGAGAAGTGACAAACACATAAACATTTGTCACAGAATGGACCGTCCAAGTAATTAAGATCCGCCATTATACACCCACCAAAATTAAAAGACCTCTCCATTACTGCCAAACGACCCCTTATTTCACCTCGAATAACGAATCAGGAGAGGTCAGGTGTATCAATTTAAAATGGTCGGGTATTACTTATTGAAGAGCGGAACGTTTAACCGATCCCGTTCTAAATTTGAACAAATAATTTAGGAACGGTCACTCTTGACATCGCCCGGACATTGTGAATAATGGCCAATGTCCCAGGCGCCCAGTTGTGGTCTCATTATTGATGACGCGAGGTGTTGTCACGGGTTATTAAAAAGGTAATGGGCATATATTAAAAAATATATACCTAGTTCACTAAAACAAATATCAGTAAGTATAGGATAGTAGGTAGACGTAAGCATAATTTTGTGGAAATAAGTACCTATAATATTTCTTAATACTTATAAAAATAGGGTAGGTACCTTTAAAAAAAATGGGCATATCACTAATTTATATAATACTGCCCTTTCCTATATGAAAAGAAATCGGGTTAGTTACACGATTTTTATAACTTAAGAATGGCTATGGACCAATTTTACCTAGAGTAAAACTTTGTTTAGGACATACGGTCCTATAAATTACCACGGCGTGAAGACCTGGAGCGCAACTAGTCAGTAAAAAGCTAATATTATTTGTTAACACAATTGCTCACAAATCAACAACGGCGTCACAAAACAAGCAACAAAGTAACAAACTTATGACACGGAAAATAAAGTACAACCAAGACAAACACCGTAATAACATCATCTTCGCCCTTTGAGCAATAACCAAACTTGTGAGATTCTGGGGAATCTTGGCAGAGGGCAGATAATTAATCTGAGGAGCCACGCGTCTTATAGACCCCCCTTCCTAAACGAACAGACACGACGATGCTGGCCGCGTAGCTTTATAGTTGTAGCTACTCTCAGAAATGCTGGCGCTCCATAGTTTTAATTGCTCTTAGATATTGCGGCAGCTCTGCGTTTATACAGTTTTGTAATAATAATTTGTTTAAAACACTATTTTCAAATAGTTTTGGATAAAAAAAAACTGTGACAACGTGCTTCAAGTCCGTCCCGTTTTTTGCGTATAAATAACAGTTCCTTATTAATAAATTTCATTTGTCGTCATACTTTCGCTTTTTCTTGTATTTTATTGTACGCTTAATTAACGCTAATTATACGCTTAATTTTCGCAATAATACAAGGAATATTACCAGAAAAGAAAAATCTTAATAAGCAGCTTGTAACTATTAAAATCACATTACATATATTAAAAAAAAAGATTTTTAAAATTACGAACGCGCACATAATTCAAACGACACATGAACGCATAATTTTAAATATCCGACACTGGCCGGTCGTAATTTCTAATCAATATTCGAAAAACAAAACATTATTGTCATCGTCCGAAAGTATTTATTTATCGCTCAGTTTAATTATTGGAAGGACACGGGTCCCCGCTGGCATCGCGTGTCGATGATACACGCGATTTTGTTTGAGACACAGTGAATCAGAGAGTAAGAATTGACAGAAACATACTCAATATTATTACACTGAATTAATCTATACATATAATAAAACAGTAAAAATATTTTGTCTGTACATTTAGTATTTTTGACTGAAATGGATAGAGGGACACTTAAAATGAATAATAGAAAGCAAAAAAAAATTTTTGGAATTTCTTGTCTGTCTGTCTGTCTGTCTGTCTGTCTGTATGTATGATCACGCTAATCTCCGAAAGTACTGAACCGATTTGAATGAAACTTTTTTTGTTGTATAGCTATTAAGCCTGGGCAACATTTAGGCTATAATTTATTTTGAAAACTGGTACACCTGATGAAGAACCTTAACAGAACAGCTAAACTATAAGAATTATGGAAATGGTTCCTTAACAAAAGTCGTTCAACCTGATGAGCATTTTCTGATGACGTATAAAAATTGAAGATCTGGAACATCTGATGAAGATCTGCAAGAGACCAGCTACACCATAACATATATGGAAATGGCGCCTTATTAAAAGTCGTTCAACCTGAAGAGCATTTTCTGCTGACGTATAAAAATTGAAGATCTGGAACATTTGATGAAAAGCTCCAAGAGAGATTTTTCATCTAAGCGAAACTCACGCGGGCGAAGCCGCGGGCGACAGCTAGTATGAGTATTAAGTACCTACCTTAATACTAGTCTAGTCATCGAGATATTATGTAGAGATGAAAATCGCTATTTTTTTCATATGTTATTTTGCCATCAGATCCTGGTAGATCTATATAGGTACCTAGTTGTATTTCGATGTGTCTAGTTAATGTTATGTTAGTTAGAATTTGTTAAGGTTAATGCGATAATCAAATTTTTTTAACCTATCACGCACATCTTTAAATGCTTTTTTTATTCGATTGAAATATGTGTAGGATATTGAACAAATTATTAGGTACGCGTTCTCAGTTATGTTTAAATTCGAAAACGTCTCGGTCTTTGCAATAAAAATTTAAAGCTGTTGGCTCTTCTCCCTCGTTTACATCCCTTTTTTTCAAAATTTAAGGTACTTACATAAGTGCCACGTGTAATAGTCATTTTCTGACATCAACTAAGTATTTCACGATTTAAAAGTGCTATTTTTAAGCCTACTTAAATAAAAATAATTTCATTTCATTAGACGTATTTTACATCAAAAATATTATTCAATAAATTAATTACATTTAACCATAAATGCTCTTAACAAGAGCCGAAAACATAAGTAACAGGGGTCAAGTAAGCGCCTTAATGCCAAATTAGGCCATTCATCTAAGGCCAAAGGGCGCTATGGGCCCATAAATTAGACTTGGGGACAGCAGGATAATAGACACGCAAAAGACTGAGAAAGACCAGAGAGACCAAAAATGGACTTTTTGGAACGGAGATTCAGATCAATATATGTACAGTCAGATGGAAAGAAACCACCTCACAGAATCCGATCTCAGGTTTTTTTGCGTGTGACTGTAGCTAATAAATATGAGCCTGTGATGGCTTTCTGGTCCCAGGTTCGAATACACTAGTGCCAAATCATGCCTCATGACTTCATGAGTTTGTATACCAATCTGACTTACCGTTTTATTATTTATTTATTTATTGGGGACGCCAGCGCAACCAGACGGGTGACCAGTCCACTCATGTCGGGACCATTTCACCCAATTACTAGACCACTACTTACTGCCTGTGTAGGAAAACATCGTGAGGAAACCTGTGGATGATTTTATCAGCTTATTTCAGATATGAGGAAGGCAAATGTCAAAACGACTACTTTATTATTCCCTAGAAAATTGTTTCGGGTGTTACATTCCACGTAAAAATAATTGGAACGGGCTATTTATGTGCCTATTCAATAGTCCAGTGACCACGGTCGGTGAAACTATTGCCGAAACGTCCAAAAATTTGTAATCATATTCGGCGCGAAAGTTTTAGTTGACCAGTCCCGGACGGTTTCAAAAAGTCCGTTTTTGGCGGCCATCTTGGTAACAAACTGCAAATGCTTGTTTGTCGCCCCCTATTGACTAATTATGGCACTTTGTTCTCGGAGTAACTACATTTTCGGGGTATTACTCTATATTCTGTAAACAGTATGGACAACTGCTGTTTTTGCGCTTTTCCATAGATTTTGTAGAGCTTCTAATTCTGAATTAGAAGCTAGACTCTACATTAGATCAGAAAAAAAAAAAAACTTTTTCTTGTAGCATTTCTTAGGTATTGTTCAAGCTAAGCAAAACATTTTTACATCAATTTTACATATTCAATAATGTATTCTTACACAGCCAACCTATAAGCTAATTTTAGGACATAAACAAAAGCACAGTTCTACAATTCAATTCAATTCAATTTATTCATAAAACAATATAAATTGTATGCGAATTACATTTTACAAATTACATTAATACACAAAATGACATTCCAATTACACCACAAATTATTAAACAAATAATGTCATCTTAAAAAAGTAAAGAAAAAAAACAGTTAACAGTTAACTCAATTGCACTCCTAAAAATCATTTACTGCATAACAACATTTCTCCAGTAACAGCTCTCTTAGTCTTTTCTTAAATATTGATAATTTTCTAATACTCTTTAGCTCCCTTGGCAACTTATTAAATAACAATACTGTTTGGTTGCGCGGACAATGTTTTACAATATTAAGCCTTGGTGTAATTACTCTGACTAGATCTTTCCGTCTGGTACTTTCTCTCTTCAACATTTCTTCCTCTGTCTCATATAAGGCTCTGTTTTTTATGAAGTCAGTCAGAAGCACAAATATGTACAAACAAGGAACAGTAAGGATCTGAAGTCGTCTGAAATGTGGTTCGCATGATTCCCACGGTGGAATCCGAACCATTGTCCGAATCGCCCTCTTCTGTGCTATAAACGCTTTATTGATATTATAGTCGTAACTTTTTCCCCAAAATTTTATGCTGTAACGCAGTCTTGATTCCACCATAGAATAATACACGGATTTTAATTGGTCAGTCGTTAATTCTTCTCTTAAATTTCTCAGTGCACAGCATGCGCTACTGATGCTATTGACTACTGCTTGTAATTCACTCTTCCAGTTAAGTGATTCATCGAGCTTAACACCTAAGAATTTGACAGTAGCCACCTGCGTTACTTTTTCACCATTTAAAGAAACTTCAAGTTTATCTTTGTTGCCCGCTGTAGTTTTAAATAACATTATGTTTGTTTTGGCTGAATTTAATTTAAGATTATTAATAGTAAACCAGTTGTCGAATAATTCCAATGTCATATTTATTTTTCTATTAAGACCGTCTATATTTGCGTCCCAAAGTACAGCGTTTGTATCATCGGCATAAATTACTACCTTTATGTCAGAATGACTCGTCATGTAATTAATTAAATCATTGATGAATATTAAAAATAATATAGGACCTAGTATCGAACCTTGTGGTACACCTCTGTTAATTTTAATTATTTTTGAATTTTGTTTCGAATTGATACATTCACCTTCGCTGTCAGTAACCTCAACGAATTGTCGTCTGTTACTTAAGTAGGATCTTAACAAGTTTAATAGTTTACCTCGGATTCCATAGTATTCTAGTTTCATTATGAGAATATCATGATCAATGGAATCAAAGGCTGCGCTCAGGTCTAGGAAAACTCCAGCCACCCTTACTTTCTCATTTATCTTACTTGTTATATCGCAAACTATTGTATCAATAGCATTGGTTGTACCAGTTCCTTCCTGGTATCCATACTGTCTACCGTTGAGAATGTTGTTTTCTTTTAAATGCCTAACAATGCGCGATTTAATATTTTTTTCAAGAATTTTCGAAACTATGGGCAATATTGCAACAGCTCTAAAATTTGATGGATCTAATTTACTATTTTTTTTATGTATAGGTATAATTTTTGCTAATTTTAATTGTTCTGGGAATATTTCTTGTTCAATACATTGATTACAAAAATACATTAATGGTTCTGCTAAAATGTCAATATGTTTTTTAATTATAGATACGGGAATGTCATCATAGCCAGAAGATCTTTTGTCACGCATTTTCTTAACAATGTCAATAATTTCGGTCTTAGTTACACCTGGATTTTTAATTGGAGAATACGTGGAATTGGTACCTTTCCGCAAGAGAATTTCGGAATCTTGTAAACTTCCTGAGGATGTTTGATTATCATGATTAAATATCTCAGAAAACCTTTCTGCTATTGTCTTTGAATCTGTTATTACGTGATTATTAATTTTTAGAGATATATTTTTACATCTAGAGCTACTTTTTTTGAGCCGTTCATTGACAATTTCCCATACACGTTTAGACGAGTTTGTATGTTTTTTAATTTCTGCTTGCACACTCAATCGTTTGGCAGTTCTTATAACTCTTCTGTAAATTCTAACATACTTCGACCTATATTTAAAAATACTTGTATGGTTATGGTTTTTATCTAATATGCATAATACTCTTTTCATTTTGCTTGATATCCTCAATCCCTTTGTAATCCATGATATTTTCCCGTTTTTGTTTTTGTTTATTTTTTTCTTAGTTTTTTTGTAGCATGTTTTGAATATTCCCGTAAAAGTTTTTATAAAAGCATTTATTCCTAATTTTCTCCAATCAATTTTTTGAATTTGTTGTCTAAAATTTAGATCATTTTTTTTACTGAAGATTCTTCTTTCTATATATGAGACTTTCTCTCGCCACTTCTCAGTTTCGTTTCTCTCAGAGTAAAAATCTGTTATTATACATGCGTGCCCATCTGACAGACCGTTATGATCTACTTCAGTAGAGATCGACGTATCATCTGGCAGATTAGTTATAATATTATCAATACAGGATTCAGAGCCGTTTCTACGAAAAGTGACTGCCTTGACTAAATACTTAAAATTGTAACATTTCAATAAGTTTTCAAATTCTTCCCTTTCGTTATCGTCAGTCATTACATCTATATTAAAGTCACCTGTGATTAAGCATTGTTTACTAAAGAAATGTTGTAAGAATGCTTCGAATTTTAACATAAACTCTTTAAAATCTGTATTATTATTGTAGCAACAAAATATACAAATATTAGTGTCAAGATCTTTAACACCACAGATTTCGAAATGGTCTTGCTTACTATATTTCTTACATACGCTTAGTTCTTCAAAGTTCTTTTCATTATTTACCAAAATTAAAGTTCCCCCTCTTATTTTATTTTTTCTTACATATTGTGTTACGAGTTTATAATTCATAAAACTTAACATATTTACAGAGTTACTGTTTAGAAAATGCTCACAAATACATATCACACTAGGCTTACATTGGTGTATATTATTACTATACGGTGATTGCTTACCATCAGGCAACCCGCATGCTCGTTTGCCTACTATTCTATAAAAAAAATGGAGATTACGCTTACGCACTCGGCAGATTACGCTTACGCACTTCTTTTCATCTTATTTTTTTCGTTTGATTATTTATTTTTCGTTGTTTGTTGTATGAAACTATGTGTTGTTGTGGCTACAAATTTTTTATCTATCTATCTATCTTTTAGTGTACGGAAACCAAGCAGTACAGGAATAGTTTAATAATTTCCCTCTCCTTTCTTAATTTCAATAAAACTTGATACACTTACTCACTTGACAATATTACCATACTTTTATCACCACAGAATCTCAAACCGATATAAAAATAATTCATAATCCGGCGTCCCACCCGAGTGTAACCTGTACGGTGTTGCCAATATCAATAAATATCGCTGAGTTACCGGCGCTCGGGAATCGAACCGCAACCCCAAATAATCCAATTCAGACCACATTTACTATGTGAAAAATGTGCAGATAATTCTATGAATAATCGGGTAATGGGTTGTGGTATATGTAAAATATTGATTTTATTTTATACTAGCCGCGACCCGGGGCTTTGCTCCCGTAGGAATTTTGGGTAAAAAGTACCCTATGTGCTATTCTCGGTATTTTTCTACGCATGTACCAAATTTCATCAAAATCTGTCTAGTAGATTTCGTGTGATTGAGTAACAAACATCCTCAACTCACATCCTAACTTTCGCATTTATAATATTATAGTAGGATATAGTAGGATTTATTCTTTCTTTTAGTCGTGCGTATTCCTCATGACTGAGGGTCGTGGTCATTATGTCGAATGAAACACACACAACGACTATCTTGGCAATGTTAATGGAGTGGTTTGCCGTTGCCTTCTCCATTTCACACACTAGCTAACCAGAGTGCAATTTCGTCACGATGTTTTCGTTGACCGGAAGCAAGTGGTGGTCGATGAAAACTACCATATTACATTTATTAAGTTGTGCCTTAAATCTCATGGGTATTTTGGGGTAAATACTCTTAAAGACTCTTTCGTCTAAAGCTGCCTGTTTTCACCAGTTCCTAGACTAAAAAATATGTAAGTTGCACTAATCAAGATTAGTGCAACTTGCACTAATCTTTATTTTGGATTTTTGTGCACATCAGATGCAGTTAGTACTAAACAATCTCTAATTTCTATATGAGAGTACTTTTGCACTAATGTTCTTCTTCTTTTTAGTCGTTCACTCTTGACAGAGTGGTCGTGATTATGGATCGGTCTTCTCGGACTTGGCCGCTGCTCTTGCGATGGCTCTCCATTTATTTCTGTTGGTAGCTTTTCTGGAGCATTCTGTAGCCGGACTTTTGATGAGATCGTGCACTAATGTATTATCTACCTTCTATCAACAAACAGTAATGAAATGTTATTTACAACTGCTAATGGTATTCCTCGGTTTCAGCAGCTTTCTGCTCTATTTTCTGATCACTGAAGATTTTTTTACAAAAAATTATTTTTAGCACAACATTATTGTCATTAGGGAGATCTTGGTGCAAAAATCATCATGACCGTGCAGTACTGTTGAGGAGTTACCACGTTGGAAGCCGATTTTGGGTGAACATGACAAGACAAGATCAGAATACTTTATTAGCACACAAGATTACATTTTTGGATACATAAAGTAACTTATAACTAAAAAAAGAAAGGAAGATGCGCAAAAGGCGGCCTTATCGCTGAAAGCAATTTCTTCCAGGCAACCAATTGAGAAATTGCTGAACCTTCAGAAAGCCATCAGGTCATGCTTATCGTATTAATAAATTGTAACTGAAGTGTAAAAATTTAAGGACAAACGGACGTAGTTCTACTTTAGCTTGCAATATTTAACCCCTTTTACATTGCATGTTAAAAATAAAGTTGCAAAATTATACCTACAACAATAACGATAGGTCTAGTATAACACTGTCCTAGGTATACTTTACTTAAGACTATAATAATAGCTGTGAGAAAGTAACCCCAGAAAAGGTTCTCAGTCGAGAAAAATCTTAGAATTCCCATCTAACAACACAGCATCGATCTTGTCCTATCCTAGAAAAAGGAGAAAAAAAACCGATAGGGCATCTGAGGCGGCCGCTTGCTAATCTAATGCCCTTGCGCATAAATCCGCGCGCTTCGGCACTGAATAAGTAATAGTATAGCTACAGAAAGCGTTCTTTCGATTTGAATGAAATTAAACGTTATCGCGTGGTGCGAAAGTTCATTTTTGGATGGGTGAAGGACAAGGCTTCGGCGACGTAAAACATGGTGAGACAAGGATGCCCACTCAGCGGAGATAGCGCGACAAGAGTCTTATCTCTTTGGTGACAAACACTGCCGGCATTGCTAGTAAACGTACGATGCAGTACAGGGCGTACTTTAGATGCTAAACTTGATATAGGGACAAATCACATAGATTGATATAGCAATATAGTTGAGGCTGTCTTCTTCTTATCGAGTATGTTGATTGTACTAACACTGGTGTCAGATTTCATTCAAGTCGCCTAAAGGCATCTGACATGACTTTTACGACTACTGCCATCTAATGGCAGTATACACACTAGTAGACTTTGAACAGTCAGCCAGGGTGCAGGTGTCCTCACGATGTTTTCCTTCACCAGAAGCTGTCCTACCCGACCTCAGACGAGTGTCATTACCATTTGGCCACCACCGCCTCAATGTGGCAGAACACTTTTTGGGTAAAATTTAGATAATATATTTTTTTTTATAAAAAATGGGTTTGCTCTTGACCACAATCGTAGAATAGATCGTTGGAATGGCATCAAAACGCTAAAAAGAAGAAGATCTAGCTCTAATGTAAGTTTTCTTGTGATGTGGATAGCTTAATGATACTTGTAATAGATACATGCCTATATAGATAAACATCCAAAGCCCAATCAGAAAAGATCTTTTTTCTTATTGACATGGCCGGGGATCGAACCTTGACTACGTGGCTCAGAGGTAAGGACTTTGCCACTTCGCTACACAGGTCGACAGAACTTACATTTTAATTCTCCACTGTAAGTAGTGGCACTCCTCATTGGTGAAGGTCGTGGTCATTGCGTTGAGAAACATATGCAAAGACTTTTTTGGCAATGTTAGTGGAGTGGTTTGCCTTCTCCATTTCACACACTTGCTGCGGATCATAATTTTTAACGCAGATTTCCTTACGATGTTTCTCTTTATAGATTTAGTTATCTTCTTACAGCTTACATGCCTTTTTTGGATTTAAAAGCACTTCAGATGCAGTTAGTATTATGATGATAATACTAACGTACTCTTGTTTTAGTATAGAAATTAAAATTATGTTCTATTCTAGATATGGTGAAAAAATTCAATCAAATTCGCATGGAATTTTTTCATCATATCTAATCACTATATAAAATAAGAGTACGTTAGCTTCCATGCCGTTAGTGCATAACGAAGCTCTATTTACTAAGAGTAGTTATGTGAGTACAAATAAACTACAAGAATCCTTCTTCTTCTTATTTAAGAGCCGCGCTCTTGTCGGTAGAGTATACGCCACACTTCTCTGTTCTCGGCTTTACGTTTAAGGTCTTGATACGACACGACGCCTGCCGTCTCTTTAAGTTGGCTTACACAACTCTTTCTCGGTCTCCCTGGACCTCTTCTTCCCTTCGCCTTTCCTTCAATTATATTTTAAATAGGTCATCGTGTCGTATCAAGTGGCCAATCATTCTCCCTCTCCTATTTTCAATTTCATTGAGTAGACTCCTCTTTTCATTTACAATCCTCAGCACTTCCTCGTTAGTTTTCCTTTCTATCCAACTGATTTTCTCCATCCTTCTCCAGCACCACATCTCAAACGCTTATAGTCTACTGGTATCCTGTTTTGTGAGTATCCACTTTTCGTATCCGTATAATGCTATGCTCCACAAGAATGCTACTAGACCTAATTATTTCCAAATAAACATACTTCTGACAAGCTTATACCTTGATTTGAAATTAATTATTTTCTGTTGCAATCTCACGAGACCAGCAGGGAGCTTGTTATAGAAAATGTTGGAAATTTACTTCTCATTACAATGTTGTAATAGAGCATTCAATTTTTTTCTGTCCTATGGTGTATCCTGTCGCGGCCATAACACAGATTGTCCCTGAAATACATACATGAATGAGCATTTCATGAATTCATCAACATTACCTAGTTGATCATATCGTTAAAACAATTAATCATTATTGAACTAGCCAATGGCAATGGAAATGGGTTATTTACGATGTCACCACGACATCTACAGGGTTATTTTGTAACTACTGGCGAAATTTTTACAATATGTTTTTACTTGGAATACAACTACGTCCGTAAGAAATTTATAGTAAAAGAATAACATAAAGTTTCAACTTTCCATACTAAGTCCCATCAGCTGTTCGACCAATTTGTATGGGAAACAAAAAAATTTTTTTTTCATTTCTTGACATAGATTTTTTTGGAAACCTGCTCAATTTCATTAACCAAATCTGCTGCAAAAATTTGGCCAATGGTTTCAAATAACCCTGTATACACGCACGAAAAGAAGTAAATGTATCGCACTGTTGTTGGTCGTGTGAATATCACTATATCACAAATAGTAACCTATCTAAAGCTCTTATCACAAATTACCTTAAAACTATCGATTGAACACAAATCCAATGCGCACTATGTTCTGCAGAAAAAGTCCCACTTTCATTCTAAAAGCGCAGTGGATAACATTTTGGTACAATGTTAGTAAGGTGACAATATTGGTGCTAGTATTTGGTACGGTGGTTAATACGAAACAGAAAGAGTACAGAATTGGCACTTAAAGGTTACGAGCTTGCTATGTGTGACACAAAAGTAATCAAAAATCAAAAGTATCATAAAAAGTTTCAAGACTTGGCAAAGTTCTGTGTCGTGACAGATTAATAAACTATTAACTACGATTGCGCAACGACCCAAAGTGAGTCTTCCAAAAACTATGTCATCATTACAATCATTATCATGTTGTTGCATGTTTCGTTTGGTCTATGTCAGTTTTCCATAAAATAAAGTAAGTAAATAAATAAAATGTCATTTACTTTAGGTACCGATAACCAATTTCAATACATCATGTATTTGTAAGTTCATTCGCCACACCTATGAAAAGTTATCTACATTTGTTACGGGTAGGTTACAGTTTAACACGATATGAACATTGAAGTTTTTCTTCTGTTCATTCTTATTTTCGCACTGTTATCGTATTACGATTTACGCCAGCAAAAATATCTGTTGAAGCGCATGTCGCACGACATTTCTTGTTTTTATTACTTGTATTGTTTGCGAAATATACGCTCGCAGAAGATGGTAAAGTTCTGGCGAATACGTGAATTTATGACAAAGATCGTTTTCGGTTTTATCCATAGACAGAAAAAAAAAACAAAATTATGAAATCATATTTTTCACATACAAGCGTGGCGTTCCAGTCTCCCGACTCTTGGCTCTGTCTGCCCCGTGAGAGATAAAGACGTGAATCTATGTAGATTCACGTCACGTTCAACGTTCACGTTTATCTCTTAAGGTATATTTAGTTTGTATATTTTTACCCCAACAACAAATTTTTCCGATTTCTGAGCTAATCGTAATCTGTGTAATTCAGTCCAATTATATTTTGGTATTTTTTTTTTCCGTGTTTCTGGTTCAGGATAGAAATAACACCAGATTTTAGCCAACACCTATTCATTATTCCTACTTCCTTCCCCATCGAAGCATGTTACAGAACAAGATGAGCAGCCATTCATCCAATCACTCCCCCAAGATCTCTCAATACCCACGGAAGCAACTTCCGACATAACCTCAAAGCAATAACTTCCGCTGGGCCAATCATAACCGTGTTTTACTGAAACGATAGTGGTGTCGTTACGGTAAATGTTTCACGAGCCCTGATGGACAAGATTCCACGTCTATCACCGATATGTCCCGTGTATGTGAACAGGACCGGATTCGGTATTCGAAAGTAGGGACGATCTGGAAAAATTCGCAAAAAGTAGCATTTATTTTATTATTTTCCCAAAACTTGTTCTAAAATCATCATCATCGGCCCTTATTTATATTAATTTCTGGATGTAGGCCTCCTCCATTCGACTCCAACGTTGGCGGTCTCGTGCCTTAGCCATCCAGTCTGGGCCCGCGTGTCGCCGGATATCATCGACCCATCTTGTCGGTGGCTTTCCTGGTGCTCTGGTGTGGGCTCGTTCTAATTGTTCTAAAATAATTATTCATTTTATAAGTTTATGTAAATTAATACGTTGCATCTTCTGCGGAGCTCGCCACAAAATAATGAAATAGTGATACAAGTTTTTGAACTTGAAAACTGCTCTAAATGTCTTGAAAGTTGCAATCATCGAGAATAAGGTATTGTCGGCCAGTTAACATACGCATGTTCATTTGTAGAACTTAATATTCATTTTATTTTATTTTTTCTTGTCGAGTCCGTCCCCACCACCGGCCATCAATACTAACGGTCGCGCCCCGAGAGGGTCGTACAGTCGCTACGAAAATCATTCCTGTGCTAAAATATCAATAAAACACAAACGTCCCGCGCCGCGCACACTCGGGACCCGTTGAGTTCGCGTTCGAATTACAAATGTGTTCCAAATGCGGCCCTGCCCTTTTGATGGGACACTTTATTTTTTTTTAATGGCTAACGCAACCGCATACTGGAGGTTTAGTATTGCTTTATGAGATTTACATTTAGCCGTGTCGTTTTATTACCGGTAATGGTGGTGGCGTGTCGAGGGAATGACTTTGATCGTGTGAAAGATTCAGTGGCTTTTTTTGTTTTGAAAGAGAATTTTCTTGCGTTTTTGTAGGAACTACGTGGGGTATAGAATTCCGTTTACCTTCTCAGGAATCACGGCATTGGTCTTCTTTTTCGAGCTCACTCCAATATTGGTCTTCTCTTTCTTACTATTTATGCTCTTGTCGTTGTGGAATGAAACACACACAACAACTTTGTTTGGCAATGTTAATGGAGTAATTTTTCTTCTCCATTTCGCACACTAGCGATAAATATCAAATAAGTTCAGTCAAATAGGTTTAGTCAGTTGAAGGGAATCCTGACCCCCTGAGATTAGGATTCGGAGACATTATGGGTCAAGTTTCTCTGCATCTGACTTTACATGTATTCACGATATTTTTTTTCACCGGAAGCAAGTGGTGGTCTATGAAAACCATTATTTCAGTCAGGAAGTGAGATTGGTATTATGAGACCACTCATAAGATCCGAGTACGAGAAGGATTCGTTTTTTTTTCGCTAATGTTATTACATACATACATAGAATCACGTATTTATCCCTTACGGGGTAGACAGAGCCAAGAGTCGTGAGACTCCAAGGCCACGCCTAGCTGAATAGTGGGCTCTCTGATGGAATGGAGATTCAGATATAGTGCCAGGTTACTAGCCCATCGCCTATGAGTGGAGGAATCCCCAGTATAAAGCCCTTTCCCTCGATTGACTTTTACAATCTGCGCGGGAAGAGAAGCAGCTGGCACATTCTATGTTTTTTAATGTTTTGAGACAGCATTAAAATATTTACAGCTATAAAGCATGTTAAAAATTATAGAACATTAATTTTAACGCAGTCTAATATTACCAAAAAAAGAATTTTAAATATTTTACACAATTTTTTCCTGAAATCTTACGTAATGGGGGAAATTCATTAACTCACCTATATTTCATAAATATATCCTAGTAGCTTTGAAAATAGTGTAAACTTTTATCAAGTCATGTCAAATCTTACACTATCTATAGTGTAACTGTAAGATTTTTCTCAAGCCGCAACACGCTTGATACGAAGAAAGTAAAGACCATATAACCTATAAGTTATCACACGTAATTTCTGTATTGACCCCTAGCTACACTTAAAATAGTCCGCACGTCCCTTTGTCCGTTGTAGAGCCACTCCAGTGTATTTATTGGCGGTAATTAAAAAGAAAACAGACAATGCCACCCCCGATCGGACGTGCCCGGATAACTAAAGATATGGGGGTCTGAGGTGTCGAGGGCCACAAATTATCTGACTTACGCCTGGACTAAGGAGGTCGATAGTCCAATCAATATTATTGTACTGAAACAAGCTGCGAATAAGCTGGAATTTCTGAATAAAAGAAACTGGAGAAACTGTTACCGGCCTATTTCTGTACATAGGAAATCCGATCTAATATTGTAAATGTGAAAGTGAATTTGTTTATTTATTTATAACATATTTGCTCGTAAATTGTCACTTATTTCACCAATTTCAATATTGTATTGTATCTCATTACGCACTTGTGCGTTATTGTAAAGTAAAACGCACGCTCCGTCTAAAAACGAACGATACTTTTTTAAATCTTAGCAAAGAGTTTTTATGTCAGAAAAGTGGTCAACATTTTATGAATAAAATTAACTTTAGGAGATAAAATAAATAAAAATTTAATTCTTTAAATTAGTTTTGACAGTAAATTGCAACCATTTATTTGTAACAAAACACAAAAATATTAATTTATTTTATTAGTAATACTGGCTGTTTTTTGTGCATTTGGCTTAAAAAAAAGCGCTGATGCGCGCACATCGCTAATTTGTGAACAAATAAAATTATACCGCGCTTTGGTATTGTCGGTTTCCGAGTTTTATTTAAATATTTCCTCGCAAATATGTTATAAAACGTCGTATGACATACGTGCGCTTTGAAAATTACAGCCTCTGCCTTTCTTGTAGCCCTCGCCTACGGCTCGGGCTAGCAATATCGCCTCGGCTGTAATTTTCAACTTACCGCACTTATATCACAATGTACTATTATTTGTTACATAGAGCTAGCTAGGTACGCAGTCGGAGGTTTGTTGGTTTGTTACCTCTTCCCGCTTTATCTACTGAACCAATCTTCCTGAAATTTCGTATACACATAGTTAGAAGTACTGTGAAGGACATAGGATTTTCATCCCGGAAAAAGCACTGTTCCCGTGGGAAATTCACGCGAGCGAAGCCGCGGGCAAAAGCTAGTATTCAATAAAAAAATTATGAGAGGTCTTTATTGGGCCAGTATCAGCCAAAAATTATTTTTTTTTACACTATTTGTCTGTCTGTGTGTTTGTATGAGCACCACGCCGCAATTACTACAGAATAAAAGTAGATGCGGTTTTCACTGTGGTATTGCTGAAAATGTGTCTTAAATAAAAACACAATTTCATCTTGATAAGTCGCTTGAACCTGAGGTACTATCATTAGTAAATTTCACACGGATGAAGTCGCGGGTAAAAGCTAGTAATATGCAACAGATAGTAAATGTCCTGCTGTATGTTATATATTTTTTCTCTATGCTAGTTATATATATATATATATATACTTATAGATACTAAAGGAAAACCGTGGTAGAATATCAAACAGGATATGACGGATGGCGCATGAGGGACCAAGTTTGGTTCCTCCTCAACTCCTCAACAAGTTGCCCGACTAGTTTGCCGACTTCCAGCGCCGGCCCTACCATAGCATAGCACGAACGGAGTAGCCGCTCCAGGCGCCTAAGTGTACCTTTATACATACATAGAATCACGTCTTTATCCCTTACGGAGTAGACAGAGCCAAGAGTCGTGAGACTCGAAGGCCACGCTTAGCTGAATAGTGGGCTCACTGAAGGAATGGAGATTTAGATATAGTGACAGGTTGCTAGCTCATCGCATATGAGAGGAATCCCCAGTGTAAAGCCCTTTCCCTCGATTGATTTTTACAATCTGCCCGGGAAGAGAAGCAGCTGGTACATTCTATGTTTTTTCCTCGCTCTCAGACCAGCATGGAAGTAACATGGAAGATCATGGTAATAGTACCTTTATGGCTCATTTAAATAAGGTCAGTCGGTACAACCCATGGACTCCTTACGCGCGCGGAAGTCTTTGTTTCTCGAATGTTTAACCGAATTGGGCTATTTACTACTATATATTTTTTTCATTGTTACATTTTTCTTCTTAGCGTGTCGACTCGGCGGATCAAATTTGTGATGACCAATATGACGCCAGATACAGCATTACCTGTTGCGGCATACAAGTCTTTCAGCGTACAGTTAGGTAGATGGTGCCTCTCCCCAAGCTATGGCACATTGATTGTCTTGCCCAGCGTTGGCTCTGTCTACCCCACAAGGGATAAAGATGTGGCAATGTACCTGCCTGTATAAGAAAGGGGGCGTCAAAATTGGATCTCGCTCCGTCCTAAAACTTGCCTCGGGCCAGCACTGCCGACTTCGCACCGCAGCGTAAACTTTGTTAAGTTTGTTTTTCTTACTTTTGGTAGAAGCGCTGACTATAACATATTGTAATGCCACAAGCGAGCTAATTTGTAGTCATATCAAATGTTCATTTAAAAATATTTTCATATTTTTAATGTTCCGTGCCTCAAAATGAAAAAATAAAAAATTTGGAGAATCAAGTTTGTTACCCGTCTATCTTACAAGACAAGTGTTTCGCGTAGTGTATTTTTTCTTTGCAAGTGTCAAGTTGAAGTTGAAATTATATCAGATGCTTTGTTTAGTCTACTTACAGCCACTACAACTAAGTAATAAATCGAACGTGTACGAAGTTTGATTTTTTTTAGGATTCATTCTTGAGGTACTAAATCCCTAAAAATCAAAAGGACAAAACAAGACCCTTATAAGTAAGATCACTTGTTGTTCGTCCATCTGTACGGCTGTTTAATTTTTTACAACTCCAAAATGTATTCGAATCGAAACTTTTTCTACTTCATAGCAAATCGCAATTTTCAATAAAACGCTGGTGGAAAACACCAGCATTATGGCTTAATAAAAAAAAGGTCTTAGCTGAGTCCCTATCCAATTAATATTTTAAATGTAGATGTGTGAAGGTGTGTCCGCCTACACCAGTATAGATCGACCACCAGGATTACCCAGGGAATTATAGTGAACAGTTCATCAGGATCTCCTAATAAAATCTGAATCTATTTTTAAACCTGCTAATTCGCACACGTCATCCACATAAAATACAATCAAATATACGACAAAGCCAATAAATTGTCACCGCGACATTGTATCTTTCCGAGAACCGGAATCGAACTCGGACCTCGCCGGCGACACTCTTACTCATACTTTATGGGACATTTTATACCTCAACGGCAACAAAGGAATTATTGGTCTTCCCAGAAGAATCTGTCATCGGAACGGCGTAAAAGGATTATTAGCATATTTTGTAAGGAATTTGGTTTGATGACACACATTGATATATTGTTGCAAATATTAGGAAAAAAAATATTTAAGTACAAAATATTAAAAATTTACTGGTGCCTGTTTTGTGGCGTTTTAATGTATTTTACTCAAGAATGAATTTTATGATAACATTCAAAAGTTTATTTTGCAAAATTGTTCTTCCTTCGTCTATAAAACTACGCCACCTTAATGGCTCATTGCTTCCATACCTACTGGATTATGATACTACTTATTTACATACGTACTAGGTATATTTGCGCCTCAGTTATTTCAAAGGCCAAAGAAATTTTAATAAGCAAACCCATCTTTAATAAAAATAAAAATTAAATAAAGTATAGTGATTATATAGAGTTCTTGTCGCTCGTAGTTCAATCTCTCTCATCTACGTTAGTAGAAGTATCGGCCCCCTGGTCTGGTACAAAGAAAAAGATAGAATTTATGGTCTAGGGATATATATAAATAAAACTATCTAGTCCATCTAATTTTTGTATTGGAGATTATAAAAGTCTTCGAGCAACATGGACTTCCGCGCGAGGAGTCCGTGTTGCTCTATGGTAAAAGTCAATCAAGGGTTTTAAACTTGGGAATTTTATCACAAGCAAAGGGCTGTTGCTATATCTGAATCTCCATTCCACCAATATGCCCACGATTCAGCTAAGCGTGGCCTTCGAGTCTCACGACTCTTGGCTCTGTCTAGTAAGGAATAAAGATAATCTCTCTCATCAGAGCGCTTCCCTGTTGCATCCTCAGCATACGTGTCGGAGCCCAGGATCCCCTTTCCTAAACTCCATTTATTCTTACCAGTCCTATCATGTAAGCAATCTTACCATGTCTTTTTATGATTGTACAACAATATAAATTAAAATAGACTTTTTAGGAAATTACTTTCGTGGTTAATTAATATTTTACTTTAGAATGTTTAGGTTTGAACTAATATTTGATTTATTTTCAACAAAATTCAAAAAAAGTACTGTGAAAATTGTTTACATGATAGGACTGGTAAGAATAAATGGATTTTACTTTTTCTTCTCCACTTTTAAAATGAAAATGATTTTATTTAAATGGTCTTAAAAATAGCACTTTTAAATCGTCGTTTACTTGTTTTTTAGTTAGTTGACGTCACAAAATTACTTAAAGCTAAGGTTACTACCGCCTCCAAAGTGCAAGTGGAGAAGAGACGGCGCAACAAACTCCACTGCTGCATTTTCTCCAAAGACGTCACTTTACAACATATGTGTCTTACAAATTAAAGAACTATGTGCTGTACATTGATTTTTTATATGAAATCTCAGAATTCAACTTCCACTCCGCACGATCTTCGGCATCCTCAGATATATGTGCAGTATATCTATTTATTTATACGTAGCTCATACAGTCCAAGTTCAAGCCAGCGTATCTCGCGATGTCGCACTCGTCGTTGCCGGCAGCCGGCGAGCGACAAAGCCGCCATTACCGAAATGACAAGCCTAGATTTCTGTGCAGTATTTCTATATATCTATACATAGCTCATATAGTCCAAGTTCAAGCCAGCGTATCTCGCGATGTCGCACTCGGCATGGCCGGCAGCCGGCGAGAGACAAAGCCGCCATTACCGAAATGACAAGCCTAGATTTCTGTGCAGTATTTCTATATATCTATACGTAGCTCATATAGTCCAAGTTCAAGCAGCGTATCTCGCGATGTCGCACTCGGCATGGCCGGCAGCCGGCGAGCGACAAAGCCGCCATTACCGATATGACAAGCCTATAAAGTTGCTCAGCGCCTGCGCATACTCCGCTGCCAATGTCCGAGAGTATGCTCTACTTACTTGTTACTTGTTTTTAAAGTTTTGATTTTTAATTCACGGGTCAATAGGATTTTGATTATATTGTTTAAATACAAAAAGTCTCTGTCTGACCCCCACGGGAAAAAGGCGTGATTGTATGTAAATACAAAAAAGCGTTTTGCCCCCGTAAACATAGTCCAAATGGTAAATTTTGTGAATGTCCTAGATGAAATGAAAAACTATTTATTATTTTTTCACAATAAGAGTTATTATCATCTAGATGATATCTACATTTTTGACTGAAAAAATCGGGTGCGCTGTGTGCCTGTGTCGCCTGTGTCGATGGACACGGCCATTCGTCATAGATCAACAAGTCGCCAGGGCTGCCAGATTGGGTATTTTTTTCGCAATTCTGGGTAAAAATTTGACTCTTGGAGAATTTTTGGAGAAATGTAATTTTTGGAGAAATGTTTGGAGAAAAATAAATGTCGTGGAGAATTTTGGGTATTGGTTTTTAGGTTTGGGACGCATCCTTTCTTTTTGAAAACAAACGCTTCCATTAAAAAATATACGCTCTACACACGATTCAACTTGTCATCAACAGAGCATCTGTATTCTGATGATGTAACAAACTGTGTCGTGCGCAGGACGTTTAATTTAACAATCGTTTTCGAAAAAGAATTGTTGAAAAAAAAAGCTCATCAGCCGTTAGGAACACGGGCAAAAAACCTGTCGGGTATTTGGGTAAAATTAAAGAAATTAGTATCGTTTTGGAGAAATATAATTTCAATTTTGGGGAGAAATAGAAAATTCCATCTGGCGAAAAAGCAAAAGAGCAAAAAAGCGACTTGCAGGGTTCTGCAAGTCGCTTTTTTGCAAATTTCAGCAAATCGATTTTTTCAAATTGGACCAGTAGTTCCAAAGATTAGCTCGTTTACCTAACAAACCTCAAGCGAATTAGCTTCGCCATTCACACAAACCCCAAGCGGTGACCGGTCACCGCTCTCCTCCAGTCCACTTTAAACCTTATTATCAATGTTTTAGCGACTACTTTTTTATCTTCTTCTTCTCTCAGCCGAAAGACGTCCACTGCTGGACAAAGGCCTCCCCCAAGGATTCCCACAACGACCGGTCCTGCGCTGCCCGCATCCATGCGCATCCCGCGACCTTCACCAGGTCGTCGGTCCACCGAGTGGGAGGCCTGCCAACACTACGTTTTCCGGTTCGTGGTCGCCACTCGAGAACTTTTCTGCCCCAACTATCTGTTCTACGAGCTATGTGCCCCGCCCACTGCCACTTAAGTGACAACTTCCACTTTCTACGTCCACTTTTTCTTCGTCCACTTTTTTATAAAGAGGTTTAATTATCTGTGGTCTATGATAAATTTCCTACATTGTTGCCTAAGTTTGCCATAATCTGAGCTCCATTTTTTTGTTTTGATTTTTGAGATTTGATCACAACCTGTGGTGTGGACACAACGCATTTAATTCGGATTTTTTCTAGATTTACCTATTGCTTATGTGTTGGTGACAAACAAACATTTCAGCGTGATATTATCAGAAATAGAGCATCCACCGAGCCAACAGCCACTTCGCAATATTTTGCCCCTACACACATTACGTTCGATCATTTCACATTACACACTTTTCGTGGGCCATCGGAGCCGTGTCGATGAGACCACTGGCCATAACTCGTCTTCAGAACATGGCCCACTGTCCATAAATACGCGTCTTTGTAACACGGCCGGGCTGGTAACGTATCAATTGTCTTTATGGCGATATTTTTATTATATATTACGAGCATTATCGTGTCAGTAGATTTTATCGCGATGATGACTTTTGAGGGTGATATTTAGCGGTATAGTAATGGAAGATATGTTTCCTTTTGTGATATAAGAGCAGTTTAAGATGTTATTGTATTGGTAATTTGGCCTTATCGTATGAAGAGATCCTTAAGACCTGTGCTTAGACGACCTCAAAAACTTTCTTCTTACAGATGGGAGTGCCCCTAGACCATAAAATTAAAAAAAAAATTAAATAGATTTTTTTTCTATGTCTATGACTTAGACCACTTAGACCATAAAGTTAGAAGAAAAATAATGAAATTTTTAACGACATTTATTTACGTCAAAATTAAACAATTTAAAAGCTTCATTATATTCAGATTTGATTTTGTGTTTTCCAGATGAAGATTAAAACTGCCATAATCTGAGCTCCATTTTTTATTTTGATTTTTGAGATTTGATCACAACCTGTGGTGTGGACACAACGCATTTAATTCGGATTTTTTCTAGATTTACCTATTGCTTATGTGTTGGTGACAAACAAACATTTCAGCGTGATATTATCAGAAATAGAGCATCCACCGAGCCAACAGCCACTTCGCAATATTTTGCCCCTACACACATTACGTTCGATCATTTCACATTACACACTTTTCGTGGGCCATCGGAGCCGTGTCGATGAGACCACTGGCCATAACTCGTCTTCAGAACATGGCCCACTGTCCATAAATACGCGTCTTTGTAACACGGCCGGGCTGGTAACGTATCAATTGTCTTTATGGCGATATTTTTATTATATATTACGAGCATTATCGTGTCAGTAGATTTTATCGCGATGATGACTTTTGAGGGTGATATTTAGCGGTATAGTAATGGAAGATATGTTTCCTTTTGTGATATAAGAGCAGTTTAAGATGTTATTGTATTGGTAATTTGGCCTTATCGTATGAAGAGATCCTTAAGACCTGTGCTTAGACGACCTCAAAAACTTTCTTCTTACAGATGGGGAGTGCCCCTAGACCATAAAATTAAAAAAAAAAAAAAATTAAATAGATTTTTTTCTATGTCTATGACTTAGACCACTTAGACCATAAAGTTAGAAGAAAAATAATGAAATTTTTAACGACATTTATTTACGTCAAAATTAAACAATTTAAAAGCTTCATTATATTCAGATTTGATTTTGTGTTTTCCAGATGAAGATTAAAACTATCATGTATCCTGTGATAATAGACACACATCAAATATTTACAGGTTGGTCCTTACGAAAACTCATTAGCAAATAGGAAAATGAGACGACCCTAATTCCTACATCGCTACGGACCACGATTAAAGAGTGTACAGAGTTAACACTTGTTGATACTGCGAATTTTTGTGAGGATAGCTGTTTGCGATGTTTGCATGGATCCAGTCAGATGAAAAGAAACTTGACCCCTCTGAGCACAGGGAGGCGCACGCTTCATAGAAAAGGGGCATCATAATATACCTACTATGTACTACAAATGAGACTGTACATCCGTGAACACAACAGTAACACGTCAATGTGTGCGTTTTCATAGATGCAAAGAACAGGGGAGAAGTGCGGGGGGTGCCTTATTGCGGGAGGGGCCGGGAGTTTCCTTTCTGTACGTAGTACTTATAATAATTTTGTGCCCTGAGATAGGATTTATTTATTTCATTTATTATTATTGAGATAGGTCAGGTTTCTCTGCATCTGACTGTACAATGATAGTTGTGTTGTGTTTAAAATCTATTACTTAGAAGGTATCTAATATATCACAAAATTCCCAGACGTCATGTCATCAAACGACTGGTCACTAAGTTAGTGGATGAGATGTATGTTATTACATTAAACTAGCTTTTGCCTTCGGCTTCACTCGCGTGAATTTCGTTTCTCACCCATTTTACCTCCTTGGGGATGGAATTTCCAAAATTCCTTTCATAGTTCTTACACTATTTATAGATCCTCACGGCTAAATGTCAAGTTTCTATGTTAAGCGGTTTAGTGTCTGCGTTGATATCTCAATCAGTCAGTCAGTGTTCAATTTAATATATACTAGCGGCGTCCCGGGGCTCCGCTCCCGTGGAAATTTCGGGATAAAAAGTACCGTATGTGCTATTCCCGGTATTTTTCTACTCGTATATCAAATATCATTAAAATCCGTCCAGTAGATTTCGCGTTCGGTACTCAATACCGAACATCCTCACGAACTCACATCCATACTTTCGCATTTTTAGTAGTAGGAATCGGATGAGATAGTGTTTATGTATATAATTTTTTTTCATGACATATTTTTGAGCAAACATAAGGAGCTTTGGTTGACAATATCATCAAGAAGCTGAAATTAATTTTCTACAGCTTGATATGTCGCGTGACATGTGATTCTTCCGTACCATCTTTAATTTGCTCCACCGGACAATCCAAACGTTCCCAAATTAATTTAAGCCGTGGGACAGCGGGACAATGAGTATAAATATTAACGGGCGGGATCATATTTAGTTTAATGAATAACTAATGTAACGGATTGTCGGGTAGTTATCAATTTCCTGGAGTGTCCGGGAAGTCCCGAGGCGCGACCCTTGACTTTACAATGTTTGCTGTTGTAGGGTTGTGCCTATGCTGTTAATATATATGTGTGCTACTAATAAAATTATGATCCTTAGTTGGTCGAGATAAATTATATATTATTAAGATTTTTTTTCTTTTAGGCAGGTAGGTGCCTAATCACACGCCCTAGATATCGACAATGTGGAGGCTGAGTTGCGTGAGCTGGGAGCGGTCAACTGGCGAGCCTGGCTGAACACACTATGGTGCTCTCTCGTTTCGGAGGCCAAGATCCACTTTGGGGTCACTGAGCCAGCGGTGTAAGTAAGTTTACGTCTAGCTGCAATTGCAACCCCTTGCGCCACTCCAGTGGAAAGGGCATGTTGCATAGCGGGCTATATCATGAGCAGTTCCCCAAAAATTCCCCAGAAATAATATCAAAAACCGATTAAGACTATCATATATTTGTTTTTTCGTGATCTTGTTATGGTACAAAAATACATTTAATATCACCTAATATCGTATAATAGCGATACTGACATGGCGCCCGTACGTATGTTCAGAAATTATGATACAGAAAATCAGATGGAATCTCGCATGGAATTTTTTCACCATATCTAATTTCTATATGAAAGTACTTTAAAATAAATGTTCTAAACACATGTTACATGCAATATCACAAAAACATATGTGTATTTCATATAAATAGATGAATAATAAATAAAATAAACAATTCTTTCCCGCGGGCACGTATGTAATAAAAGTACCTACATTTTTGAACGTATCGGAAATCGGAACTGTCAAATAAAGCGCGTCAACGTCAAATCATAATGGAATGGGTGTCGGCCATTTTGGCGGAACTCGCCTAACCTTCATTACGATTTTGTTGACTAAATGTACCATAGAATCTACTTATCGGATTACTTTACTTTATCGGATTTACTTATAAGGCATTGATACTGACCCAAAAATGGAAAAGTTTAGATAGGTGCTTATGATATATATATATCTGAACTTGCACAAATGTATGGGGAACTAGCTATAGCCAGTTCCCCATACATTGGGGATACATCAAATGTATGGGGAACTGGCTATAGCCTATTCCCCATACATTTGTGCAGAAACCCCTTTCGGGATAGAAATGACCCTATATACTTTCACAGATTTTACTTTATACTTATTTTAAATTTCATGCAAAACTACTTTACTCGATAATATTTAACGCCTTATTCCGCGAAGCGTTTGAAGTTGTGAAAATCCAGACCAGATCAAGCAACTATTTCCTTTTCAACAACAGCCTGAGAAATTTTTTAATTTGACTTTTTTACTTTGACGATGCACTTTCAGGCAAAACCTTTGAGCAACAAGGACTTCCGTGCGGAGTCCATGTTGCTCTATGGCACAGGGAGGACACTTATGCCTACCTTTGATGCCTACTACCACTACAAATAAAACTGTACATCCATGAACACGTCAATGTAGCGTCCCAATCCGCAAACGAACGGGTGAGAAGTGCGGGGAGTGCGGGGGTGTACCATATTGCGGGAGGGGCAGGGAGCTTGCTCTCTGTACGTACGTAGTATTTTTATTAATTCTGTGTCTATGGTCAAAACCTACAAAGAATAGTTTATTTTTACATAAATGAAATTACTTAAAGTAAAACTACTTTTTGCTAGTGGATGAGTGATGGCCGTCAGAGTGTGGTCTTTATACACGGTCGTCAATATGGCGGCCACTGCATGGTGGTCTACAGACAATGGGGTATAACTTTAATTACTCCTAGTTCAATTATTCCTGATCCATTAGTCTGACATTTGTTGTCCTGCTTTTTTTACGGGGAAAGATAAAGATAGAATTTTAATTTATTTATTTGACTACAAAGGTCTACTTTTGTAAATATTGATTACCCTTCGACCGTGTATGATACCAGAGTTTGGTAACCAGTATCATACGAAGAAAAAATGATCGTCGTAGTATACTGGTATCCAAGTGATAGGGATTTTTACATTATTGATGCATATGAATTAATTTTATGTAGATGTTATCTAAAAAAGACAAACGTGTGTAACGTTTGTCTTTTCTGGATTTATTCCACTCCAATCACTCTATTTCTAAACATTTTGTGTAAGCCTTTTATTGTAATTTTTGTTTTTGTTTTGAACCTTATATCCCTTGTGCAATCTTCTTGCATATTATTGCGTCAACTGCTGCAATCGCCATATGAAGAGGAATATCGCCTCAAATAGGTCCCAACATAACTATAGAATGATAAGTTAACCTACCATTTAAAATAAAATCATTATGATACTGCAAATTATGCTTATATACTAATCTAAGCTAACTACACATACATACAAACATACATTATATTAATAAGTAACAAGTGCCAGCCCTATCGCCACCCCTTTGAAGACTATCCGCATAACATAAAAGCAATTCGGCAAATTGTTATTGACATGTTAAATAGTTTCATGTCGGGATGTCGCTGCCGACCTCCGACCTACACAGACATAGTTAGTAGTTAGTACAACACTGGATGAGATTTGAATACCACTTCTAGTATAATATATTTACAGTAACATATAAAAGTAATTCATAGAATTCATGATATAAGAGAAGATAAAACATTAAAAAGGTCAAAGATTGTGAGAGAGAATAAAGACTATGTATTTTTTATATATGTACTTTCACACCTATTTATTTATTTAACACATATTATGTGTTCAATTTTAAAAGATAAATGATACCTAATAAAATCCTTGTATCAAGCTACAAGGATAAGGCCTGAATAGTGGCTTATTGGTGAAATGGAGTGAATAAATTGCTATAGTGACAGGTTACTAGTCTAAAGTCCTTTCGCTTGATCGACTTTTACTATCTACGCGGGAAAAGAAGCAGCTGACACATGCTCTATAATTATGTATGGCATTTCTTTTTCTTCGCTGCCAGACCAGCTTGGAAATGGTCATTTTTAAAGCAAGCTCATGAAAAATAGTATTGTAAGAAAGTATTACTTTAAACTAGATTTTTATGAATTTATTTATTTAAACTTTATTGTACACACATACAAAAGTACAGTACAAAAGGTGGACTTAATGCTAAAAGCATTGTCTGACAGTCCAACCTTAGGTACGTAGTACTAATATTAATTCTGTGCCTTAGGGTTAGGGTACCTTAGGGTTTTTTCCTCGGCTTTGCCCCTGTGATCCATTTCATTTCTCTTAGGGTGGGATTTCTTAGTGTCCACTTACACTCTCTCTCTCTCTCTCTCAGCCGAAAGACGTCCACTGCTGGACAAAGGCCTCCCCCAAGGATTTCCATAACGACTACATACACTACTCGTATATAAAGAAGCTCTCTGAAAATTTTTAAATTTCTACGTTCAGCGGTTTCGTCTCTGCGTTGATATACCAATAAGTCAGCGTCCAATTTTATTCAACCTAATCCTAACTAATATTATAAATGCGAAAGTGAGTTTGTCTGTTTGTTTGTTACCTCTTCACGCTTTATCACATCACGCTCTTCCTGCAATTTTGCATACACATAGTTAGAAGTACTGAGAAGGACATAGGGTACTTTTCATCCCGGGAAAAAACACTGTTCCCGTGGGAAATTCACGAGGGCGAATCCGCGATCAAATGCTAGTTTTAAATATTTACGTACTACAACGTATCCAGTCCAAAACATTCCTATACAGCACAATGACGTCACGTCACATATATACTCACCTCACCATTATGCGTCATTTGCTAAGGGTCTAAACGACCCGGATGGCTCGTTTAAGATTGTACGGGTTAACGTAATGAACGGTTAGTTGCAAAGTTGCAACTTATTTGTATTGTGTGAAATATTTGGATGGACACTGTTTACGGGTATTGATGGTAATTAAACACCATACAATTGGGAATGTATGTTTTATGAATCTATACTAGCCGCGTCCCGGGGCGTCGCTCCCGTGGGAATTTCGGGATAAAAAGTACCCTATGTGCTATTCCCGGTATTTTTCTACCTGTATACCAAATTTCATTAAAATCCGTCGAGTAGATTTTGCGTGATTGAGTATCAAACATCCTCACAAACTCACATCTAAACTTTTACATTTATAATATTTATAGTAGGATTACATATATACAGTATTAGGTACCACGGAATTTGGAATAATAATATGTTTTAACAGTGCGACTCATTTGACATGAGTGAGAAAAATGATGAAAATTTTACAGAAAATTTCAATTTTTTTTAAATTTAAATTGAGAGATTTTCCTTTTCGATTAATTTTTTAGGTTTGAATTGTCAGAGAAATGATACTAAGAAACAGTGTATTGTTCGACTGTATTGTTAGTATTTTGGAGAACCATCAAAAGAATCGCACCCCTGTCGTCGGGGGTGGTTATTTTATTAAATAAACCTAAATTACCAAGATCATTATCTATAACCATATTCCTACAAAAATAATCTTGTTTGCAACGGGTTAACAATACAACCCTTTGGGCTACCACATCATTTCCAATTAGGGGCCTTTACGGGGCCTCTTCGGGCCTCTAACAGGCTTAAGGCCAATTTGGATGGCACGTAATGAATATTGCCTTAAGACAGTCGGTCTGTCACATCAACCCTTTTGTGTAAGGGTGTATACTGTAGAATGAAAATTTAGGAATAAGTCTTCTACGTTATATTGTACGTACATACATACATACATATTACCACGCCTTTTTCCCGTGGGGGTAGGCAGAGACTAGCGATTTCCACTTGCTACGATCCTTACAGATCTCTCTTGCTTCCTCTACACTCATCACTCTCTTCATACATGCTCTCCGGTTATGGGTGCTCCTAATATCTACCTTTTTAAGGAGATCCGCAATCCGGTCGAAGTGCGTTACATTCATAGAAGTAGGAAGTATGTTCGGCGTGAGGAGCGGGCTCTTTCTACTTTTATGTTGTAACAGAACTGTTATTATAAATGTGACAGTTTGTTTGTTTGTCCTCTCTTCATGTCGTAACAAATAATAAAAAATAAATGTTAGAGAGAGAGATTTGCGCTTATGAGACTCAGCTTTCTCTCTTTTTGTTTCGATATCTTTTGTATTTTTCTTATGTGTATGTTTACAAACAGACTTATAAACTTTTATAGGTTCGTACTAATACAGGCTGTTATTTTATGAATACAGGCTGCTGTTAATCTGGAGCTGGATCCATCGACTACAGAGCTATACCAGGTGACCTTTTGACTACAGAACTCTTAAGTGTACCTACTCTCGCTGTGTCCTTTTTCTTTTTGAAAAACCCACCCCGCTTACTTAAGGGCCCGTACTAGGCTAGATTGCTTCACATGATCGTCTGTAATATCTACATTAATGTAAAACTGAATGTAAAATTAAGATATAGCAAACTTCAGGACTAGCACGAGGGATTATGTTACTCAAAAACACGATTGCATAAAATTTTCTCGATAGAAAAAAATTGCGAAGTTGCCTCCAAATCACCTATAATTAACACTTTAAACTGCTATTATTCAAGCAATACATTAAAATAAAGATTGAAAATTTTTGTATAAAGTACTCTATAGATAAGGCAGGGATTATGTTACTTACTTTTTTAAATATCTTTTTATAAAGCTTTTAAAAAAATAATACTTATAATTGCCCGCATGCTTTAACCATCCGCCTCTGAGCCGCCGCGCCGCCCGCGACCCCGCGAGCATTTATTTAGAACGCGGATTGGGTGCGTGCGGGCGAACTGGGTAGCGGGTAGCGGGGGAAAATCTTAGTTGTCATTGGCCTAGTGCGGGCTCTTAAGTATACAGTAAATTTTGTTTTTTTTTTTTTTTTGTTTATTTGCATCCCGATCCGCGTGGGAAAATCGGGATAATAAGCCTAGCCTATGTGCCATTTCTTAGTTTGTTACCAGATTTATTTTATTACCTTATTATCATAACAATTTTCATCAATTTCCGCTTAGTCGTTTAGGCGTGATTGAGTAAATATCCACTGTGTGTGGATTCGCTCTTTTTTCTTCGCACTTTCGCATTTCTCTCTCATCTCTCTCAGCCCAAAGACGTCCACTACTGGACAAAGGCCTCCCCATGGATAAAATCCTTGGGGGGTTTTGCCGTAATCGCCACGCTTGGCAGGCGGGTTGGCGATCGCAGTGTGATGTCATAGTACGCGGAAAGATGCTGCTGCCCACCCTCCGGTGTTTTAAATCCCTTAGTCGCCTCTTACGACACCCATGGGAAGAGATGGGTGGAGAGACTTTCGCATTTAACTTTATAATATTAATAGGATGGAAACGCAAGACGTGTGGTCACCCCAGTCCGCTATTCCATAATTCAGCTCATCACGGCAACAATGGCAGGTGCCCTTGTCCATTGTATATTATTTAATCTTTGGATTTATTTGTCGTAATTTATTGGTCGAATTCATACTGATCTAATATTTTGATTTTTGTTTCTTTGCCCTTGTTCAAACATGGTATTGACCTTAGATAAAGCTAGTAGATAAAGAAACTATGAAGATACTCTATGAAGTTTTTTTTTTTGATAATCTGCCAGTACGCCGGTACATAACGTGCGAGAAAGATGATATATTTACGACCTCTACGAGTTAATTATGCTGCCCATTATTTATTTAACCTTTATTGTACAAAACATACGAAGTAAACGTACAATAGGAGGGCTTAATGCATTATCTACCAGCCACTGATTCTACCAGCCAACCTTTGGGTTATGCAGAAAATTTTAGGTGGGTGTATTGTATGTGTACAATAACGGTATTGCCCTATGGTCTTGTAGTACAAAAGACAGCAACAGTAATAGAGCAACACGGACTACTTCCGTTACGCGCGCGAAAGTCCTTGTTGCTCGAAGTACATACCCATGAATCCACAAACGAAGTCATGCGAAGAAGCAAATTTTAATTATCGCTGTCTCTTCCAATAAGAAAACCATTAACCTATGCATAAGAATTCATAAGATAGCCCAGAGCATCCCTTCTGCATATTCAAATGCGGACCTGAGGCCAAAAATGATTTATAATCAAATGCGAAATCAACTCCAAAATTCATCTTGCCGACCCCAAGCTAAGACATTTAATTACGGTAAAATTTATCGCCGCGCCATTACGCGGACCACTTCTGGCATTAAAAACGCGGGAAAAAAACTAAATCTATCCCCTTGATTACAAGCTGTCACGTCGTTGGATTTTTTAAAACCCTCATCTATAATTAGTCACGTTGGTTTTGTAGCAACACCATCTCGAGCTTAAGGAGAAGCATTTTCTTAAATGCCCAGTATAATTGGCCCCTACCTCGTGGCAGCAGAGAAATTTATTACTTAATTACCTAAGAAAACGCGTCGCGCCGACGTCCCGACAGATGTTTTTTATTCCCGCGGAAAAACAAAACGCTTAAGAATGACATTAATTAATTCTAAATGAAATTCATCTTCACCCTCCCGTGTTTAATTTAAACTCTCGATTTATTACTTGTACAATTTGTCGCGGACACCCCGCTCGGCAATTAAAACAGAACACTCGTAATTACATTTATTATCGGCTACACCAATCGTTTATTTTATCTGTACTTGTTATTATTGTTAAAAAAAACTAAAATAAATACTACGCCAGCTAAATTACTATGATGACGTTTTTGGCTAGTTTTCCATTTGACAACTCTTTAAACTTTCGCATTGCGTGTGTAACAAATAGAACAGGCTTTAAAACTAAACCTTTTAATTTTCCGTACATTTAGACATGGGTTTCAGTCAATATTTTCTGATTCAGTCGCCCGATGACAATGTCCGGTGAAACTTGAGCTGAAACGTCCAAAAAACGTATATACTTATAAAACTTGTACACTATATTGTTTTAAAAACGAGCCAAAAACATAACCTCAAATTTTCAATTAGTATTTCCTCTGGTAGGGGTCGTCGACAGTTGATTGAAACAGAGGCTCATCATATCTAAGATAGCCATCATCAGGTCGCACCACATCGGGAAACGCTTTGTGACTCAATGGGTCATTGTAAGTCAGGGTCGGCCCATCGTGGTACTGATGACTGTTGATTAGGTTCCTATTTATATTTCTATCATTATCATTGTTCGTTTTATACGGTTCTTCTTTCTTAGGGAGAATAGGAGTTGGAGTAATTTTCTCATCGATCTTTTTATCCTTATTCGTAGTTCCAGCTAAAGTGAGATCTCTGAAATTCCTCTCTTCTTTCCTCAAAGGTGCATAAGGATATCTGTTATTCCTAAATCTGTAGTCATACCTTCCATTTCTCGCGTAGTAATCGTCATCGTATCGTTTGTAAGGGTCTGCAGAATACCTGTATCTTAAATCAACACTGGGTGGTGTTCGGACTACTTCCGGCAGATGTGCGTAATATATGATTCTCTTAGGCTTCCTAGAAACATAATTATCGTATGTATCATCGTAGCGATCGACTCTCGGCCCGTACCCAGGGATGTATCGTCTTCTGTCGTATAAATCATAGTAAGGATCGCGTCTGTATAAATCTTCGTTTGGATAATATCGATCATCATAGTAAGCAGGTCTCCGAGATTCCGCCGGGTAATATACAGCCTGTCGCGGGTAGACTGGTTTGAATTGTTTGTTGCGGTCTTCTTCGCCAGGCCTGACGAATTCCGTTCGGATATTTTCGGTTCTCTGCGCTCGTTGGATGGATTCTTTGTCGTTGCGAGATTCCGACGCTTCTATTTGTTTGTTTTGGGTGACGAAATTGACTCTAGGCATTCTGGAGTTTATTAGATCTCCTGAAGGTTGTGGAGGGCTGAGGATGTCGTCTCTTTGGCCGTCGTCGCGAATGTCGCGATCAGGAAAAGGCAGTTTGATCCAGTTTTCGTTGGAAGCTCTTGCGCCTCGTCCTGTGGGTTTGTCAGTGACTCTTTCTGTTGTTTGGAACAGGGGTAGTACTTCTTTGACTTCGGGGTTGGTTATTGATATCTTGGTAGTGGGGTCTTCCTCGGGGGGCAGGGGGCCGGGGATCCAGGGCGCTGGTTGGTTTTTTCGGTCTGAATGAGCGTTGTAGAACTTTTCTTCCTCAATGACGTCACGCCGGCCTCTGGCCGGGTCGGACTCATCTTGATTCTCCTGAAAAGTTTAGGAAATATATTTTGAATAATATTATCAATTCGTTTTGTTATTTACTCATATACGATAATACTTTTAATGGTTCCTAAATAACTAGATATATAGATGGATTTTTAGATATTTTTCTTATAACTATTTTGTATCTACCTTGTCGCAGTTTGTGTTTAGTCAATAAATTTATTTTCTTTCTTTCTTTCTTTCTTTCAAAAGTTACTAATAATTGGGCCTTTATTGTCAAAAATAAATTCTTTTTATTTTATTGGATCTTACCTTGGTATCTTTTTGGAAATCATTCTGTATTTCCAAAGAGAAAACAGCTGGCACGAGTATCGAGCACCAAACAATCACAGCTTTCACGGTCTTCATGTTGGTTCCACCTGTAACAGCCAGTTGGATGTTTGTTACTCATTCACGCCAAAACTACTGGACGGATTTCGATGAAATTTGGTATACAGGTAAAATGATATCTGGAGTAACACAGGGTTTTATCCCGAAATTCCCACGGAAGCGGAGCTACGAGGCGCAGCTAGTCCTAACTTATTAGAAATGCGAAAGTGAGTTTGTTTATTTGTTACCTCTTCACGCTTTATCTACTAACTATTCTTCCTGAAATTTTGCATACACATAGTTAGGAGTACTGAGAAGGACATAGCGTACTTTTTATCCCAAAATTCCCGAGGCAGCGGAACCCTGAGGCACTGCTAACCCTAATCCTAATCTTAATCCTATCCTAATCCTAACTAATATTATTGTAAGGACTCATGTGTTGTACACCGTACTTACATAGAGCTGACGCTGCAAATGAATATGTAGCGAGGGGCGAACGGGCAGTCGTTCCCCGCGCGTCAATAGATATAGGCATGCTAATCGCATAAATTTTGTGTAACTTAAACGGTCACGTAATTATTGTGAGTTGATTTCTTCCCTGTGTTTTTGGACAATATACCCGGACTTTCGTGAACTGCATTCACTAGTTTCATTAGCACATCCTTTATACATATAGAACTCTCAAATAAATAGACACGCACACAAATATTCATACATAAAGTACACTGTTATCACGCGCACAGTCGTACATTATAAATAAGAAAACGAGTTTGTTTGTTTGTTACCTCTTCACGCTATATCTACTGAACCAATCTTCCTGAAATTTCGCATACAAATAGCTGGAAGTACGGAGAAGGACATAGGGTACCTTTCATCCCGGGAAATAGCACTGTTCCCGTGGAAAATTCACGCGAGCGAAGCCGCGGGCGGAAGCTAGTATTATATAAAATAGTTTTGTTTACAATACAAAAGTATCCGCGCTACTTTCCGCGTTTTCCCCTCAATTTTCCGGCGCTCTACAATAACGTAATGTTTATACAGTGACCACAAATAACGAAAACCTAGAAGTATAACTATATTCCGTATTGTAAACTCTTATTAAAACTCAAATACTCAAGTATGAACTTAAATTCTTTATATTAAATATTTTATTATTTATTGTAAGGTTTTAGAAATGTGTGGTGCTGTAATCAAATAAATCAAGTTAAATTTTCCTTCACTACTATTTTCGCATCTTCGACTCTCTATAAACGCTTATCCCAAAAATGTAATATTTTTTGTAAACCCCATACAGGTTCTTAATTTTCGAAGAAAGACATTAGATTACCTTTAATCCCTAAAATCGAAAGGTTCTCTCAGAAAAATAATTGTTTTAACGCAGCTGAAGCCGCGAGTACAAGCTTTCACGTAATAAATATTCATAATCTATGTACAAGCACTACGTGAGTGAAAAAGAAAAAAAAACTGTATATTCTCATAAGGTTAAAAAAAAACATTTGTTCCGATATTTTTTTTTATGTCTATAAGCTCTTATAAGTGTCTCTTCTATAATTTCCTTATTCCTTCAGTCAGTGACCGGTCCGGACCGGAAGTGTGTCGAAACCGGCCGGAAGCGCCGGTCCGGTAGACCGTGACCATCATGTCACATCACCAACACTATTTGGTTTAGTTCGAGGTGAATATTCGAATTAATTCATTGTTTTGCTCTGTCGATACAATCTCAATTATATTTAACTTTATCAAACCCTTTCTTACTATTTTTGAAGTGAAGAAAATACATAGAATGTACCAGCTGCTTCTCTTCCCGCGCAGATTGTAAAAGTCAATCAAGGGAGATTTCTCTCAAAAACGATGGGCTAGCAGCTTATCACTATATCTGATCTCTGTTCAATAAACTCACTATCCAGCTGAACGTGGCCTTCGAGTCACATGACTCTTGGATCTGTCTACCTCATAACGGATAAAGATGTAATATTGTATCCGTATCAAAAGGAAGTTGCTGATGTATTTTTCATTAATTCCACTTAATGTCTGTTAGTGTGGCAGCGTCAGGAGCTCCGAAATAAAAATTGACAGAAAAATAAACTAATTTATCAACAGAATATTGGTTTTTTGAAAAAAAATTGAGCATGTAAATACCTACACAAAGATGATCTAATAAAGAAAAACCCACAGACCAAAAGGAATCTGACATAGAACTTGACACCAAAATTCTCATTAAATACAATTGTATAGAATAGCAAAACAATACCATAAGGCCATGACACAGGCATCGAAGAGAACCAGCATTGATTTCTCGCTGATTCGTCTGCCTTCGAGATCTAGGCACTCTCTTTTCGACCAGAGTCCTTAGGTTCGATTACAGATAAACCTGTTCAATTTAATCTGCCCCCGACTGTACCCCCTCTATCCCATCCCAATTAGAGCGCAGATTTCCTCACGACGTTTTCCTTAGCCGGAAGCCCCGGAAGCAAGTGGTGGTCCATGAAAACTACCATATATAAGTCAGATTGATATATAAACTTGTAAGGTACAAGTGGAAATGCAACGCTACGACTCTCAAACAAACGAACCAAGTGTGTTGGTGGCCGAGTGGTTAGTGCCCTTGCTTGTGGCTGCAAAGGTCCCAGGTTCAAATCCTGCCCGTGCTATATGAGTTTGTATACCAATCTGACTCATGTATGGTAGTTTTTATCGACCGCCACTTGCTTCCGGTGTGAGGAAACCTGCACACTGGTTAATGATTATCAGCTAGTGTGTGGAATGGAGAAGGCAATGGCCACTCATTTGCCAAGATAGTCGTTGTATTTCATTCCATATAATGAACACTACCCTCAGTCATGAGGAATACGACTAAAGAAGAAGGACGACTCTCAAATAGGCCCACTGAAACTTGCAAAGCGAATCCAACCGTTAACGGCTGTGGCAAAGCCTTTCCCTAATCCTTAGTTAAAATTCAAGGACCGCATCACAATAGCATTATTCCCACACGAAGTGATAGACAGACACCGTTCCGCTCCATATAGCTACGTATTGACTGGTCACCGTTATGTTTGACCAATTCAATGAACTCTGGGAACGACCTACATTTCTTCAAATCCTTTGTGTAGTTTTGTGACTATTTTCAGCGGAAAACCTTGTATTTGATACGAATGCCCAAAAAAGGTGTGTATGGTTCTCAGGGCCCTTGTCACACGCGAAATGGCCGTCAATAATAATTATGGCTATTTATTGCTTTATACGTTGGTAGTAAGTAGCTATATTATGGCCATAATTTGACAACGGCTGTTGCCATTTGACGTGTGGCGGGTTGGGTGGCGCATAAAAGATATAGGTACCGCAATTAACTATGGGCATAATTAACTGTTATATATTTATAGGTAAAATGTTTTGCATAGTTTTCTTTTAAGATGATATAGCGCAGTAAATAGACGAGAATCAAATTACAAACGGTCCAGTAATTGTGATTTTTTTGAAATGTTGTGTAGGATTATTGTGAGTATTCAAAATAAAAAGGGCACAATTGGCAAGTTTCCGCGTTCGTAGTAATCTTAAAAAAACTAAAAAAAAAAAACTTTTTTCAGATTTAGGCTCATATTTTCGTTTAGATGCATTTTTGTTAGGAAAGTGTTCTACAAAATCTTGTAGATAATTAAATTTCCTATTATTTACATTTTACATTTTGTATCTAGGACTGATAGTTACTGAGATGTGTGCTCATAAAAAAATTTAAAAAAATCTTCTTTTACTGAAATTTGTCAAACTTTTCACTTCAGAACGCTGTAATCTAGTTATGGCATATTTTAGGAGAATAAGTATTGGAACAAAATTTGTAGGGAATTTAATTACCTACAAAACGCATTTGCATTTTTCTTAACCAACCTTGCAGAATGGGGAGTAAAACTCAATATTAATACTACGGAATATTGCTTTTTTTGTTATAATATTTTATTTTCTGTTAACTGCGCGTCGGGTCTTCGCTCCCGTGGGAATTTCAGGATTTAAGTAACCTATGTACTATTTCTGGTATTTTTCTACTAATATACCAAATTTAATACAAATCCGTCCATAGTTCATTGAATAAAGACCAAAATAGAGCTAAGGGTAGGGTTTACTTACAAATGGTTCAATAGTTCTGAATTTTTGATATGTTATTTAGGATGGTTATTAAGTGTTTAAAATGCAAGAGGCACAATTTTTCCCCCCTTCCACGCCCGCCATATGATGGAAAAACAAAAAAAAATTGCCACTTTATTCAGATTTGCGCTCTCACCTTCGTTTAGATGCATTTTAGCTACATTAGAGTTCTACACAATGTTGTAAAAATTTCCTATAATGTACATTTTATATTTTGTTTCTAGGCCTAATAGTTATGGAGATGTGCACTTTAAAAAAATCGCATTTTTGATCGCATTTGGAAATTTGTCAAACTTTTTACTTCAGAGCGCTGTAATTCATTTATGGCCTACTTTAGGAAAATATATATTGGAATAAAATTTGAAAGAAATTTTATTACCTACAAAACACATGTAATTTTTTTTAACCAACCCTACGGAGTAGGGAGTAAAAGTAAAAGTTGAAATATTACGTTTTTGCTATCATATTTTGTTGTCTACTAGCTGCACCCGGGGGCTTTACTCCCATAGGAATATTGGGATAAAAAGTACCTTATGTGCTAGCCCTGATATTTTTTTACTAGCATACCAAATTTTATCGAAATCCGTCCAGTAGATTTTTTATGATTGAGCAAGAAATATCACATCCAAACTTTTTCATTTTAAAATCGGGTTTCTTTCCCAATTTTTATTGCTGATGAAGCAAATATTATCTAATATCTGTACTTGATAATGTCCACAGACACTTTTACAGTGTCCCGACCAGGTACCGGTTACTCACCTGCAATGAATCACACTATAAATGGGAAAGTTTGGATGTGATATTTGTTGCTTAATCAGACAAAATCTACTAGACGGATTTCGATTAAATTTTGTATACTAGTAGAAAAATATCAGGACTAGCACATAAGGTAGGTAAGGTATATCCCGAAATTTCCATGGGAGCGAGGTTCAGTTAGTAAAAAGTAAAATATTATAGCAAAAAACAATTTCCGTTGTTTTACCATTTAGTTTTACTCTCCACCTTGCAGGGTTGGTTAAGAAATATGCAATTACGTTTTGCAGGTAATTAAATTCCCTACGATGTTTGTTCTGCTACTTTTTCTCCTAGAATAGGTCATGACTGGATTACATCGTTCTAAATTAAAAAAGATTGACGAATGTTTGAAAAATTAGATTTTTTTAAGGCAAAGGATTTTTTTTTTCTCGGAAACTGTCAGTCCTAGAAACAAAATGTAAAATATAAATAACGGCAAATTTAATTTTCTACAACTTTGTGTAGAACACTTTTCTAGCGAAAATGCACTAAAAAGAAAATATAAGCGAAAAACCGAACAAAGTGGTGATTTTTTTTTTATTTTTCCAATTTGGCGGCGAGTGCAAAAGCTATTCAATTGTGCCATATTTATTTTAAATACTTACAACCATCCTAAACAATAATATAAAAAAAATTGAGTTACTGGACCGCACGTAATTAACCCCTAGGGAAGGTTCGCTCTATTTACTGCGCTAATAGTTAAGGACTTTTACATCGAAATAAAATAAATATTTTACGTATCTACGTATGATATATCGATGGGCTCTTATCATGAAACTCCGAACAGAAGTATTTTATTATGTACTTCTGTGGTCAGACACAAAACCACTATGAAGTTGTCATCTTTCACGTGACATGTTCCCGCCACGCTCTCTGCGGGTATCTCCAAAAATATACGAAACAAAAAACCTCCAATTTTATTTTAGGCTTTGGGTCCTGTAAAAAAACAAGTTCAAAAAGCCAACATCACGTGGTGTTCCCAGGCGGTCACCCATCCAAGTACTGACCACGCCCGATGTTGCTTAACTTCGGTGATCGGACGAGAACCGGTGTTTTCAACGTGGTATGGACGTTGGCGAAAGCCAAGGCGAAATATTTTATCACTATCAAGTCAGATCAAATCCATCTTCTATGTCTTATCATACAATCACAGATATAATAATAATGCCAAAACGTACAAAAAATCCTCATTTCATTTTTGGTACAAGCTTTTTGAGATCTTGAATAAATATCCGTACGAAGCCCATCGGGCGCACCATCAGATCATGCTTATCATAATAACTCGTTGTCATCGGAGCTGAACCCACGTGTGATAAACGTAAGAAGGTAGGGCAAATTAAACATGCAATATTTGATTACAGATACCGGGAAGGTGAAGCTAATCAGTGATTCCCAGTGTTCCAGGTCACCCCTGGAATCCACGGGAAACTCGGCATGGGTCTACGTCGCGTTGGCAGAAAAAAAAATGGTGATTAACAAGCTGTAAGTGGTCCACGCCAATACATGGTAACTACACATGACTTGTTTATTTTATGTACGTAAGTATTTATCCTAACTATCCTAATTCTAACTAACTAATATTATATGTAAAAGAGAGTTTGTTTATTTGTTACCTCTTCACCACTTCACGCTTTATCTACTGAATCAATCTTCCTGAATTTTCGAACACGCACAAATTACCTACTGAGAACAACATAGAGGGTACCTTTCATCCCGGGCGAATTCACGCGGCTGAAGCCGCGGGCAAAGCTAATAATAAATAAAATCAAATATTGGTTAAAAATAATCTAATTAAAATATAACTAGGTATTTAGAATCCAGCGTCTGTGTTCCCAAGCACATACAACCTGACTCTCTTCAAAGCCAGAGCGAATGCTTCTGGGTAAGCTTGCTACATCGTAGACCTCTTCTCTGTCCTAGGGCAAGATTGTGTTCAATAGCAAACCCATCTTTCATAAAAAATTACAAAAGTAAAGGATAAAGATGAAACTATTATAGTTTTTGCCAAAAAAAGGAAAAGTGGTTTACCGAAACCATTAAAAGCTTATTAAAAAATTGTGTTCCTCCTACCTTACATTCCAGGCCAGCACGAGGTTCACCCAGCAACGGCGACACCACAATGACTCCACAGCGACCGGCCAGCTATTGTCTTGCTAATGGGCAGGATGTTGATTGTACGGTTTTGGACATATTTTGTTAGATTTCAGCTGATACTGCTGATTGGTCGCTTTTGTTTGGGACTGATAGGTGACCAGGAAGAACTTTAAATTGAAAAATGTTTTGTTAGATGTAGGCAAAATCCGCCTCGTGATGCGAAGGCTTCTCACAAAAGCCATGATATAAATTTTACAGGAATTCCTACTCTATTTTTTTTATACATGACGTCACTTCAGAGTAGTGATGTGCCGTTCCCGAAATTTTCGAAGAAAGTACGGAAAGTACCTTGGAAATTTCTCGGAAATATTCTTAAGAACGGAAAATTTTCCTAAAAATCCGAGAAATTTCTGAGAATTTCCGTCAATTTTCAAGAGAGTAAGCTGAAGAGATTTTTGTGTGTTTGATTGAACCCGCTAATATCTAAAACTACCGGTCCGATTTGAAAAAAAATATTTCTGCGTATCATAACTACATTCATGACGAAGGCCATACATACACAGAATCACGTCTTTATCCACTGACAGCCGTGAGACTCGAAGGCCACGCTTAGCTGAATAGTGGACTTTCCGATGGAATGGAGATTCAGATATAGTAACAGGTTGCTAGCCCATCTAATGGTATCCGAAATCCTAAAATTCCCACGGCAGCGAAGCCGCGGGTGCAGCTAGTCAAAAAATTTGAATTAAAATCGGTTATCCATTACGGGTCAAAGACCAATAAGTACCATTTATTTGCTAAACGTCGCTCCGCATCGTAACTGTAAAGGCGCCTGTACACCGCGCCAGCGACGCGTATCCAATCTGGTCCATCTATTGTTGCCGGTCTCTGGCCTGGTATAATAGTACCCTTACTTGACATTCAGATTGTTTTGTTTTTGTGCTATGATTTGTATTAGGATGATGATTAGATAATTATAACAAACGAATGCGTCAGTCCATTTCCCATTTTTTTATTAATTACAATCGTACCACTAGGTACGATTGTAATTAATAAAAAAATGAAAAAAACTTACTTTAAAATGATTGTACACTTATACAAATCATAAACATTAGGTAATTGATATACCTCTATATGCAAGAAAAAAAATCATAGCGACAAGCACTCTTTTAATATTGTGCGCTTTTGCCATTTTGCTTCTTTATCATTTTGCGTTATTGTCATTTTGCTTTTTTAACATTATGCGCCTAAACGACGTCTCTTCGCCGTAGCCATGTATTTTTATCATTCTTCCTTCTGATGATATTTTAAAAGAAATAAAATTATCATAATACATTAGTAAATAAAACAATCAAAGTAGTAGACATTAAAAATCTTTAATACTATTATTGTTCTGTTTAAAATAGCGATCGACAACTTAAATGCACAAACTAATTCGTGTGACCAAAACAGACACATAAATAAAACTAAACCTTATTGTTTAGAACATAAGTATCATAACATCGAGATAAGTAAGGCATCGTTAGCACTAGTTTTGCGAAGCTTATTTGACAATGCACCGAATAGTAATTATTTATATTTCAAGTAAAAAGTAGTTTTTTAGTAACTTTACGAAAAATGCAAACGTATATACTTTTTACACGACTGACCCAATCTTTATTACACTAAGTCCTGAACGACTGAACAGATTTTTATGTGGGAGGTATTTTTAGATTCCTTGCATTCCTCCGAGTGACATAGGCTATGTGAGTTGTCAGTCGTGTTTTTTTTATTTTTTAATAATTAGCTTGTTTGTGTTAATTACACAAAAACATACAATAGCTGTTAGCGATTGACATATACAAACTGTGTGATAGAGATATAACGATTTACAAAAAATGAAATCAAATATATTTTCCCAAGAATTATTGGGTAAATTAGTACGTCAACAAACATCTATTCCTTTATCTTACATTTTCGCTATTTCTTTATGAATGTTTGTATGTGAAGCAAAAGGCTATTAGATTCTGCTGTTGATCAACAGTACTGATACGCAAAAAAATGTGATGTAACGAATGTCCTTAAAAAAAAATCGAAACGAAGATAGCTTCTTACAAAAAACTATGGTTTAAATACAGTACCAGTTATACAGTCCCATTAGAATCTAAACTTGGATCGGGCTTTAGCAACTTCACTCCGGTCTCTTTGACAAATGTATATGTAGCGAAGTTAGTTTCGAATGGTTTGAAATGGTTTTGAATGACAAGCTGACAACTTAATAAAAATAACAAAAACCGATAGAATTCAAATCGCATAGTAGGTTATACCCAATGACATTCTTTATACACGTTATACCTATTGAACATACAAACAGATGTTTTAATACACGATATGTATAACGGTGTCATGGCAGACCAATTTTCCCTCGAACCTAAATAATCACTAAACGGTGTAATGTCATGAGTAATCATAAATAATTCGTGGACCAAATGCTAGCTCGCTTAAAAATATTAATGTAGTTCACCGTCAACAAAATGTTTGCCTGAATTATATTTAATTTTTATTACAAAATATATTACAATTCATTTCATAATAATTACAATGAGGGATTTTCCGTGACTCAAATTAAAAAAAGAAATAGTTCCAAATGACTTCATAGATGGCGCTTAGTAAAAGCCGAGAGAAAAAATTCCATACAAAAAGCAAAAAATCCACGGATTGGCATTAAAAAAAATAAAACTTAGTAAAAAAAAAACTAAAAAGTATCCATATTGTGATTTGTGCAACTGTCAAACTGTTATGTGATTTTTTCTGCCTCTGGTTGAAAAAGTAAAAGCGCACCATATAGGTTCAGCCATTATTACGACTCTGCTTTCATAAAACGCTATCTGTTGAGACTTTTTTGTACTGATTTTTTTTTCTTAATTAGCTGTCAGAAAAATCGCTCATTTAGCAGACAGATTTGTCGACGTTGAAATTAAATAATTTTTAGATATCCCTCTTGAGCAAAAAATTAAATAAATAAATACCTAACAATTATTATAATAATAATTTGTTCGTCAAAGAATTTTATGTGAATTACCAATCCGTATGTGTGAAATGTTTGTATGACTCATAAAAAGTTGGTGAGACCTGCGAGTGCCCAGAATAAATGAAATTTAAAAATAGCACCATACAATTTTTTAATCGTAAACGATGAACGACATAAATCACGACGAATGGCCGAATGACAGATATAACCAACATTTGGTCCAAGAAAAAAATTAATAATATAATATTCTAAATTCACGACGGATGGCCGAATGGCAGATATAACCAACATTTGGTCCAAGAAAAAGATGAGTAATACAATATTTGCGTTAACGACGGATGGCCGAATGGCAGATATGGCCAACATTTGGTCCAAGAACACAGAGTAATATTAAATAGGTCACTATATAAACTACATGTGTCCTTCCTGCTGTGCCATGGCTGCGGGGTTGGCGGGCTCGCCGCCGCTCTGCTTCTTAGATCCTGATACGATGTCATCGATTCGCAGGAGTAAGATCGCTGTTTCTACCGCTGTTTTGTACACCTGCAACGAGAATTATTTTTGGTTATAAGTAAAAATAAAATGTTTACAAATAAGCAAACTTTTGGCCGGAAAATAAAGATTTTTTATTCTTTAAACTAGCTTTTGCCCGCGGCTTCGCCCGCGTGAATTTCCCACGGGAACAGTGCTTTTTCCCGGGATAAAAAGTAGCCTATGTGCTATTCCAGCCGGGCTAGCATGACCACCAAAACACGATATGATATAGCGATTTATCCACGCCAACTGTCAAAATATGATAAATATCGCCGCCATGTTGAATTTTTATCTTAACAGCGAGCATCACCGTGCCAGTGACGTCACCGTGTTATGATACGATATGATAAATAAAAGAGCGAGCACGACAGTTGGCTATTTATCGAAAATTCGAGCATGACCAAATATAAGCGATAAAAATATCGATTTTTGACATTTATTCGTGTTATTTTATCGACGATGTTTAGAGTGCGTGATACGCTCGATATAATAAAAATTACAAGTTTTTTAGCATTTATTCATTCTCCGATTAAAAGGTAAGAATTGTTTTTATGATTGTTGTGTAAATGTTTATGAAATAAATGCAGAAAATAATCCTTGATATTTATTTTTTTAGTTACAACTTCACAATAATATGGCTAGGTCATATCAAAGAATAAATTTACTACCCATGTTCGGAGTTAGAGGGAAATTTGCACGAAATTTGGCTCCTCAAACTTCTACAGGATACCCTGTAGAAGTTTAAAAAAAATAATTAAATAAATAATCAATGAGTGAATGAGTGAAATATATGAATTATTTTTTAAGATTATATTAATAAAAGAAAACGATAATTAATTAAGTGTCAAAGTAACCTACCGACGTCAAAAACGTGAGATTAAAAAAAAAAGAACGAGTGAAAATGAATGATGATTGAAAAATTTTATTATTACATTGGCAGCATTGTTATTTCATATCGCGAAGCTAATCATTTCGTATCATGTGGTAAATTTTATCATATCATGTTGCTACTTTGGTCATGCTCGCGAAATCGATAAATATGTTGGTGATATATGATACGATATATTTTATCGTATATCTACGACGCGTGGTCATGCTAGGGGGGCAGGTCATTATCTACCTCTGTACCAAATTTCATCGAAATCCGTCCAGTAGATTTTGCGTGATTGAGTAACAAACATCCTCACAAACTCACAAACTCACAAACTCACAAATTCACAAACTCACAAACTCACATCCAAACTTTCGCATTTATAATATTAGTATGGATAATAAAAAAATAAGGCTCAGAATTTGGAATATACATGGTTAACATGTAATCTGTTCATAATTTTTCATTCTCGCTCTAATCCCACTATCCCACTAATATTAATAATACAAAGTTTGGACGTATTTTTGTTAATCAATAATGGGAAATCTACTAAACGGATTTCGGTGAATTTTGACATGGTTAGACTAAATACCGGGAATAACACATTGGGTACAATTTTTCCCGTAATTCAAAACAAAACGCTAATTAAGTTTATTTATTTAAATTATAAAAATGTATATTTGGCGACATCTACCACGCCACAAGAACATAGTCATACATCAAGTCAACATCCATAGGTGTCAAGATAGATAGTCCATAATGTTCTACACAGATGGCGCTATGACTGACTGAAGTGAGATTCGCAAGAATATATGACACTGTTTTTTTCATGCGCGGTTCCTCGAGCATCAAATTAATTACTGATTTCCTAAATATTCAAAAATGTAACATACATGGTACAAAAAGGTTAATTTTTAAATATTTAAGATATGAAAAACGGATTACATTCCGATTACACAACGTTAAAGTACATTCAACATGTACATATCAATTTTGTTTTATATTTTGACATTTGTATTGATACTGTTGTGTATGCCATTCTTACAAAATGTAAATAATTGAGAATAAATCTTTTATCTGATTCAATAAAGTGGCCGTTTTAATCCCATAGAGCTAGAAAAAAATTTTACTTAGAGGCACAGACAGCTAAAGAAGCGGGATGTCAGATATGGTTTTTGCCTATGTTGGTGAAGGACAGGTAATATCTTCTGTGAAGCCAATTTTTTGTCAAGTTTGACATTTTTGGTGTGTTTTGGTTCCATAGAATTTGTGAACAATCTGTAAAAAAATTTAAGGTGAAAGCCAAGCTTTGGCTGTCCATACATTTTGTTCTACAGCAATGCTCTAAACTTCGTTAATGATTCTCATGATAAAATCGAATTTCCGATTCTTATGAAGTAATTGTGCTCTCATGTTGAATTTAACAAAATAATGTATAATAATTTACGAGAAAAACGGCTTTTAAAATACGACAAAAATTGAGATTCTTGTTGATGTGTGCGTAATATTTTGTGACATTTAGGGGCGACGTCTAGCAGATTTATTACAAACTACTGACTACTACTATTTATATAAAAGCACTTTGAGACCTAAATGCATGCTTCCTCGACGTTGCTAGCCTTGACAGCGCCATCGGCTGTACGTGAAAAACAAAAGAAAATCATGAAATGCTAAAAAATTATAAAATAGCAAGTTTCAATATTAAATTCAATTTAGGGTTCAATCATATTTTTATGAAAGATTTTTTATGGTGAAATTTAAATTTGATTACTGGGACTTTTGGATTTGAAGACAGGCTATCTAAATATGACATCTGGACATCACCTGGACATCTGGATGTGAAGTCCTGGACTTTATGTCCTGCTGTCCAGGTTTTCGTATCCACATGACCAAACTCCCACGTCTTCAAATTCATATGTGCAGGTGATGTCCAGATGTCCAGGTCTTCAGCTCCACATTTTCAGGTCTTCATTTCCAGATGTCCAGGTGATCATCTCCTGAAGCTTTGGTCCTCATATTCAGCTGTCCAGCATTTCATATGCACATGACCAGACACCCAGGTCTTCACATCCAGATGTCAAGATGTTATATTCAGATATCCCTGCCTTCATATCCAATATATAATATGTCCCAGTTATCAAATTTAAATTTCACCATAAAATCTTTCATATAAATACGTACTGAACCCTAGAGTTAATTTATTACTACAAGCTTGCCATTACGTATATGACTGGACTGGAATATTTGTGCGAATTCATCTCAGGAATTCATCGATACGTTGTTGCCGATCCGTGCGAGGTGTAAGATGGCAACGTTGCTTTTTTTTACCCAAAAAGATATTTCTTTCTACAATCATCTCTTATGATTGTAGAGAGTTCGTTCTGAAACTTAATCAATTTAATTTTGCAAATACTTTTATCAAAAAACATTATAGTAGGTAGGTATTATACACGTAGGTATTCATTAACAAAAAATAAACTATAGGAATATGTGCATACATTTATATTTAGTTTCAAAGTAAACAAATATTACTGATTAATTATTTTTTAGTTTTTAGTTTGCATTTCCCAACATGTTACTACTATACTAATACTATGTACTATCGATAGTAGGACTATTTTTTATGGTCACAATGCTATTGACAATATTATCGATAGTCAACAATATTGTTGCAACACTACTATTTACCTATTCTATGACGCCCCGTGTTGTATTGTAGTTGTACTTATGGAAGTTTATTTTTTTGCAATAGATTTTTTCATATAAGTGTATTACGTTTCTCTTGTGCTTTATTAGTTTATTGTTCATTGAAGATAATAATGGCTACTAGATCTGATAGGAAGGTATATCTGAGGCATGTAGGTAAATTCTGACCCGCTAAAGTCGAGGAAGCGAGTGCTTGGAGAATTGAAACGATATAGGTACCGATTTGACGTAAGTTAAAATCTTATTGAATGATACATTAATAATGCAAAGACATAAATATCACACATGTATATATACACGGTCACCGCATTGTAAAACAACTAAAGTTTGACTTTTATTTATTGAAACTGTTGTAAACACGTTATAAATCTATTTCAGGTATGGTCCATATTGGCAGGAAATGCACAGCACAAGTGTTTCTTTATACACTAATTCTGTAATACAAATACAAAAAATGTAACACATGTTTGTCGTGATAAAGAATTTATCATCATCATCCATCATTCCAAGCAATGAAGGAGTCATCATTCACAGAATAATGACTGCAATATTTAACAATTTATATGGGAAAGGAATAACTATACTATACCTAATCTTTTTTTGTTTTCTTTAATAAAAAAAGTTCGGAAAAGAAATTTCCACTTCATTACTAAAAATAAAAGTCAACAATATGTACTATTTAGTTTTATTTAAAAATATATAATTCTAGTCATACAATTCAATAGAACATTATGATCATGACGTCTGCGGTGGCTTTTCCTGCTTGCTGATTGATTTTTGAAAATAGATGTTCGAAGTATTGCTAGATTTCTGTTGGGAATCTAAGAGGTGGTGAAATCCAAACTGCTGAAACTATTGGTAGATAGGTATTTAAATTACAGTTTCTTATTACTAATTATGATTTTGCACTACTGAACTAAACTTCTTCTTGTAGTGCTTCTCCATTACTGGAGGTTCCGTCAGATTCGCAAACTCTTCTCTGTTCGTCGCTAAGCGAAACAGCTCCCTCAACCGTGGTGACTCTAGTCCACTCGCATATGTTTCTTAGCCATGATTTTTTGCGTCTTCAAACACATCTCTTGCCTTCTATTTTTCTCATCATAATAAGTTGAAGTAGCTGATATCTGTCGTGTCGCAAAATGTGTCCCAAATATTCAACTTTGCGCTTTTTGACATTTTGCAACTACAGTCTAGACATTGCAACGCGCTGGAGAACTTTTTCGTTGCTGACTTTCTGAGTCCAATTGATACGAACTTGAACTATCTATGTATATTAATTTTCATAAATATATTTTCTTGCTTTCTTACAAAATATGACAATGACTAGAAGAAATTATAGGTTATATTTCGTTCTTTGTATTTTTTAAATTTCTTTTTCTTTTTTCTTATGCTGCCAGCCAGTCCGATTGGCATTATTGTAGTTAGACACTCTTTTGAAATAAGTGCCATCTAGTAGCGTATTTTTAAATTTATAACATGCTTTGCGCTATATTTAATGTCATTTTGAAAGCTCTCGTCGTAGTGTGAGTGAGTGTAGAGATACGAAGATTCATGGCAGATTCTATTCTAAAGCTTTTTTTTCATTATGTTGACTGAAATATAATCGTAGGCCATAAAATAAATAAAATAGTATGTTTACCGCTCGCCAATTCAAAATTTTTGCCTATAAGTACTGCAACAACACAACAAAAAAAATAAAACGGAAAATGTTGCTATCAACGCCATCCAGCGGAAATTGTTTAATGAACAGCCCTTCGCTTTATCCTTAATTTGGAACACACTTTTATGAACGTTTTTGGGCTTCATTTGACAAAATATGTTTATTAAAGAATGTTTTTTTTTCTATGTCTATGTTTAATCCCCACTTTTAAGTATGAGCACAGAATTAATGTTAGTACTACGTACAGAAGGGAAACTCCCTGCCCTTCCCGCAATATGGCACCCCCCGCACTTCTCCCCCGTGCTTGTGTGGTGGTGGGACGTTTGACTATGAAAACGCACACATTGACGTGTTACTGACGTGTTCACGGATATACAGAGTAGTAGTAGGTATATCTGACGCGCCGTTTCTATGAAGCGCCCGCCCTGTGGTATAAGTTACCTGCAGTTTAACCGCGAGCGGTTCCCATATCCCCTTGACGGCCATGTCCACAATCTCTCCAGTTTCTCCATCGATCCCGGCCGCGCTGAGGCCGGCGGCGTGCCGCGCGCGCAACGCTGTAAGCGTGCGGATGGTGTTGGCGCCGCAGTTCTGAGCTAGTGTGCGGGGAATGATCTCTGGAAACCATATGGTCTAATGTTAAATAGATATCTAGTTTTGCGTGGCTGCGCGAGGTGCAAGCACCTCGGGTGCTGTGGAGGGCAATCAAAAACAGTTGAGAGTTGTATGAAAAATTATTTAGGAATTTGGCATAAAATCATCTACATAGAAAAGTTGTCGGTTGGAATTAGATGAAAAGCCGAAAAGTTATTGTGGTTTTTACTTTTTGCTGTGAAAACGCAGCTCCGCCTGTGGCCTCGCTGGCGGCGCAAGCTCGACCTTCGGCCTCGTTTGCCCCGGCTAGAAAAGGGACTCGACCTCCAAACTCGCCTCGCCTCTCGGCTTCATATACGCAACTCGGCCTTCGGCCTCGGCTGGATACTGGGGATTCGAGATGGAATGAGAGAAGGTCGTCCAAGTAGACAGAAAGTTCGGCCTTCGGCTTTGCTTCTCCCCCCAGCCCTCGATGTGCCGGTGATTTAAGGTGCCATAAGTAGATCATCCATGTATTCAAATTGCTCCTCGCCCCGCTCTTTGCGCACGAGACGGAGCTCGTTTTCGCAATGCAATTATTGCTCTAGTATTTACAAAAAACTTGGAGCTTTACTCTTGAGACGGACTTCGACCTTTAGCCTCGTTAAGACACAGCTCAGCCTGTGACCTCGAGGGCGCAAGTCTTGGCCTTCAGTGCGGATATGGGAGCGAAAAGAACCTATCCTTCTGTCATACATATACCTATTTTATGAGGGGTACGGGCTATAAAATAAAATTCTTTTATTTCAGGCAGAACCCATAGTGTTAGCTTTGAATATTTAATCTCTAGAAGGACCGCGGCAATGCAATTTACGTCCAAAAAAATATCGGCTGAATGTTAGCCGGTAACTCGCGATCCGCCGCTCAGTATCCAATTTGCGGCTAAGCGATACGTACGCTTCGTCACTGATTTTCGGAAGTGAAATAGTGCGTTAAAATGTCGAGATGCGTGATAATAGTTTGCCGAAATTATAAAGGACGTCGAAAAAGAACCCATAAAGTCAGCTACCATCAGTAAGTAATCCAAATTCTATTATATTTAAAGCAAATATTTCGTCTAAAAAATCAAACAGTTTACAAACGCGATTTTGACAGATTTTTAATGTTGCCAGTGTTTTGTTTGCAAAATATTAGGGAAAATATAAGCTGAAATTTGGGAGACATCTGTGAATGCACGATTTTTTTTTCTTGTACAATTCAATCATAATACAGGGTGTTAGGGTAAACACTCTTATCCTTAAAACCAGAGATTCAGTATCATGAGTGGAGTTCAAAACCGATGAAAAAAATAATGTTTTTTTTTTTTTATCAAGTTTCGAAAAAAAATCCTTATAATTCATAAGCGCATTGCACCCTACACACATAGCAAGATTAAAAATGGCGCGTGCCCCGTTGCTAAGCAACCCGGCGGCGCGGGCGGCGGTGCTTTTGATGCGGCGGCGGCGCCTTTGATGTGCCGTAGTCACTTAGCGCGCTTCCGGGAGTGAGTACGTGTCGTTGAGATCCGAGCGGATTCCGATTTTTGTGTTGGATAGAAGTGATGTATCATTTCCAGCCGGTTCAAGAGCTGGTAGACGGCGATTACCTGCCGCGGATAGTTTTCTCACAATGGCTCATCGATAACCTGGACAACATTTCCATTCTGTTCACCGACGAAGCATTAAGCGCAGAGTTTACGCCACTCCGTTCCACAAAACGAGACAATTAAAAAGACGTAATCGTAAGGCATTTAGGGAGGTAAGAAATGACCCTTTAGTGCTATCTCGAGTGCGTAGTAATTTAAGAAAACTTGCGGAGCTCATTTTGAGAACATTTTACAAGTTTAAGTAAGTGAATCAAACTGTACATAAAACTGTGACCTTCTATTATTTTTATTATTAAAGGTTATTCAGTAATAAAAACTAAATATAAATTTGTAAATAATAGATAACGAATTTCAAATTCACCAAACTAGAAAACACCTTTTTATTTTTACCCATTTTTAATGGGAGGCTGGTAACATTACGCACGCACACAGAGACAGATTCTGCGAGTGTAAGACGTGTAATGACGTTTGTTTGTGTGCGTCGCGTGCACACGAGGGTAAAAAAGTTAGCCTGTTTTATGTCAGCCGATTACAAGGCATGACTATATCTAGAGAGTAAATAATCAAAGAGTGTTAGTAACAAAGACAACTTATAAATATGTTAGTATTTTATCAAAATTTGTTGATGGTTTGGTGTCTTTGACTAGGTGGAACTATAAAGGATCCCGAAATTCCACGAGACCGTAACCCCGAAGCACAACTAGTAAAAGAGAAACAGGAATCGTTACCCAATGCCTGTGCGACCGCACGATAAGGTGAAGTATGCGCGGCTTTAGCAGACAACGCCTGCGACACCGCCATCTCCACCGCGCCGCCGCCCGCCACCAGCCGCGGGGACAGCATCTGAATGAATTAATGAATGAAAGAATGAATAAATCGTTTATTTGTAAAACATAGGCACAGGGCGAGCGCTTCATAGAAACGGGGCGTCAAATATACCTACTTCGTTAAAAAGTGTCATAACGCCAAGTAATATTAAAAGGAAACTCAAAAATTACCTACTCGAATCTTTATAAGATTTATATTGTTGTCGATACTTACACACGTACGTGGTTCCTGTGTATACTAGATTAATAATTTTTTGTACCTACCTATATATATAAATTATTGAACTGACGCTAATCATCAGCGCTGTAGACAAACCTCAGTGGTTTATAACAGTGTTATTTTAGATTAAGTATAAATATTATTATGTCTGTTATATTGTGAAATAAATAAAATACTACTACAAATGAAACTGTATATCCGTGAACACGTCAGTAACACGTCAATGTGTGCGTTTTCATAGTCATAACAACACAACCACACAAAACCGTGGGTGAAGTGCGGGGGGGTGCCATATTGCGGGAGGGGCAGGGAGTTTCCTTTCTGTACGTAGTACTTATATTAATTCTGTGACCATGTCAAGCACGAGTTGTAAATATTGTTAGTTATTAATATCACTACATATAATAAAACTGGTCTGTGCCTGTACATATTTAAGACAAAAACCTATGAAGGTCTCCATAGGGCCAATAGAATCCAAAACAATTTTTTTTTGAATTTATGTCTGTCTATATATCTGTCTTTCTGTCTGTCCTTCTGTCTGCATGTTTGTACGGTCCATTTATTCAAAATAGTCCTATCATGTAAACAATCTTACCATGTCTTTTTATGATTTTACAACAATATAAATTAAAATAGACTGTTTAGGAAATTACTTTCGTGGTTAATAAATGTTTAACTTTAGAATGTTTAGGTTTGAACTAATATTTGATTTATTTTCAACAAAATTCCAAAAAAAGTACTGTGAAGATTGTATACATAATAGGACAATTATGCATAAACGAACTTTACGCGCATCACACAAAAACTACTGGACGAAATTCGATGCGGTTTTCACTGTTGTATTATAGAAAGTCTAACTTAAAATCTGTAAGGTAGGTTTCATCTTGATACGTCGTCACTTAGAAATGGAGATAGGTATAAACATTAGTAAATTAAGCGCAGCAAAAGCTAGCTCCGAAATAAATTACAAAAACCCCCGACCACAGAATAAGTATAGCCTCGTATTTACTAGGCAAACTTGCCGCGCAACATGTTCGCTCTCTCTCGCTCAGTACAGTTTACATGAGCGAGAAACACTATGTGCTATTTCACTTTAGTCAGTAGAAGCGTGTGAGATAGCATAATGTTGCGCGTCAATGTTGCCTAATGAATACGAGTTTTACATCAAGAAAAGTTTTGAATCCAAACTTGCGTACCAGAGTTCAAGAATCTTACGTGTACCGCCCCGCACTCATTCCAAATACGCACCCCACCCCACAAAAAAAAAAGCTAATTACTCCTAAACGGCTAAACCAATTTCCTTGAATCATAGCTAAACTAAAACATGCCAGATTAAATTACCTTTCAAACAAAGTTGCAACCAATAGTTTCTTGAGGATTAAAAAAAACTGTTCAAAATATCAAAATACCAACCAAATTCTTAGCAACGTGCAGAGCATCCTGTAGATTCCTCTCGATTTCATTGAGTACGTCCTTAGAAGCGCCTCGGAGTAAAATAGTGCACGCCTGAAAATTATACAGATTAACATTAACATAAAACATACATAAAAATTAGGCATAAAGACATCAGGGTGGCCGGTGGTGGTAAAGACGCCTTTAGGTCGATAGGTCCCAGGTTCGAATCCTAGTCCTACGCGTGCCTCGCGAGTTTGTGTACCAATCAGACTCGTGTATGGTGGTATAATAGACTACCACTTGTTTCCGGTGAAGAAAAACATCGTGAAAAATCCTGCACTCTAGTTAATGATTTAGCAGCTGTGTGAATGAAATAAATATAAATAAATATCACACAGACAAACACAAATGAAGAAGTCAAACAGCAGAGATTTAAAATGTTACAATATATTTTAGAGCTGCCATTTGACTTCTTCTTTCTTTTCTCACTAGCTGCTTGTGGCGCCACCTACTGAGCCACAGCAACATCACTAGTTCGCAAGATCAAGATAGATGGCGCTCGGAGTAATTACACTAATCTCCATACATCGACGAGCAATTAGTATAAAATACCAAAACTCGCAAACGGAGTTTTCAAGATTGTATGCATAAATACAACCTCCAACATAACTCCGTTGGAGCCGCGGTTCCCAGCCTAGGAGGAAAATCTTCAAAGTGGTGGGTTAGACATCACACTTCGCTCCCACTAAAACCTTTAGGCTAGAAATAAACTAGGAACAATGACATTCTAATACACAAGGACATCTTAACGACGTACTTTCAACGGAACGGCGAAACTGTGCTTACAGCCATTTTAAGCACACTTACGTATCAGTCACGTGTAGATCGCAAAGCCGTCAGGACGCCGAAGTGTGCAGTCAAAAAGTGCCGAAATAACACACTTACTATTCAAAAAAAGCATGGTGTGACCTACCACCGATAAGTTAACTTTAATTACGTAAGATAACATGTGAAAAAGTGTAAATTGTGCAGTAAATCAATTTAAATTTAATTAAATCATCACAAAAATTTAAATATGTTCCCATCTCATTCATTTACACGCGTCAAAAAGAGAAAGACAATACACGTCACAGGAACAAAGCTAGATTTGAAAGCAATAGAGAGGCTAATCATTTATTTTTTACAGAACTGGGTAAAAATGTTTATTATTAATTACTTTTTCATTTGGATATGGGCTGGTGCTTGTCAAATAGTGGTATTGACACAATATTCATTAAATAAAAAAGTTTTGGTTAACCTTTTATTTTTTGGAGTCGGTTAAAAAAAAACTTACTTCTAACTAAAAAAAACTCGAAATTATCTCCGTACCGAAATTCATCTAAATTAAGTCAGTGGTGTATAATTGTAACTTAGGCATTTTCACCTAGTTCAATATCATATGAATATAGTAATTTTATATTTCATTAATATTAACAAATAAATTATAACAAAATGATTTAAAAAATATACGTGTGTAAATGTAAAAAAAAAAATCTCGATTAAACAGAACAAAAAAATAACAGCTCATTACTACTCCAATGCTTTCTTTATTCGGCTCAAATGTTAGAATTAGGTTACGTAGCTTCTAGTGGTCATTTGTTGCACATTGATGCCTATCTATGGAGAGCTGTTACACTGATCTAAGTGAAAGCGGCAATGTAAAAATACAACACTTGAAGCTATATAGGGTAAGAAAAGGTTTGCGTGCCATAATTTGGCTTTGTTTTGTATGGCGCATGGAAGTAGTAAGTACTTTGTACAACTGGAAGGTTCACTGAGACTAGAAAAGCGAGCCGAAAGAGAGGCTCGAAATCGTGGCGCGTCCCTTTCTGACGAGGGTGACCATGTTAAACAAAATTCTTAGGACCAGTGAACCACATGTCACATGTCATGAGTCAGTGTGAAGGCAATTGAGCCTACTTTCATGAGTTGTGTGTGAGTCAAAATTACGCTCGTTTGCGCTCTTACGCCTCTACAATTACGCTACTAGAATAATATGTAGCTATTCCATAGGTTCAATAAAATATAGTACTATTTATAAACTAAGTAAAATAATACTCAAGTTAAAAAAACGATTTATTTAATAACTTAAACGTTATTGTTTATTTTATTTACTTATTGGGGACGCCAGCGCAAGCTCCAGACGGGTGATCTGTCCACTCAGGCCGGGACCATTTCACCCAATTCCCCGAGACCCGTATGTATAGGGTTTTGAGTCACCTGGTAACTCACGTTGGTGGCGACCCACTGAATCTACCTGTTACTTTGCAGGATTTTAATAACTGCCCTATTGTTATGTCGCTCAGATCATCCTCAGATATGGCGTCTGAGCCCAATACTTCTCTCCTTGCAGCAGCGTAAAGCTAGTTTAATAATCCGCCCGGTAATCCTCAGGTTGGAAATGTAAGCTACATATTACGAGTTATTAGTTAATTTCCCCCACGAAACATCCCAATCCATTTTTTTCTTAATTCTATATTTGCGGTAATCTGAAAAATAAACTTTGTTATGATACATTTATTTTCTTTATAATTATTATGTAGTCACCCTACTACCAGAAATGAAAACTTACCCGTGGAAGGAAATCCCACAACCTGGGTATGATTTCTTTATTGCAACCTCTAATAGCACAACATTTATTAACCATTCTCAAACTCCAATAATAATAATTATTAAAAACAATTAAATTCACCCGCTACAGAAAAAAAGCAGCCATTTTGTTTAATTTGTGTTGCTAGTGTATTGCAAATATTTACTATTTCCATAACTAGAAAGTTTTTCATGCTATTACGCCCTTAGTACACTGACGCGTTCGCATGCGAAAGCGATTCGCTGCGAAACGCTTGCGATTGCGAAACGTCTGCGATACACTGCCGGTTTTTATATGGCATGTTTTGCAGAATGAAATCAAGAATTTATATTTTAATATATTGGTGTATATTTTTGCACGTCGCATCGCATTGATTTCTGATTACATGACGTATTGCGAAGCGAAACATGACATTAGCGAATCGCCTACGTCGTCATTGTAACAGCTACTTCGCAGCTACGTGCGAACGTACTGATAAGGATGCAACTATACTAATCTCGCTTAGTTTGAACGAGACACAGCATATACGAAACGCTCTCATCCAACTGACAAGTTTTTGAAGTTTCGTTGCCGTATGCGAACGCGTGGGTGGACTAAAGGCGTTATTAATTAACTAGTTGTTGCCCGCGGCTTCGCCCGCGTGAGTTTCGCTTAGATGAAAAATATTTTTGTGTTCCAAACTGTAGTAACCTAAATTCCAGTACCTACTCAAAATTTCAGGTTATCCAATTATATTAGGTACTCGTAGTACAGTCACGGTGTTAAAATGAATCAAAAGTGATATTTCATTCAATAAACGATCTTCATCTGCTCGTTATCTACAATTTCCCGTGTACCACCACTCCCACCCCGAGTCCCTCTTTGTCTTATCCCGTGTCCTGGCTATTTATACGTCAGTAGAAAATGCTCATTAGGTTGATCGACATTTGCTAAGGCCCCATTTCCATTTATTTTATAGAGTAGCTGGTCTTTTGGAGTTCTTCATCACATGTTCCATAATCTTCAATTTTTATACGTCAGTATAAAATGCTCATCAAGTTGAACGACGTTTGATAAGGCGCCATTTCCATATATGTAATAGTGTAGCTGGTCTCTTGGAATTCTTCATCAGATGATCCTGATCTTCGATTTTTATACGTCAATAGAAAATGCTCGTCAGATTGATAAACTTTTGCAAAGGTACCATTTCCATATTTCTTATAGTTTAGCATCAAAATTAATTATAGCCTAAGTATATGTTGCCAGGCAGCTATACAACAAAAAGTTTCATTTAAATCCGGCCAGTAGTTTTTGCGTGAAACGCGTACATACATACAGACAGACAGACAGATAAAAACTAAAAAATAAAAATTTTTGCTTTCTATTATTATTTTTAGTGTCTATCTATTTCAGTAAAAAATACTGCATGTACAGACAAAATATTTTTACTGTTTTATTATATGTATAGATTTCTTCCAATATGTTGCCTAATGAATATGATTTCAAGTAATAGTTGTATCTAGATGGTATCTAGTAAATAAATAAGAAATACTTACACAACGAATTTCCATTGATTCATTGTAAACGTTTTCTACTAAATAGAAGTAAATTCTTAACATAGCAACTGAGTGAAAGGGACACAATGACGGGAAAGTGATTCTCTTTCGGGCACGTTTTTTATTTTAACTATGATTATTTTTAAAAACAGTACTATTGACTTCAACATTAAGTTCATTTTTGTTTGTCACGGATTTTGAAGTAAACCTTCCAGTTGTACAAAGTACTTACTACTTCCATGGTATGGCGTGATTTGTCCTTGTGTATTAGAATGTCATTGACTAGGAAGCTATGCTTATTTACAAGATACATAATGGCTACATACATACTTGCTCGGTGCCACTTTTCACTTTTTGCGCCGTATCGTTGATGAAAAATGTAAAAAAGTCACTAGGCAACTAACCAAAATTAACCAACACGGCTGTTCGCTACACGGTTTGCTTAGTGACTAACTAAGCGATTGGCTATTGTGCATCTTGTACACAAGTGAAGCTCCTAGCTTATCTCTAAGCTTGTCACCTATAGCACAGGGCGGGCGCTTCATAGAAACGGCGCGTCAAATATGCCTACTACTACTACAAATGAAACTGTATATCCGTGAACACGTCAGTAACACGTCAATGTGTGCGTTTTCATAGTCGAACGTCCCACAGTTAAACAAGAACGGGGGAGAAGTGCGGAAGGAGCGGGGGGGTGCCATATTGCGGGAGGGGCAGGGAGTTTCCTTTCTGTACGTAGAACTAATATTAATTCTGTGCCTATAGTGTGCCCTAAGCCTAGGTTTCTATATCCATGTTTTAGGTACCTTAGGGTTCTTGCAGTCGGTGATGAATGTGAAGTACTCATCCCCGATCTTCTTGACCTCGAACTTCCCCGCCTGAGTGCCAACATCAGATTCCTTCAGTTCCTCCGTGCGGTTCACGATGGTGGCGCCACACGCACGAGCCAAACGGTTGTTGTCCGTTTTACGTAGTCTGTGGAAAACAAGCTAATTTATTAAAAAAATAAAAAACACGACTGACAACTCACATAGCATGTCACTCGGAAGAATGCAAGGAATCTAAAAATACCTCTCACATCAAAATCTGTTCAGCCGTTCAGGACTTATGGTGAATAAACAAACTTACATGAACCCTGAAATCATAACACTCGTACAACAACAACGTACACGCAAAGCATCTCACATTATAGCACTAACTAAAAGACCAACTAGTTTCAAAAACAAACTTAACATTGCATTTCGATCCCTAAGATTTATACTAATCCAGCGCAAAAATAAGTTTGTAACACTTTCTTAAACTTTCAACAACATTTTTCAACTTTCAGATTTATTCCTGTACAAGTACTGTTAGACCTTGCTTTTTGCCAAATTTCATAATTTTAAGTCAACGGGAGTACCCCATTGGTTTTGATTGCTGTTGTCGCAACATTTACGGTAATGACTCTTGATTGGCGTTGACGTATAATTTTGGTTATTTTTTTGCTGAAACACGACTGACAACTCACATAGCGATCCATAGCATAGCATCCTCACCAATATTCCTAGACCTGTAATTATCCTTGGTGACTTCAACATAAAAAACACACTATGGGGATGTCATTGTGATGATGCCATCTCTTTTATATTCCTTCTTTTATATTCTTTTATATTGAGAGTCAAGAAGGTCACTTCTTGACTCTCAAGACCTATGTATTATGAATGATGGATCTGCAACGCGCAGAACACCTCCATCCCAAAACATTAGTATCCCAGACCAAACTCTCGCCTCTTCCTCTATAGCTTCTACCCTTACTTGGTCTGTCTTTCCCAGTGCATGTGGCAGTGATCATATGCCTATTATTACTACCCTCTGTTCATCATACAAACCTTCTCCTCCTTCTCAACCTCTTTTAAAGTATAGAACTCAAGAAGCAGACTGGACTAAATATGCTGAGATTGTAGACAACGAAATAAACTGCATCTCAATCTCGGATCCCTCAGGAATACCTCTCAACCAATGATCAACTTCTAATTTGCATCCATACCGCTGCCAAAAAAACTTTCCCTGTCAAATCTCAGTCTAGTAAATTAGCCTCCTCCTCCTTGGTGGGATAGTGAATGCTCCGCAAGTGTTGAGGCTCGAAAGGATGCTGAAGATGAGTATCTTGCTACTATAGACATGAATACCTACCTTAATTACAAGAAAACCTGTGCTCGGACCCGTAAAAGAAAAAAAAGGATGGTACAAGGTGTGCGAATCACTTTCACCCAGATCTCCCCTCTCTTGTATGGAAGAAAATCAAAGCGTTCCGCAGAAGTCTCATAGAGAGCAAACCGTCTTCTAACGACGTTTCTTCATGGTTAGAAGAGTTTATCGACAGATTAGCTCCCCCTATGTCCCAAACTTTGATTTTTCATCCCCATTCCATTCTACGTCCCCTTCTCCTGATAGCATGAATGAAGAATTTTCGTTTGCGGAACTCTCCTGTGCCCTTTGATAACCTAAAAGATTCTGCTCCTGGTATTGATGGAATCCCTTACTCATTCATTTGTAAATCTTCTCCTTCTTGTAAACTCCTTATCCTTAAACTACTAAATTACTTTTTATTTCTGGCGACTTCCCTGAATCATGGAAGTCACAAATCATCATCCCAATCCTTAAACCGGGTAAGGACTTCTGATCCTACCTCATACAGACCAATTGCCCTCAGTTCTGTCCTGCTAAAAATCCTGGAACACCTAATCAAGAATCGCCTGGAGTGGATAATTGAAAACAGAAAACTTCTTCCAGACTCTCAGTTTCGACGAGCAGTCAGACGAGCTAAAGGCGCGATGGATAGCCTCAGTATTCTCACTACACACATCCGCTCGGCGTTTTCTCGATAACGAAAATGTCATCGGTGTGTTCCTTGACATTTCTTCCGCCTATGACAATGTCCAGCCTCCTCTACTCAGGCATAAAATGCTTCAGCTGAGTATCCCTGAGAGACTTGTCAACGTCATATGTAACATCCTTATGGATCGCTCTATTTGTGTCCGAATAAACGGCTCTTTACTCCCTCCTAGACGTGTTTGGAAAGGGTTACCACAGGGCTCTGTCCTCAGTCCCCTTTTGTATAACATCTATACATACGACTTGGACCTTACTGTGTCTAGTTTTTGCAATATTCTGCAATATGCAGACGACATCGCGATTTTTGCTCGCTCAGAAAGTTTCCCTGATGCGACCAGCCGTCTAAACTCTGCATTATATTACCTTACAACTGGTTAGAAGAGCACGGATTATACCTCTCGGTGGGTAAGTGCAATGCAGTTGTCTTTACACGCAAGAGGAACATTCCCCCTATTAACCTATCTATTAACTCCATCCCCATCGAAATTCGTAACGAGACCAAATTTCTTGGCGTCGTTCTTGAATTCAAAAATGAATGGGTTATCTCATTTAAACCACGTCTGCCGTAAGGCTGAACAGGAGTATCAATGTTTTACGTGCAGTCTCAGGAGTTCGCTGGGGCTCATATCCATATAGTCAACTCCTCTTATATAAGGCGATCGTGCGCAGCCACTTTGACTACGGTTGTTTTGTCTTGGAACCCTGTAGCAAAATCGCTCCTTGGCAAACTGGACAGGATTCAGGCCATGAAATCATCCCCAATGTTAGCCCTTCAAGTAGAATGCATGGAACCCCCGCTTTTTATTAGGAGACAATATCTAGCAGACCGTTTTTTCTTTAGAATCGCCCAAAATTCATCCCATCCTTTGCTTACTGCTCCTGGAGTCTCTATCTGAATCTTTCTCTACGTCACCATATTGGAACCACAAAGATCCCCCTCCTCTTCTTAACAGCTTCAGAGAATATAAATCTATCCCCTGCCCAATTGTCCAATCCGATCGTAATCCTCTCTTCTCTACTGACTTTCCTGCTCTGGTCTTCCGGCCACGTGTTCTTCTTGATGTGGGTATTGATAAAAGCTCTCCGTTTGCGGATCTTCAATTCAATGATCTTGTCAGGGAACGGTGGTCGGATTGGCTAATAGGCCTGTTGACAAAATTTGGAAATTCGTTTAAAACTATAGCTTATTATCTATTTTACCCCAAAAATATAATATTTTTAGAAAAATAGGCCTTTTATGTATGTATTTTGCGTTTTTATAAATGAATTTAAAATTGCCATTTTAAAAAGGCCAAGACTGTCATGGCGTCTTGAATGACGTCACGCCTCGCGAAACAGTCGAGTTTGTTTATGTCAGTCAAGGAGATTTTTTAATAAATAATGGATTCCTCTTATTATAAATACTGTATAGTGCCCCAGTGTAAAAGCACAACGGTAAAAAAACCAAACAAACTATTCATATACGTTCCAAACAAGAAACAAATACGAAGAAAGTGGTTAGAAATGGCAAGGAGGCAAGATGCTCATAGTCTATCAACTAGGTATTTCAAACTTTGTATTCGCTAACCTCAAAATCAGTTAATTACATTACACAGTAGGTAAATGTGACTCTCTGACTGGTAATTGCTAATTAAATAAAACTTTATTTGTTTTTCACATTATACTTACATAGAAGTTTTAACATTGCGGAATCCCGATGAGCAAAAGTCGGTGTTCGATCCGAAAAATTTTCAAGCATAACGGCGTCAATTTTGGGCAAATTACTCCTGTTTCCTTTGGTAAATCCTGATTTCATGGTGTCTTTAAGATTAAACTTCAAACAAACTATCAATTTAACAATAACTGCTAAAAAACGAAAAGCGTAAAAAAATAATCAGTTCACTTTATACGAAAATGACAGCTACAACATGATGTTTTGCGAAGAGTGACGTCACGCTTCTCTGATTGGTGTTTAATGTCACGTGATTGAATGCCTCATTTTACCGATTTTATTTTCCAGAAATATTATTAATCTTATATTATTTTAATAAAAATAATGTTTTTTTGTTTACTACATATCATGATTAATCATTAGAAACTCTAAGCCACCCAATTTATTCTTAGTGGAAACAGGCCTATTGTCTATACAGATGCTTCAAAGATCTCAGATAGAGACAATATAGGTGCTGCGGTCCTGGATCCCAAAATTCCAAATTCTGTTAAGTTTTAAATGTCCCCCCCAGACTTCGGTATTTTCTGGCGAAGCCATAGCGCTTCTGGAAGCTGTTTCGTTTGTAGAGACCCACCAAATTAAAAAAGCCGTGATATTGTCAGATTGTAAAAGTTGTCTCCAGGATATAATGAAACCACCATTCCATGCTCGAGACAACTTTTCAATCACCCTTAAGGATAAAGCGAAGGGCTGTTCATTAAACAATTTCCGCTGGATGGCGTTGATAGCAACATTTTCCGTTTTATTTTTTTTGTTGCGTTGTTGCAGTACTTATAGGCAAACATTTTGAATTGGCGAGCGGTAAACATACTATTTTATTTATTTTATGGCCTACAATTATATTTCAGTAAACATAATGAAAAAAGCTTTAGAATAGAATCTGCCATGAATCTTCGTATCTCTACACTCACTCACACTACGACGAGAGCTTTCAAAATGACATTAAATATAGCGCAAAGCATTGTTATAAATTTAAAAATACGCTACTAGATGGCACTTATTTCAAAAGAGTGTCTAACTACAATAATGCCAATCGGACTGGCTGGCAGCATAAGAAAAAAGAAAAAGAAATTTAAAAAATACAAAGAGCGAAAAATAACCTATAATTTCTTCTTGTCATTGTCATATTTTGTAAGAAAGCAAAAATAGTAGATTTTACAACAAGTGCACAAAACGAATCATTTTTATCCGAGACTTTTAGCAGCCCGAGCCGAAGGCGAGGGCTGATAGTAATGTCGAGGATAAAAATCGTTTTGTGGACGAGTTATAAACTCTGCTTTTCACTTCGATTGCGAGGAAATAAATCAAATTGAAGAAATTAATAAACGCACGAAAAAACAAGAGCTGTTTCCCGCCGCTTTATTTTTTTAATCTTACGACATTGATAGGCTTGGGCTGCAGACCTATACAGCCTACTATTAAATTAATTTTGTAATAATATTTTTCTTAAATTAATTTAATAACCTACCGTACTTCAATTTAAATTTTAATATCTTTTATGTCTTAAAAAACACATAAGGCAAATAAATTAAAAGTAAATATTATAAAATAACAAATTCTATCCATGAACTTTTTATCGTGTTTGGCTGTATGGCTCATTTTCTTTGCCTTAATATAGATACATTTATGAGTAGATACGTTAATGCCCTTGTGCACAAAATTCGATTTTGTGCAGCCTATATCCTGCACAAATAAGCACTTTCCGAGCATGAGAAGTGAAAAATATATTTATGAGAATTAATATAGGTACCTATGTAGTTCAAGTTCGTATCAATTGGACTCAGCAACGAAAAAGTCCTCCAGCGCGTTGCAATGTCTAGACTTTTGTTGCAAACTGTCAAAAAGCGCAAAGTTGAATATTTGGGACACGTTTTGCGACACAACAGATATCAGCTGCTTCAACTTATGGGAAAAATAGAAGGCAAGAGATGTGTTGGAAGACGCAAAAAATCATGGCTGAGAAACATATGTGAGTGGACCAGAGTCACCACGGTTGAGGAGCTGTTTCGCTTAGCGACGAACAGAGAAGAGTTTGCGAATCTGACGGCCAACCTTCAGTAATGGAGAGGCACTAGTTCAGTAGTGCAAAATCATAATTAGTAATAAGAAACTGTAATTTAAATACCTATCTACCAATAGTTTCAGCAGTTTGGATTTCACCACCTCTTAGATTCCCAACACAAATCTAGCAATAGTTCGAACATCCATTTTCAAAAATCAATCAGCAAGCAGCACCGCAGACGTTATGGTCATAATGTTCTATTGAATTGTATGACTAGAATTATATTTTTTTAAATAAAACTAAATAGTACATATTGTTGATTTTTATTAAAGAAAACAAAAGATTAGGTATAGTTATTCCTTTCCAACATAAATTGTTAAATATTGCAGTCATTATTCATGATGACTCCTTCATTGCTTGGAATGATGGATGGTGATGATAAATTCTTCATCACGACAAACCTGTGTTACAGTTTTTGTTTTTGTATTACAGAATTAGTGTATAAAGAAACACGTGTGCTGTGCATTTCCTGCCACAGTATTGACATTTGACACGTGTCAATACTATCGATAGTCCTGCAACGCTAGTAGATAGATATGTATATAGCGTAGACTTACATCGATACCACGACGAATATCGATATCTTTTATTGTTGATATAAATTAATATCGTTTTTAAATATGCAACAAGCTAATTATTAAAAATAAAAAACACGACTGACAAGTTTTTACTCAAAAAGTATACCTATATACAAACATATAAGTAATATACATTTTTCAAATCGCCTTTTAAAGCCCTTCAGTTTGATACCCCACTCGATAAGATTGATCAAATTTTATTTTTTTGGTCTGCTATTTATCGCATATATAATCCGCCATTTTGTTTTTATGATGACGTCATATAGCCTATGTCACTCGGAGGAATGCAAGGAATCTAAAAATACCTCTCACATCAAAATCTGTTAAGCCATTCAGGACTTATGGTGGAATAAAGAAACTTACATACAGACTTACATACATACATGAACCCTGAAAACATAACACTCCTTTTATGGTCAGTCGTGTAAAAATAAATCTGCAAATAATAAATGCGTATTTTATGCATAAAGTGAAAAAGTAATACACAAGTACCTTATTTACATTTTAATTGATAATTTGTTAATACTTATCCGAATCTGATCGATTAGATTCAGCACTGTCAACGGTCAATACATAATCACACTTTCAATGAAATATATTTAAATAAAATCGGAAAAAAAATAATTAATATAACTCACGGAGGTCGAGCCCACCTCGACTTTATCGATAATTCAAAGTATCGATACTTCGTGCCCTAGAAGTTCTAGGGTTAAATTAGACGTTCAGAAAACATGTTGTGAAATGCAAACTAAAAATAAATTAATCAGTAATATTTGTTTTCTTTGAAACTAAATATAAATGTATGCACATATTCCTATAGTTTATTTTTTGTAAATGAATACCTACGTGTATAATATCTACCTACTATAATGTCTTCAAAATTAAATTGTTTAAGTTTCAGAACGAACTCTTATGATTGTAAAAATTTATCTTTTTGGGTAAAAAAAAGCAACGTTGCCATCTTACACCTCGCACAGATCGGCAACAACGTATCGATGAATGCCTGAGATGAATTCGCACAAATATTCCAGTCCAGTCATATACGTAATGGCAAGCTTGTAATAATATATTAAATCTAGGGTTCAGTACGTATTTTTATGAAAGATTTTTTTATGGTGAAATTTAAATTTGATAACTGGGACTTTTTGAATTTGAAGGCAGGGATATCTGAATATGACATCTTGACATCTGGATGTGAAGACCTGGGTGTCTGGTCATGTGCATATGAAATGCTGGACAGCTGAATATGAAGACCAAAGCTTCAGGAGATGATCACCTGAACATCTGGAAATGAAGATCTGAAAATGTGGAGCTGAAGACCTGGACATCTGGACATCACCTGCACATATAAATTTGAAGACGTGGGAGTCTGGTCATGTGGATACGAAAACCTGGACAGCAGGACATAAAGTCCAGGACATCACATCCAGATGTACAGGTGATGTCCAGATGTCATATTTAGATAGCCTGTCTTGATATCCAAAAGTCCCAGTAATCAAATTTAAATTTCACCATAAAAAATCTTTCATAAAAATAAGTATACTAGCTTTTTGCCCGCGGCTTCGCCCGCGTGAATTTCCCACGGGAACAGTGCTTTTTCCCGGGATAAAAAGTAGCCTATGTGCTATTCCAGGTCATTATCTACCTCTGTACCAAATTTCATCGAAATCCGTCCAGTAGATTTTGCGTGATTGAGTAACAAACATCCTCACAAACTCACAAACTCACAAATTCACAAACTAACAAACTCACATCCAAACTTTCGCATTTATAATATTAGTATGGATTGAACCCTAAATTGTATTTAATATTGAAACTTGCTATTTTATAATTTTTAGCATTTCATGATTTTCTTTTGTTTTTCACGTACAGCCGATGGCGCTGTCAAGGCAAGCAACATCGAGGTAGCATGCATTTATGTCTCAAAGTGCTTTTATATAAATAGTAGTAGTCAGTAGTTTGTAATAAATCTGCTAGACGTCGCCCCTAAATGTCACAAAATATTACGCACACATCAACAAGAATCTCAATTTTTTGTCGTATTTTAAATGCCGTTTTTCTCGTAAATTATTATACATTATTATGTTAAATTCAACATGAGAGCACAATTACTTCATAAGAATTGGAAATTCGATTTTATTATGAGAATCATTAACGAAGTTTAGAGCATTGCTGTAGAACAAAATGTATGGACAGCCAAAGCTTGGCTTTCACCTTAAGATTCGACAATCGCTCTATCAGTGTCACCAAGCTGGTTTGGAAGTTGTTCTAGCCTGGATTCCAGGACATTCTGGAATTCTTGGTAACGAAGCTGCTGATATGCATGCCAAAAAATGCCATTAATGTTGGTATCCAAACACATTTTGAATGTCATCCTCGTGACCTCAGACTTTCGGCCAAACCGCATCTTAATGAAAAATGGAAAAGGCTTTTGGTATAGCAAGGGTCAATGCTAAACACTATTCGAAGATTCAGCCTGATATCCCATCTCAACCGTGATTCTATAAATACCGTAAATTTGATAAACGTGCTACCTCTGCTGTAATTCGTTTACGCCTAGGCCACGTTTGCTCTCCGGTTTTTCTAGCCAAAATCCGAGTTAAAGACAGCTCCCTATGTGAATGCGGTTTGGACGAGGGTTCTTTAGAGTACATTTTCTTTAACTGTCCTCTGCTGTCTGTTTCTCTGTATGACTTACTTCCCCGCAACATTCCTCGTCCCGTCAATGTCTCTTTTCTTCTTACCTTAGTTTATACTCCTTTTATATCTGTTCTTATTAAATTTATCAATAATAATAATATTTACTTATGACCCATTACTACCTCTCTCCTGCTTGTATTACATATATTTAAACCCTCTTCTGTATTATATTTATCTTTGCCTACCGTACAATATTCAACCGTACATTTGTAAATAGTTTACTAACATTAGCTAGGTTCTTACTAACCCTTTTTTGTTGTATTGTTTTAGGTTGCCCCTGCAGTTCAGAAACCGGCCAATAGTTAACTAATAATTATAGTCAATTAATATTTGTTCATATTATTAACATTGTGTCTTCTTCAACCATGACATCGGCAGAATCATCGTTTGGCTGAACGATGGAGCCATAAAATTAAAAAGTGAAGTGAAGTGAGCTCACATAGCCTATGCCACTCGGAAGAATGAATGGAATATAAAAAATACCTCTCACATCAAAATCTGTTCAGCCGTTCAGGACTCTATGGTGGAATAAAGAAACTTAAATACATCAACACTGAAATCATAACAATCCTTTTTTGGTCCATCGTGTAAAAAAACAAGGAATAATATTGCGATGCCATCACGACATGGCGACTTGATTGGAGTAAACTACTAACAATTTTACATTTATTCTATTTTATACTAGCTGTTGCCCCGCGGCTTCGCCCGCGGCAAAAAGTATATCTTGTGTGTTTCATACAACTTTAACCCCCCATTTTAGCCCCAGGTGTTTTGAAAAAAAATTAGCCCCGGGTCTTCATCTATATCCATACCAAATTTCATCAAAATCGATCCAGCTGTTTAGCTTTGAAAGCGTAACAAACAAACAGGACTTTCGCATTTATAATATTAGTATGGATATAACACATGTTGTTTAAATTATCCTATATTGATGACTTGAAGGGATTCGATAACTAGAAAAAAGTTAAGATAAGGGAATTAGGAGAGGCTTTTCCCCAGCAGTGGGTCATAAATAGCGAGATAAAAAAATACCCAAAATCGTGAAACTTTGAATCCAGGAGATACGCAAAAGTAGAAAATTTGGAATAAAACATAGCCCATTTTCTCTTCTTTCTGATTCTCTACTAAAAACAAATCGAACTGGTATTTCTAGAGATTATCTGTGTCTGCTATTCCTCAAGTTGGAGCAGTTTAGTGAAGTTACCTCCGGATAGCAGTGATGCCAGCCTTGACCAGGTAATGCTGGGCCAGGTCTGAGACTCCCTTCTCCGTGAACACGATGTCAGGCTTGAGAGCGATGATGTCCTCGCACTGTCTCTGCACGTGTTCCTCTTCCAGTTGCAGCAGTTTTGTGAAGTCCTGCAAATTTTATAAAAACATTCAGAAATTTCCTGATGTACAGATGGCCACAGAGAAAAGTATACTACCATACTTAGGGTACTTTCTACATAGTAGTATACTTTTCTATGTAGACCACCCTACTAAAAAAATGTGTCTAAGAACAAGCACTTCTGCCCAAGTTGTATACTTAACTACTATCACTCTTACACCACATTGACCTATCTTAACCAAGCACCACCAAGAGTAGATAAAGTAATCTTTTCTTTCTTATCAAGTGTGTCATAGATACCATTGGTCCAGGAAGTTGGGCATTTGGGACATGACAACAGGTGGGCCATCATTTGAATGTCTCCATAGTCACACAAGCTGTACAACCCACCCTAAAATGATATCTTTTCTCTTTGCATCACCTCTTTGTTGACTGGTAGAAAAAGCCTCCGGCTTTAAGTCTGCCATTTACATGTTTTTCGTAAAGAAGTTAAAAGGTTATATTACCTGCTCTCCCAAGATCTCGATGTTGGCCTGGCTCTCCCCTTCTTGTACTCTAGCGGGCAGTCCAGCAGCACGATGCAAGTACTGGCAGCCAGTAGCTTACCTGCTCTCCCAAGATCTCGATGTTGGTCTGGCTCTCCCCCTTCTTGTACTCCAGCGGGCAGTCCAGCAGCACGATGCAAGTACTGGCAGCCAGTAGCTTACCTGCTCTCCCAAGATCTCGATGTTGGCCTGGCTCTCCCCTTCTTGTACTCTAGCGGGCAGTCCAGCAGCACGATGCAAGTACTGGCAGCCAGTAGCTTACCTGCTCTCCCAAGATCTCGATGTTGGCCTGGCTCTCCCCTTCTTGTACTCTAGCGGGCAGTCCAGCAGCACGATGCAAGTACTGGCAGCCAGTAGCTTACCTGCTCTCCCAAGATCTCGATGTTGGTCTGGCTCTCCCCCTTCTTGTACTCCAGCGGGCAGTCCAGCAGCACGATGCAAGTACTGGCAGCCAGTAGCTTACCTGCTCTCCCAAGATCTCGATGTTGGTCTGGCTCTCCCCTTCTTGTACTCTAGCGGGCAGTCCAGCAGCACGATGCAAGTACTGGCAGCCAGTAGCTTACCTGCTCTCCCAAGATCTCGATGTTGGTCTGGCTCTCCCCCTTCTTGTACTCCAGCGGGCAGTCCAGCAGCACGATGCAAGTACTGGCAGCCAGTAGCTTACCTGCTCTCCCAAGATCTCGATGTTGGTCTGGCTCTCCCCCTTCTTGTACTCCAGCGGGCAGTCCAGCAGCACGATGCAAGTACTGGCAGCCAGTAGCTTACCTGCTCTCCCAAGATCTCGATGTTGGTCTGGCTCTCCCCCTTCTTGTACTCCAGCGGGCAGTCCAGCAGCACGATGCAAGTACTGGCAGCCAGTAGCTTACCTGCTCTCCCAAGATCTCGATGTTGGTCTGGCTCTCCCCTTCTTGTACTCCAGCGGGCAGTCCAGCAGCACGATGCAAGTACTGGCAGCCAGTAGCTTACCTGCTCTCCCAAGATCTCGATGTTGGTCTGGCTCTCCCCTTCTTGTACTCCAGCGGGCAGTCCAGCAGCACGATGCAAGTACTGGCAGCCAGTAGCTTACCTGCTCTCCCAAGATCTCGATGTTGGTCTGGCTCTCCCCCTTCTTGTACTCCAGCGGGCAGTCCAGCAGCACGATGCAAGTACTGGCAGCCAGTAGCTTACCTGCTCTCCCAAGATCTCGATGTTGGTCTGGCTCTCCCCCTTCTTGTACTCCAGCGGGCAGTCCAGCAGCACGATGCAAGTACTGGCAGCCAGTAGCTTACCTGCTCTCCCAAGATCTCGATGTTGGTCTGGCTCTCCCCCTTCTTGTACTCCAGCGGGCAGTCCAGCAGCACGATGCAAGTACTGGCAGCCAGTAAGCTTACCTGCTCTCCCAAGATCTCGATGTTGGTCTGGCTCTCCCCCTTCTTGTACTCCAGCGGGCAGTCCAGCAGCACGATGCAAGTACTGGCAGCCAGTAGCTTACCTGCTCTCCCAAGATCTCGATGTTGGTCTGGCTCTCCCCCTTCTTGTACTCCAGCGGGCAGTCCAGCAGCACGATGCAAGTACTGGCAGCCAGTAGCTTACCTGCTCTCCCAAGATCTCGATGTTGGTCTGGCTCTCCCCCTTCTTGTACTCCAGCGGGCAGTCCAGCAGCACGATGCAAGTACTGGCAGCCAGTAGCTTACCTGCTCTCCCAAGATCTCGATGTTGGTCTGGCTCTCCCCCTTCTTGTACTCCAGCGGGCAGTCCAGCAGCACGATGCAAGTACTGGCAGCCAGTAGCTTACCTGCTCTCCCAAGATCTCGATGTTGGTCTGGCTCTCCCCTTCTTGTACTCCAGCGGGCAGTCCAGCAGCACGATGCAAGTACTGGCAGCCAGTAGCTTACCTGCTCTCCCAAGATCTCGATGTTGGTCTGGCTCTCCCCTTCTTGTACTCCAGCGGGCAGTCCAGCAGCACGATGCAAGTACTGGCAGCCAGTAGCTTACCTGCTCTCCCAAGATCTCGATGTTGGTCTGGCTCTCCCCCTTCTTGTACTCCAGCGGGCAGTCCAGCAGCACGATGCAAGTACTGGCAGCCAGTAGCTTACCTGCTCTCCCAAGATCTCGATGTTGGTCTGGCTCTCCCCCTTCTTGTACTCCAGCGGGCAGTCCAGCAGCACGATGCAAGTACTGGCAGCCAGTAGCTTACCTGCTCTCCCAAGATCTCGATGTTGGTCTGGCTCTCCCCCTTCTTGTACTCCAGCGGGCAGTCCAGCAGCACGATGCAAGTACTGGCAGCCAGTAGCTTACCTGCTCTCCCAAGATCTCGATGTTGGTCTGGCTCTCCCCCTTCTTGTACTCCAGCGGGCAGTCCAGCAGCACGATGCAAGTACTGGCAGCCAGTAGCTTACCTGCTCTCCCAAGATCTCGATGTTGGTCTGGCTCTCCCCCTTCTTGTACTCCAGCGGGCAGTCCAGCAGCACGATGCAAGTACTGGCAGCCAGTAGCTTACCTGCTCTCCCAAGATCTCGATGTTGGTCTGGCTCTCCCCTTCTTGTACTCCAGCGGGCAGTCCAGCAGCACGATGCAAGTACTGGCAGCCAGTAGCTTACCTGCTCTCCCAAGATCTCGATGTTGGTCTGGCTCTCCCCCTTCTTGTACTCCAGCGGGCAGTCCAGCAGCACGATGCAAGTACTGGCAGCCAGTAGCTTACCTGCTCTCCCAAGATCTCGATGTTGGTCTGGCTCTCCCCCTTCTTGTACTCCAGCGGGCAGTCCAGCAGCACGATGCAAGTACTGGCAGCCAGTAGCTTACCTGCTCTCCCAAGATCTCGATGTTGGTCTGGCTCTCCCCCTTCTTGTACTCCAGCGGGCAGTCCAGCAGCACGATGCAAGTACTGGCAGCCAGTAGCTTACCTGCTCTCCCAAGATCTCGATGTTGGTCTGGCTCTCCCCTTCTTGTACTCCAGCGGGCAGTCCAGCAGCACGATGCAAGTACTGGCAGCCAGTAGCTTACCTGCTCTCCCAAGATCTCGATGTTGGTCTGGCTCTCCCCTTCTTGTACTCCAGCGGGCAGTCCAGCAGCACGATGCAAGTACTGGCAGCCAGTAGCTTACCTGCTCTCCCAAGATCTCGATGTTGGTCTGGCTCTCCCCCTTCTTGTACTCCAGCGGGCAGTCCAGCAGCACGATGCGAGGCCGCTCAATGTAGCGCCGCATCTTGGGGTGTGTCACGTCCTTGTTTATCATCACTCCATTGAGTACTCGTGACTCCTCGATGCTACCTCCTGGGATCTTCTCGATTTTCGCGTAGCTGTGAGAAATTGTCATGTTATTACATGTACCTTGGGACTTTGCTGCAGGAATTTCGGGATAAAGAATGCCCTATTCCTGGTATTTTTCTACATGTGTATCAAATTTTATCAGAATCTGTACAGTAGATTTTGCGTGATTGAGTAACAAACATACATGCTCACACACATTCAAACTTTCACTATATTAGACTACTAATATAGTGAAAGTTTGAATGTGTGTGCCTGTGTGTGAATGTGAAAATACCTGTAAAGTCCCATCACAGACACTAGTCTGTGATGGGACTTTACAGGTACACAGGTCAGGCAGGTATTTAGAAATATAACATGGAACTTAACTCCATAAAATCATTCAACGTGAGCCCGAATAAAATCTATTTAATTTTCCAAAAACAACCAAAAAATATAAATCTAAACCTCCTTAGAAGCGGCGCGGCGGAGTCTCAATCGGGGAGCGGTCCGAGAAGGTCGTGTCTGTCCTTAACTCGTAAACAATAGAACCGATAACAAAGGCGCGCGTCCAGATTCTCCAAACCCATTGTCCTAACAAGCGCGCGCGTTTCTTTAAAGCTGTCTCGGTCCGTTTACAATTTCCAATAGATTTAGATTGGCTTCCCCGTAAATTAAAATATAACCTTAATCAGTGCTATAAAATATCGTTTTTCGAAACTAGAGTGAATCAGTGAATGAGAAATCCAGCGTCTCGGCGTCTTCGACGGCGGAGTGCGTGAAGGCGTATCGAAGGATTTGGTGAGAGCTTTCCATTATATATGTACCTACATGCGCATGCGCACACAAGTAAATTATTTAGACTTGATCAGGATTTAAAATTTAAGCAAGCCGCTCAATCATTTACTTCATCAGAATTGTGATACTATAAATTCACGCACTAAATTACTACTATAAATTCACTAAAAATCACAGATTGAATTTTTAAAACAAGGCGCAAGCTACACTGTGCTATACTGAATACAAACCGGGAAAAAAAAACTATCAATTCTTTTGCAATATCGGTGTGATCAATAGAAATCACCCAAACAGATAGGTACATAAAGCTCTTTATAAGCACATGCATGCGCAAATTGCGCAATGTCCTCTTGTTTTACTTTTACATAACATGCTTCCTTTAACTTGATATGTAACTTGGTGGTTTTGCATGTCTCCGTACGGGACACGTGTACAGGATATTTCAAATTTTTATTCAACGACTGTTAGTAGTTTATTTAATTCTTAGATTAATTATAAGTATCCCTTCTTTCCTCAGGTATTTAGCGTAATTGAATAAAACTAAAATATTTGTTTCTTTGAAATGATTTGTTTCTCATGTTATGATTATGTAAATTAGAATATTTTGTGTAAAACCTCAATAAACAAATACTCCAAGCCCCGGCTAATTTATCTGAATTCGCTAGTGAATGAAGTAGATATCATACACACATATCTACAGTCATAAATTCAGCGAGTGCGAGAGTGGACAATTGCACGGAATCTAAAAAACGCATAATAAGCTTAATCTATCGACTCTTAATTGAAGACTTTTTTGAATACTATAATGTTTTCAAACGTACTCTTAATATCATAAAGCAGCGGCAACAAACCAAAGAAAGGAGCACGCTCTTCGAGCAACAAGGACTTCCGCGCGCGGCACGGGTATTGCTCTATGAGCATGCTTGATTGGTGTTATAAACAAACTGATATCAGTACAGTAGATATCATAAAATAACTGTTTTAATTTACGCATCCTAAACCGAAAATATCCAGTGAGGATGTCAAATCCAAAGCATAAAAACATAGATCAGCCCTACCAACAACCTATACAAAAGACAACACCGGCTGCGAAAACAGGGCCAAATTAATTTAAGAATGCGATACGTAATTTAAACATGATGATTGACTGTAATATAGAGAAACCCTAAATTGCGGATAAAATACTTTTTTATAGGCTGGGAAGGCACGGGAACAGAAGACTAGAGTAATTTCTTGCAGCTACAGAAACAAAAACCTACCTACAGCTTGCCATAAAAAAAAAATATATATTTTCTACTCTAATAGACATAAACAAACAAAATACTAAAATAATTCTTCAAACAGTCATTATTCTCACCAGAAAAGAATAAATCAAATCAAATCAAACCGTGTATTGCTTCCTTAAGGTCGCGC
>CM031584.1:16675201-16961097 GCA_018467065.1 Ephestia elutella | reverse complement strand
CTCTTGACTGTACATACTAGCTTTTGCCCGCGGCTTCGCCCGCGTGAATTTCCCACGGGAACAGTGCTCTTTCCCGGGATAAAAAGTAGCCTATGTGCTATTCCAGGTCATTATCTACCTCTGTACCAAATTTCATCGAAATCCGTCCAGTAGATTTTGCGTGATTGAGTAACAAACATCCTCACAAACTCACAAATTCACAAACTTACATCCAAACATTCGCATTTATAATATTAGTATGGATATGTTATTCAATCAAATAGCAGATTAAACCAGACGACTGCGCCATATATATGTAAGTTTAATGAATTAGTTGACGAATTTTGTATTTAAAGGTGTTTAGCGATAAGCTATAGATGTCAGGTATAACAACCATTATGGGAATCTCGCATCTCTCATTTCCTCATGACTGAGGGTCGTGGTCATTATATGGAATGAAACACCCACAATGACTCTCTTGGCAATTTTAATGGACTGGTTTGCCATTGCCTTCTCCATTTCACACACTAGCTGATAATCATCAACTAGAGTGCAGGTTTCCTCACGATGTTTTCCTTCACCGGAAGCTAGTGGTGGTCGATGATAACTAACATAGGTCATACTCAGATTGGTATACAAACACATGTAGTACGGGGATTCGAACCTGGGACCTTTGCAACCACAGACGGGCGCCCTACCATACCACTCGGCCACCACCGCTTCTATAATACATACATACATATTATCTCGCCTTTTTCCCGTGGGGGTAGGTAGAGATTAGCGATTTCCACTTGCTACGATCCTTACAGACCTCTCTCGCTTCCTCTACACTCATCACTCTCTTCATACAGGCTCGCCGGTTATGGGTGCTTCTAACATCTCCCTAAGAAGGTTAGCAATCTGGCCGTATCCTAACTTCCTAATCGTACCTAATCCTATTCTAACTAATATTATAAATGCGAAAGTGAGTTTGTTTGTTTGTTACCTCTTCACGCTTTATCTACTGAACCAATCTTCCTGAAATTTCGCATACACATAGCTGGAAGTACGGAGAAGGACATAGGGTACCTTTTATCCCGGGAAAAAGCACTGTTCCCGTGGGAAATTCACGCGGGCGAAGCCGCGGGCAAAAGCTAGTATAATATAAGTTACAAATTTACGAAAACTCCCGACATCACTTGGAAAAATTGCTGATTAACTCCTAAACGGCTGAACCGATTTCCGTCAATCATGGCTAAGGACACTCTCGACCAAGTCACTTAATACCAAAACTAGATCACAATCGGTTCATCCGTTTGGGAGCTACGATGCCACAGACTTACATACAAATACGCCAAACTTATAACACCCCTCTTTCACGGTGGTTAAAGTCAAGGCGGTTTGAAAACGGCCAGTTTCGACCCGCCCCGTTGGACATAGAAGGTTAGCGTCGCAAATGGACTGAAAGGTTTATTGTTCAGCGGCTGACAGGCCGGCCCGGTGGTGGTGCCGTGCTATGTAATGTTAAAAAAAATCTGGAAAATGGTCGAGATAAAATCCTATATTTGATAAATTACAGTACAGTCTCTCTTTTTAGTACCTATTCAAGAGTGACATCCAACGGCCCCGGCGGGACGGCCCCGGTGACGGGGCCGTTGAAAAAAAAAATTCCAACGGCCTGTTTTTTAAATAAGACGGATAGCATAAAAAAATTGTAGCATACAACTCCGGTAGTGTTTAAAGGGGGGGGGGAATGTGTATTATTTTGTAGACCTTAAGCCTGCATCACACGTTTTTAGCCAAAACAGGCGTTACTGAATTGACCCTGGTGCCAAAACTAGATCATTATTGAAAATAAAAATAGTACTATAGGCTTCTCAAATAACTGCTACTACTTATACGAGACAGATAAAAATATTTTGCCTTTTATTTTTGCGTAAATACCTTCCAGAAAACACGAAAAATACGAAAAACAAGGTTCACGGCTTTAACGAAATCATTATGTAAAACACAAATTATAATTTCTACATAATGTTAAATCGCGAGTTTATTAAACTAGCTACAAGTTGCTCGTTTTAGATTTTTGAAAAATAACTCGAAAAAAATATTATATATCGTAACAATTCACTAAGAAATTCCCCATACATTTTTTGTATGGCAATGCCATCGCTCAATATATACGAGTTCCAAGCCCAAGAAAAATCAGTCTGCCGGTAAGAGTCAAGGGGAATCCACGTCGCTCTGCTGCTCGGGAGGCATTTAATTTTCGCGTGTTCATGTATTCACAGACAGCAGAGAGTAATGTAGATCAGAGTTACATATTTATTACTTTTAATCTTTTTAAAATTTATATAGGTACCATTTTCATACTCATGAATGATGGCCGACAATTTTTGATGAAATAGAAATCGTAATAAATCGCAATCATAGAAATCGTAATAAATCGAAATCATAGAAATCGAAATCATAAAAATCAAAATAAATCTAAATCAAGATCCAAGATGGCGGACAACTTTTTTTTTTTAATTTTGCGATATGTATATCGTTTCATAAGTTTTTCAGTGCGCTGATTACGAAAATAACATTTATTTTGAGATCCAAGATGGCGGACAACTTTTTTTTTCAATTTTACAATATGGGTATGTTTTTATAGGTTTTTTCGGTGCGCTAATGACAAAAATAACATTTATTTTGAGATCCAAGATGGCGGGCAGTTTTTTTTTCAAGTTTACAATATGGGTATGGTTATATAGGTTTTTGGGGACGCTGATGACGAAAATAACATTTATTTTGAGATCCAATATGGAGGACAGTTTTTTATTTTATTTTACAATATGGGTATCGTTTTCTAGGTTTTTGGGGACGCTGATGACGAAAATAACATTTATTTTGAGATCCAAGATGGCGGACAATTTTTTATTTTATTTTACAATATGGGTATCATTTTATAGGTTTTTGGGGACGCTGATGACGAAAATAACATTTATTTTGAGATCCAAGATGGCTGACAGTTTTTTTATTATTTTACAATATGGGTATCGTTTAATAGGTTTTCGGGGACGCTGATCTTAAAATAAATGTTATTTTGGTCATCAGCGTCCCCAAAAACCAAAAAAACGATACCCATATTGTAAAATAAAATAAAAAACTGTCCTCCATCTTGGATCTCAAAATAAATGTTATTTTCGTCATCAGCGTCCCTAAAAACCTAGAAAACGATACCCATATTGTAAAATAAAATAAAAACTGTCCTCCATCTTGGATCTCAAAATAAATGTTATTTTCGTCATCAGCGTCCCCAAAAACCTATATAACCATACCCATATTGTAAACTTGAAAAAAAAAACTGCCGGCCATCTTGGATCTCAAAATAAATGTTATTTTTGTCATTAGCGCACCGAGCAACCTATAAAAACATACCCATATTGCAAAATTGAAAAAAAAAGTTGTCCGCCATCTTGGATCCAAAAATACTATTTTTGTAAACCTCATCCCGAAAAATTGGCCTTCATGGGATGCCAGGCAGATGTTTAACATCTTAGCATCCTGGCACGACGGTCATGCTATTTTCTGTCGCGGCATTCGTGTCCATTTTACTGCCAAGTCGCGCCAAGTATGTTTTACATAAGAAAATGGTCGTAATTTTATTTTTAGTATTCATTACCGTAAAGCAAGAAAAAAAAAATATATAGGTACCTACAAATCCTTTGTCGGATCCCTGTCACTTTGTTTGTAATATAATTGCGTGAAACGAAACGCAGGCGTTTCCTATTGTCGCCACCAGGCGTTCGGGGTTCTCACATTGCTCGCGTAAAATGGCGTCGCGGACGGTCGCCTTTTGTCCTGTGATATCGGTTTGTTTAAATACGCGAGAGGTCCCGCGTCCCTTTGTCTAAAACCACGTTGATTGTTGGTTAGTTTGAATTATAATTGTGAATTTCCTTTTGTTAAATAACTATGGAACGTTTGTGTTTGTGAAACCTTTTACTTGGACTGTTTGTTGCGAACGACGTGACCTGTGGCTGCCTGGAGACGCCGAAACCTGTTGCCGAGTGGAACTGCTAGACGGATCAGGTATTTTGTCTGGGGATTGAGATCTCATGGGGTAGGTTGGGTGATTTAGGGAACACCACCTCCTCCGAAGACACCCCAACTTGGATTAAGAAGTCAACTTGGTGAGTTTCATAATAAATTTAGTTACTTAGTTATTAGTACATAGGGCTCTATAGCTCCCTTTATAAGCTATAGTGGTAGCAGACTGCGTATAGGTTAGGTTAGGTTAGTCGGACAGACGTAGTGCCGGGTCGAGGTTTTTACCGGTATTTTTTTTACCCGGTAAATTTTTCGGTACCGAACCCTCCCGCCATTTCGTTTGCCCGGATTCTCTGCGCACACTTTCTGGTAGCAGAGCGTAGTTGTTCTGCACATTTTCTGGTAGCAGAGCGTAGTTTATCTACCCTCTATTTGTTCGTTTGTAAAAAATAATTAATTGTTTGTAAAAATTATTAGATTTTTCTTAGTTTGTTTGTATAAGAATATTTGTAACCTTTTTTGTATTTGTTTGCGGTTTGTACCGTGCGTTCCGGGTTTGTGCCATTCTCATACCTACCGCGGTTCTTCGTGTAGTTGTTTGATTTTGTTGTTTTTATTTACCTTTTTGTTATTTTTCGTTTGTGACTTGACGCGATGGCGAAGGTCTCCAATGCTAGGGCGACACTCGCCAACGAATTGAGATGGTTTGTGACGGCCGGAGGACTCCTGTCCCGGAAGGACAGGGAGGGCGCCATACTGCTAAGAGCGGATCACCTCCACTCACGATTGATTAGCGCGGAAGCGGCCATGGTGGTGCTTACCGAAGCCGAACTTGCCCCGGAGGTCTACGCAGGTCACATGGCGGACATGGACCAGATCCTGAGTCTGCACGATGATATCGCGGAGGCGGCGACCGCAATAAGGGCGAGACAGGCTGGCGGACCAGCCCCTCGCACACCTGTTAGACAGGAAGGACCAGCGGTTACTGGTCGGCTCCCCACCCTTCAGCTGTCCCACTTTGGGGGTAGGATGGAGGAGTGGGTAGCATATAAAAATATGTTTGAGTCCCTGGTCGTAGCACGACAGGATTTGTCGAAGGCCCAGAAGATGGCCTACCTCCTCTCCACTCTGGAGGATGAAGCGCGGTCGCTCATCCAGCACCTCCGGGTGGAGGACGACCAGTACGACACGGCTTGGGAGTTATTGAACTCCCGCTACCAAAATTTACGTTTGTTAGCGGATGCGCACGCCGCACAGTTGATGGCCCTGCCCAAGGTGGCCAACAGGGCACAGTTGCGCCTGCAGTTGCTCACGCCCGTTACAGTGGCCTGTAACGCGCTCCGCACACTGGGGCTGCCGGTGGACCAATGGTCCTTTTTGCTGGTGCACATTGTATTGGGCAAATTACCCAATGACATCCGCTCGCGGTTTGAGCGCGAAAATGCGGAGCGGGATAGCACCACCCTACCAACATTCACTGACTTGGTGAAGTTTTTGGAGTTTGAGGCACGGGCCGCTGAGAATACCATGACGGACTCAGCGCCATCCAGAGCGCCTGAACGTAGGCCTTTGGAACCCTCATGGAGAGGTAAGCCCCAACAGGGACGGCAACCGCCACCGCGTGGAGCTGGTGTGCGGGTTGCACACGGCAGCAGTCGCGGGGGACGCGGACTGCCTGCAATGTGGCCGGATGGGCCACAGCCTGCTGCAATGCAGGGACTGGCAGAGACTGCCAGTACAAGATAGGCGCCGCATATCAAAACGGCATGAACTATGCTTTTACTGTTTGGGCAGTCACTATGCACGTGACTGTCCCAGGGCCATACCATGCAGTGCATGCCGTGGGCTGCACCACGCGATGCTCTGCATGAACCGGAACGGGGATGGCACCCGGATGTTGAGGCAGGGGTCCCCTATGGGCGGGGGCGCTCCTGCGCGAAGCCCTCCACCATCGGACGGAGGACGCGGCTTCGCTCGTCGCACCCCCCCTCGGGAGGGGGGGGTCGCGTACCTGCGCGCGGGTCTTGGCGGACCGGGACCACGCGCCCCAAGGTCATGGCCAGTATGTGGCTGGCCAGGCCCCGGATAGGGCCCCCATGGGCGGGGGCCCTAGATCGGACGTGAGAGTGGGGACACCCCTCCACGCGGGTTACCAATGCCCAACACATGCAGCCGCAGCGGTTTTCTCCGCCGCTGCACGAGTACCCACGGCTGGAGTACCACCCGCCGTACCATATGTATGGCCGGGCCGCGGGTTATGCCCCCTCAGATGGGGATGTGCACTCGCCCGCCATATTATCCGGGTCAGTGGCGCGCCCCTGGTTTGGAGAGAGTGGGGAGCCCGTAACTAGCTTGCTCCCTTGCTGGGACAGAGCCGCGGACGGTTCTGCTCCCTACCGCGGTGGTCCGCGTATGGGGTCGTGGGGGAGAAGCCATTAATTTGAGAGCTCTGTTGGACTCAGGGGCTCAAAGCAGTTTGGTTACCACTCGAGTGGCACACCAGTTAGGTTTAGTCGTGGAAGACTCGCCTGTGCCACTTCTTGGAGTTGGTGGCATACAAGTGAAGTGTCTGACGGGCCAGACACTTGTCACCTTTTCTTCGCTGAAGTCCTCCACAATGAGGATCACGACCTCGGCTATGGTAATGGATACCATTGCGGGTTGGCAGCCCTCGACAGACATACCGCCGGGTGTGTTGTCTTTGGTTTCGGGTCTGGATTTGGCCGACCCCTTTGTCTTTCATCCCGGCCCAGTGGACTTGCTCCTGGGCTCGGACGTATTGGGTTGGATTTTGTTGGGTACCCAGAAAGCTCTGGGTTCGTCTTCACTGATGGCAGTGTCTACTATCTTTAGTTTCGCCCTGATGGGCCCTGTGTTTGATAATAGCACCGTGGAGGAGCCACCGGTCGTCGCATCTGCGTCCTTGGCCAAGACCATGCAAAGGTTTTGGGAGGTGGAGGAGCCACCTATGAGTTCCAGGATGGATCCGGAACACGCTGAGTGCGAAGCCCTTTTTCGATCGACCACGGAGAGGTTGCCCTCCGGTCGGTTTGTAACTAGGTTACCATTTGTTGCTACACGTCCTAGCCTAGGGCAAAGTAGGGCGCTTGCGAAGAAACGACTGCTGTCCATGGAGCGACGTATGCAGCGTGACCACGTACTTCGCGATAAATATATTGAATTTATGCGCGAGTACGAGGATTTGGGTCACATGTCTCCAGCTCGAGTTGATTGGAGCTCAACTGAGCATTATTTTTTGCCCCACCACGCGGTGGTGAAGGCCTCAACGGGCAAGTTGCGGACTGTCTTTGATGGGTCCGCACCCACTTCGAACGGAGTTTCGTTGAATCTATGTTTGCATTCAGGTCCCAAATTGCATAGGGACATAATTGACATCATCTTGAACTTTAGAAGACATCAAGTGGTTTTTGGCGCGGACATCCGGATGATGTTCCGCCAGACAGTCATACATCCTGAGGACAGGCGATTCCAGTTGATACTCTGGCGTGAGCGCCCTGAGGATCCTGTGACGGTGTATGAACTCAATACAAACCCGTATGGTTTGAAATCTAGTCCCTATATCGCCATCAGATCATTGCTTGAATTGGCAGAGCGGGAACGGATCCGCTTTCCCCGTGGGGCTTCCGTGCTGTCACGTGACTTGTATGTCGATGACGTGTGCACCGGAGCCCAAAGTATTGAGGAGGCCCTCCTGCTGCGGGATGAATTGATTGAAATATTGAAAACGGGTGGCTACGAGCTACGTAAGTGGTTGTCCAATGAGCCTAGAGTTCTAGAAGGGATCCCGGAGGATCACCAACAGAACCCTCACCTGTTTGAGGATGTAGATGATCCCAACAGGATAGCGGTGCTGGGCATGCAGTACCAGCCGCTAACCGATATTTTTACATTCCAAGTGGACTTGGAAATACCAAAGGTCTGGACTAAGAGAACGGTGTTGTCAGTAATAGCTCGTATGTTTGATCCAAGCGGTTGGATCAGTCCAGTAATATTCTCTGCGAAGTGTCTTCTTCAGAGACTTTGGACTTTGGGCGTCTCGTGGGACGAGCCGCTGTTTGGCTCTCCATTAGATGATTGGCTCGAGTTGTTTTCATCGATTAAGGAAGTCAATCGGATTGCCTTGCCTCGTCGAATATTGCCACCCGGGAAATATCGAGCCAGCCTGCATGGCTTTTGTGACGCGTCGGAGCGAGGCTACGCCGCGTCAGTCTATATGCGGACAGTTGACGCCGATGGCCGGGTCAATGTCTCGCTTTTGTTAGGGAAGAGCAAGGTCGCCCCCATTAGGACTAGGCTGACTATTCCCAAGCTTGAGTTGAGTGGAGCTCACCTTCTCTCTAAATTGTTGCATCACGTTGCATGTGAGCTGGCGGCCACGGTCGAGATACGAGACATCTTCGCCTGGTCGGATAGCCAGGTCGCGCTTGCATGGTTGCGCGCGGCCCCACATACCTTGGAGGTTTTTGTGGGAAATCGGGTTTCCCAAATCCAGAATATCGGAATTGATATAACATGGAGACATGTGCCGGGAGAGCTTAACCCAGCGGACTGTGCTTCCCGAGGTTGTACGGCACCAGAATTGGTGTCACACCCGCTCTGGTGGGGCCCAGAGTGGCTGATGGGATCAGAAACTTCTTGGCCTGTCTGTCAGACAGATGTTACTTCTTTGAGTTTGACTGGGCTCCGTGTACATGCTGTAGTCGCTGAGACGACGTCGGAGCCGGATTGGCTACTTGCTCGATATAGCAGTTTGGATAAGCTTCTGGGTGTTACCAGTTGGATTAAGCGTTTCATACATAATTGTAGAAACCCACAGGCAAAGCGGTTGGAGCCGATTGCAGGTGCAGAAGAGCGCCGGAGCGCGTTGTTGCATTGGGTCCGTGTCGTGCAGACCGGACGGTTTGAGTCAGAGCTTCATATTTTGCGCGACGCACGCGCTAAGTTGAAGGGCGCGGTCGCTCGTTTGAACCCGTACATCGACTCGGATGGGCTTCTTCGGGTTGGAGGCAGGCTCCGGAAGGCGGATCTTCCATATGAGACTCGCCATCCTCTGTTGTTGCCCAAGGGCGGACCCTTGGTGCAGCTTTTAGTGTCTGATCGACACATTCGTAACGCCCATGCTGGGTGCAATGCTTTGCTGGCTATTTTGCAACGCGAATTTTGGATTTTGTCTGCCCGAAGAGCGATCCGTAGTGTTCTGTTTCGATGTATTGCATGTTATAGGTTGAAGGCATCCACGATGCAACCACAGATGGGTGATTTGCCCGCTGATCGAATCCGACCTTCGAGACCGTTTGACGGCGTTGGAACCGATTTTGCCGGTCCCTTTTCGATCAAGGCTTCTCCCTTTCGTAATGCCCGTATTGTGAAGGGCTATTTGTGTGTATTTGTTTGTTTGGCCACCAAGGCTGTCCATTTGGAGGTGGTATCGGCTCTGACTACGGAGGCCTTCGTCGCCGCGTTGGATCGCTTTGTTTCGCGTCGAGGTCTACCTTCCCTTATTAGGTCTGATAATGGCACAAACTATAAGGGAACTGTAAATTATCTTAAGGATGTTTCTGTGTTTATTGATAAAAATTGTACTAGCTTAAGTCAAATTGCTGCCTAAAGGGGAATAACCTGGAAGTTTAGTCCCCCAAGTTGCCCCCATTGGGGAGGGATTTTTGAAGCGGCTGTGAAATCCGCAAAGACCCACCTCCGCCGCATTATCGGAGAAACGGCTCTAACTTTTGAAGAGCTGGCCACAGTGTTTTGTAAAGTTGAGGCGGTCCTCAACTCTCGTCCTCTCTGTCCGCTATCTCCAGATCCAAATGACTTGGAAGCTCTCACCCCTGGTCATTTTTTGGTGGGAGGGCCGTTGAATGCCCTGCCCGAATACCCGTGGAAGGATGAACGCGTATATCGGTTGTCGCGTTTTCAAATGTTGCAGCAAATGAGCCAGGACTTTTGGCGTCGCTGGTCGCTTGAATATTTGCATTTGCTGCAGCAAAGAGTGAAGTGGACAGACAGGACTGAGCCTCCCAGGGAGGGTGATTTAGTATTGTTAAAAGAGGCAAATTTGCCCTCATTGCTTTGGCGACGAGCTCGCATATTACGTTTGATTCTTGGCGGAGATGGCACTCCGCGTGTGGCTGAGGTGTTGGTCGACGGTTCGATTTTAAGGAGAGGTGTGACCTCTCTCGCCCGCCTTCCCGTAGAGTAAGCTAGCGGTCTGCTTCTCAGACCGGGACGGGGGGATGTTTGTAATATAATTGCGTGAAACGAAACGCAGGCGTATCCTATTGTCGCCACCAGGCGTTCGGGGTTCTCACATTGCTCGCGTAAAATGGCGTCGCGGACGGTCGCCTTTTGTCCTGTGATATCGGTTTGTTTAAATACGCGAGAGGTCCCGCGTCCCTTTGTCTAAAACCACGTTGATTGTTGGTTAGTTTGAATTATAATTGTGAGTTTCCCTTTTGTTAAATAACTATGGAACGTTTGTGTTTGTGAAACCTTTTACTTGGACTGTTTGTTGCGAACGACGTGACCTGTGGCTGCCTGGAGACGCCGAAACCTGTTGCCGAGTGGAACTGCTAGACGGATCAGGTATTTTGTCTGGGGATTGAGATCTCATGGGGTAGGTTGGGTGATTTAGGGAACACCACCTCCTCCGAAGACACCCCAACTTGGATTAAGAAGTCAACTTGGTGAGTTTCATAATAAATTTAGTTACTTAGTTATTAGTACATAGGGCTCTATAGCTCCCTTTATAAGCTATAGTGGTAGCAGACTGCGTATAGGTTAGGTTAGGTTAGTCGGACAGACGTAGTGCCGGGTCGAGGTTTTTACCGGTATTTTTTTTACCCGGTAAATTTTTCGGTACCGAACCCTCCCGCCATTTCGTTTGCCCGGATTCTCTGCGCACACACTTATTACTTCGGGTTGGCGGCAATCTCACGTCGATGTGTGCGTGTGACTTGCACACAGCCAGCTGCGGTCTATCAAATACCTAAACTCGGTTGGGCGCGCGGACGTGATACACTCTTAAATATGAAAGGAAATAAAAAAAGAGTTGTTGTTGATACCTAGTTGATATTTATTTTTTATCAACAATAAAAAGTGATTGTTACATACAAACTCTTTTTTTAATTTCATTTCATATTTAAGGTCTACTAAATAATACACAATTTCCCCCTCTTTAAACACTACCGGAGCGTATGCTATATTTTTTTATGCTATCCGTACCATTTAAAAAACACGCCGGGGCCGTTGGTAATTTCTTTTTCCAACGGCCCTGTCAACTCAAAATCCGGGCCCGCCGGGGCCGTTGGAATTTTTTTTTCCAACGGCCCCGTCACCGGGGCCGTCCCGCCGGGGCCGTTGAAAGTCACTCCCTATTCAAATAGGTAAAACTCACTATGAATTGAATTGATATTCTTATTTTGAAACTTCCTACTAGGTACTTATAAATTCCTTGAGTATTTCTGAAAGTTTCATCTTTCCCGTGGAAATTTAAAAAAAATATAACAAAATAGTGCAAGAACCTATTTCGTTGCTTTAGCGGATATGAGACAAATTCTATACGATTTTGTTTGAACAGAATGCATCGTTTAAGAGTGTATCACGTCCGCGCGCCCAACCGAGTTTAGGTATTTGATAGACCGCAGCTGGCTGTGTGCAAGTCACACGCACACATCGACGTGAGATTGCCGCCAACCCGAAGTAATAAGTGACAGGGATCCGACAAAGGATTTGTAGGTACCTATATATTTTTTTTTTCTTGCTTTACGGTAATGAATACTAAAAATAAAATTACGACCATTTTCTTATGTAAAACATACTTGGCGCGACTTGGCAGTAAAATGGACACGAATGCCGCGACAGAAAATAGCATGACCGTCGTGCCAGGATGCTAAGATGTTAAACATCTGCCTGGCATCCCATGAAGGCCAATTTTTCGGGATGAGGTTTACAAAAATAGTATTTTTGGATCCAAGATGGCGGACAACTTTTTTTTTCAATTTTGCAATATGGGTATGTTTTTATAGGTTGCTCGGTGCGCTAATGACAAAAATAACATTTATTTTGAGATCCAAGATGGCCGGCAGTTTTTTTTTTCAAGTTTACAATATGGGTATGGTTATATAGGTTTTTGGGGACGCTGATGACGAAAATAACATTTATTTTGAGATCCAAGATGGAGGACAGTTTTTATTTTATTTTACAATATGGGTATCGTTTTCTAGGTTTTTGGGGACGCTGATGACGAAAATAACATTTATTTTGAGATTCAAGATGGAGGACAGTTTTTTATTTTATTTTACAATATGGGTATCGTTTTTTGGGTTTTTGGGGACGCTGATGACCAAAATAACATTTATTTTAAGATCAGCGTCCCCGAAAACCTATTAAACGATACCCATATTGTAAAATAATAAAAAAACTGTCAGCCATCTTGGATCTCAAAATAAATGTTATTTTCGTCATCAGCGTCCCCAAAAACCTATAAAATGATACCCATATTGTAAAATAAAATAAAAAATTGTCCGCCATCTTGGATCTCAAAATAAATGTTATTTTCGTCATCAGCGTCCCCAAAAACCTAGAAAACGATACCCATATTGTAAAATAAAATAAAAAACTGTCCTCCATCTTGGATCTCAAAATAAATGTTATTTTCGTCATCAGCGTCCCCAAAAACCTATATAACCATACCCATATTGTAAACTTGAAAAAAAAAACTGCCCGCCATCTTGGATCTCAAAATAAATGTTATTTTTGTCATTAGCGCACCGAAAAACCTATAAAAACATACCCATATTGTAAAATTGAAAAAAAAAGTTGTCCGCCATCTTGGATCTCAAAATAAATGTTATTTTCGTAATCAGCGCACTGAAAAACTTATGAAACGATATACATATCGCAAAATTAAAAAAAAAGTTGTCCGCCATCTTGGATCTTGATTTAGATTTATTTTGATTTTTATGATTTCGATTTCTATGATTTCGATTTATTACGATTTCTATGATTGCGATTTATTACGATTTCTATTTCATCAAAAATTGTCGGCCATCATTCATGAGTATGAAAATGGTACCTATATAAATTTTAAAAAGATTAAAAGTAATAAATATGTAACTCTGATCTACATTCCTCTCTGCTGTCTGTGAATACATGAACACGCGAAAATTAAATGCCTCCCGAGCAGCAGAGCGACGTGGATTCCCCTTGACTCTTACCGGCAGACTGATTTTTCTTGGGCTTGGAACTCGTATATATTGAGCGATGGCATTGCCATACAAAAAATGTATGGGGAATTTCTTAGTGAATTGTTACGATATATAATATTTTTTTCGAGTTATTTTTCAAAAATCTAAAACGAGCAACTTGTAGCTAGTTTAATAAACTCGCGATTTAACATTATGTAGAAATTATAATTTCGTCCCCTTACTGCATAAACCAACTAACTGCATAAATCATAGTTTCGAGAAATCAGCGTTTAAAGGTTTGCACTGTCAAATTCCTATTAAAGATATAACCTATCAGGAATATGTTTGTATTTTTTGATTGCTTATTTCATTAGCTGTGGGCTAATAAGGGCTAAAGAAACGAAATAACCGAAATACTGGTTAAAATTAAGGAATAACATTGAAAAATCGTGCAGATAAATGGTTTTAACTGTAGAGACTTTTTTATTTAACGACTTAAGTGCACATAAATTTACTTGATGAGTTAAGTAAATATATAGAATAAATTGAAAATACTCCAAAACTCGGCTAAATGTAATAAAATAAAATAAATTTGTTGCTAAAATGAAACAAAAACACAAAGTACGCAGTCATTATCAGTGTAATGCCATTTAATACTAATAGACAATGTATCAAAATGTTATTCCAAACACAGAAACATTATAGAAAATAGCCAACAATTCGTTATTGGTTCAAAATCAATTGAAATTATATCAAAAATACATACAAATACGAAAATATAACAAATAGCTAAATGGGTCGGGATGGGTCTGCTCTTGGCCACAATTTTTCCCGAGGACAGAGATGGGGTCTACAGTGTAACGAGTTTACCCAGAAGCAGCCTATTCACTCTGGTTTTAAAGAGTGTTAGGTTGTGTGCTCAGGAACACAGACGCAGGCAGGCCATTCCTTCACTGTGCGCATTAAAAATGTTGACGAAAAGTGCTTCTTGCGTACGTGGGGAATATCAACCAAGAAGGGATGACAGCCCACAGTGCTTCTGGATGTCCAATTGAAAAAAGGGGGCGGTATGAGCTTATGCTGCTTATGAGTATACTCCCGAAGTTCAACTGAAAACCGATAGACAGGCAACTTTTTGACAAAGAGCTAGGTTGTGAAATTTAGCGTTCGTCAATTTTTCATCGCTGATTATTCTCTTGGTTATGCTTTAATCGAATCCAATGTGGCTAGTTGGTACTTCACCGAGCCTAGCTTTATAAAAAGTATAAGAAGCTGTCCACGTGAAGTAGCGCTTAACCCTGTTAAGAATGGCCAATTTTTTGGCAGCTGATTGGTCTTTAGATTCGACGGTAGTGCCGAAGTTGAGGTTTTTGGTCAGCTCCATGGCAAGGAGTTCAAGCTTGTCGGTTATGGGAACCAATGTACCCCGAAAAGTAGGTGCCAGGATAAAAGGGCTCCTTTTTGCGGCGAATAGACACGCCTGTGTCTTGGAAGCATTAAAACTGACCAGATTATTCTCTTCGATACGTAGTCTAATGTTTGGTCAGTTCGCTCAACCATGGTCTTTCCCTCTAGTTTTAATTGATTTCCGTCACTACTTGCACTGCAAAAATACAGTCACCGCACACACCTGACCCCCCTGAGATAGGATTCAGTGCGGAAGGGCGTCAGTTTTATCTGCCCCTGACTGTACCTTTCCACAACAAGTACTGTCATTTGCATATCGGTCACAAAAAGGACAGACCCCTGAGGAACACCGATGACTACTTTTTTCGGTCACTCAGGAATTCAGCTATCCAGCTACAGGTGCCAAACACTGTCAAAAGCCTTAAAGATGTAAAGAGAAACAATATGTTTTCCGATGGCCTCGCCCCAACAGTGTGTTATCCACACAAGAAGATCCCCCAGCAAATCGTTCCTGGCGGGAACCATAATGATGATCACTAAGATCATTGTCTTCTAGGTATGCGAGCAACTTTTTATTGTAAAGGTAATCAAGATAACTTTTTATTGAGAAGATAATCAAATAAAAATCAAGATTAATTAAAGCTCTGCGGACCTCTTTATTACGGATTGTCATCTCGGGTATTTAAGAATCACAACGAGGTATGGTTGCTTAGAGCCATAGTCGAGACGCGAATTGAGTTGCAAATAAATTTGCTTTCTCAGTTGAGCCAGTGAACCATCTGGCTTATGCATGGGAGGCAGTGAGGGACGGCAGAAGTTAGACTCAACCGATTTCAATAGGAACCAGAACTGCTTGCAGCTGCCCGGTGGTTAGGCAAAATGTAAAGAAAACTTAGGTGGGTCCGTGCACATTTTGCGTCAGACCCTATCAAAAGTATTCACTATAACAATATGGCCTACATATACATTATACATATATACAAACTACATAAATACAATATACATAAATACATTAATAATAATATACTCATAAGTTACATACGTATATAAATACAGGTAGAATATCTATTTACATATTTACACAACATAGAAACTAAACATTCACGGCACGATAAATAACATTCGCACATATTTATCGTCCATAAAATCCGACAATGCGAACGGTATCAGCTGGTCGACAAGAAACCGGTCCGCATTCCTTGCGCCCGCGCTGCCGCGCATTCGCCTCGAAACCAGTCGGAATCCTACATCGACGCGAGACGCATGTCGCTTTGGCGCGCGAATTACCTATCGCATTTCTCTTCGGTTTTCGCAACTACTATCTGCTATTCTTTCTTCTTCCGCTTAGCCTATTGTGGACAGTGCTCGCTTGTGCAAATAGTGCTTATATGGACCGCTCGTGTGAACTTTATTGTTAAGTACCTGTACCACTGTTGTGCTGTAATAAAACTGTAAGTAAGAAGTAGTGTTTTTGTCTGCTGTACCAATACCTACAATCAAGACCACGCTACAACTGGTGACCCACGACACTTGAGCAACGATGAGTGACAGCAGTGATACAGCAAAAACCGCTACATCCGCGGACAACGTCAATACACGTCATCGAAGAAGGCACGTTTCCACTGAACCACGACAAGAATCGTCCGACTTCCGACGACATCGTCTGAAGGTACCACCGTTTTCTCCTGATGACCCAGAGATATGGTTCGCATTACTAGAGGATCAATTTGAGTATTACGACATTACCGATGACGTCATAAAATTTCGAAATGTCACAATAAACCTCGACATAACACATGCGAAAGCTGTAAAGGACATCATTACGAAACCTCCGAGGACAGACAGATATAAAAAGATAAAAAGCGAGCTCATTAAGCGTCTCAGCGCCTCACACGAGAAGAAGGTCAGACAACTTTTGAATGACGAAGTGTTGGGAGATAGAAAACCCACCCAATTTTTGCGACATCTTCAAGACCTAGCCGGTCCTGACGTACCAGAGGACTTCCTTCGATCAATCTGGAGCAACCGCCTACCCAAAAATATCCAGACGGTTTTGGCATCGCGGTCATCTGATACCCTGGAGGAGCTAGCAGACCTGGCAGATCGGATCCAAGAAATCTCCACACCAGGAAACGTCGCGTCGACATCAACTCACGTCGCCGAAGCAAGTAGCAGCAACCAATCTGGAGAAATCTACGAACTCCGTAAAATGGTGGAACGTCTTGCTCTGAAACTCGATGAACACTCACGATCGCAATGCAACCCGAATCGATCTAGGTCTCAACGACGTCAGCGTTCACCACCGCGAGGTCGAAGTAGGTCACGCTCTGCTACTAGCTACCAGCGATACCCTACGTGCTGGTACCATGCGAGATATGGTTCACGGGCTCGCAATTGCCAGAAGCCTTGCGATTACAACGCGGGAAACGACGCAGGCAGTCGGTAATGGCGACAGACGACTGCCCATCTTCACCTGGTCGCCTCTTCGTGACAGACCGAAGCATGAAAATCCAGTTCTTGGTCGACACCGGCAGCGACCTCTGCGTTTTCCCTCGGTCTCAGCTGCGTGAGCGTCTAGAACCAACGACCTACAAGCTCACAGCAGCAAACGGGACGACCATTAATACATACGGCATCGCACACCTCAACCTGAACCTAGGACTTCGACGCATATACTCGTGGCGATTTGTGGTAGCGGATGTTACGAAGCCCATAATTGGTGTAGATTTTTTATGTCATTACAACCTTATTGTAGACTGTAAAGGTAAAAGGCTTATAGATAATACTACAACACTTTCTACACCAGCTTCACTGGACCTTAAAAGTAGTGATATTCTTTCTGTAAAGGTTCCGACTGGCGACTCTAAGTACCATCACTTGCTTTCACGCGAATTTCCAGAAATTACACGACCAGCTGGCACACAACGCGTAGTACCACACAATACACAACACCATATACGCACCACACCAGGACCCCCCGTCTCATGCGCACCTAGACGTTTAGCCCCCGACAAATTAGCAGTGGCGAAGAAGGAATTTGAGGCTATGCTTGCCAATGGCACTGCCCGACCGTCTGAGAGCCCATGGTCGTCGCCTCTACACCTAGCGCCGAAGAAAGACAACGGCTGGCGGCCCTGCGGCGACTATCGGCAGCTAAACGCGCGTACCATCCCCGACAGATATCCTATTCGTCATATTCATGACTTTACACATAGCATATCTGGTTGTAAAGTATTTAGTACCATCGATTTAGTGAAGGCTTACAACCAGATCCCTGTATTTCCTGAGGACATACCAAAAACCGCCATCACTACACCTTTTGGCATGTACGAGTTTCCATACATGACATTTGGTCTGGAGAAATGCTGGCCAGACCTTTCAGAGATTTGTAGATGAGGTGACCCGCGGGCTCGACTTTGTCTATTGCTATTTGGACGATTTTCTCATCTTCAGCAGGAGCGAAACTCTGCACGAACAGCATTTACGTACAGTCTTTTCCAGGCTCCGTGACTATGGTTTGACATTGAACGTGGCAAAATGCGTGTTTGGGGTTCCAGAAGTAGCTTTTCTTGGATACCTCATTTCCGAGCGTGGAACCAAACCACTTGACGAAAAGGTGAGGGCCATTGATGAATTTCCTCCTCCTAAAGACGTCAAGTCACTGCGACGATTTTTGGGCATGGCCAATTTCTATAGGCGATTTTTGCCAAATGCTGCCCAAACCCAAGCTCCTCTCAACGCCCTCCTTACGGGAGCAGTCAAAGGTTCCACGCCCATCACTTTAACAGGTAACGCCCTCAAAGCCTTCTCTGATCTCAAAGAAAGCCTCTCCAAAGCAGCTCTTTTAGCTCACCCAGACTGTCAAGCTAAGTTGGCCCTAGTTACAGATGCATCGGACGTAGCTATCGGAGCCGTGTTGCAACAATTAAAACACGACACGTGGGAACCGCTAGCTTTCTTTTCGAAGAAACTGAGCCCTTCCCAACAAAAGTACTCTCCGTATGACAGAGAGCTGTTGGCAATCTATGAAGCGATAAAATATTTCCGCCATATGGTCGAAGCACGTCATTTTACCGTATATACGGACCATAAACCGCTTTCATTCGCCTTTCATGAAAGAAAAAACAACTGCAGCCCTCGTCAGTTCCGTCACTTGGACTTCATTTCGCAATTTACTAGCGATATACGACATATCTCCGGCAAAGATAACGTAGTTGCTGACACACTGTCGCGAGTCGATGAGTTGGCTACTCCAATGAGTTTCAACAGTCTTGCCCATGCACAAGAAACTGACACGGAGTTGGCGACATTCCTTACGGGAAATACATCGCTCCGTCTCACTAAAATGAATTATGCCGGCAGCGACAAACCATTATATTGTGACGTCAGCACATCAACTCCTAGACCCTTCGTTACAAAGGAGTTCAGGAAACAGGTATTCGCAAGCCTTCATTCGCTGAGTCACCCCGGGCCCATGGCGACTGCTAAGTTGGTAGCGGAACGATTCGTCTGGCCTGGCATGCGGCGGGATTGTCGCGAGTGGGCACGAACGTGTCTCCCTTGCCAACGCGCCAAAGTCAGTCGACACGTATCCGCCCCCTTAGCTAACTTCAGTCTCCCCCGAGCACGTTTCAAGCATCGTACACATCGACCTAATCGGTCCTCTTCCGGTTTGTCAGGGCTATAAGTATTGCTTGACCGCGATAGATCGGTTTACTCGCTGGCCCGAAGTTATTCCCATAGCCGACATAACAGCGGAAACAGTAGGTAAGGCTTTAATATCCGGCTGGATATCTCGATTCGGCAGCCCTATAGATATTGTCACAGACCGCGGTCGCCAATTCGAATCCGCGCTGTTTCAATATCTAGCCAAGGCCATAGGATTCCAGCACAAACGCACGACCGCCTACCATCCCGCATGCAACGGGATGGTAGAACGTTTCCACAGGCAACTCAAGGCGTCCATCACTTGTCATGCTGACCACAACTGGGTGGAGATTCTGCCGTTAGTAATGCTTGGTATCCGCAGCGCCTTTAAGGATGACCTACAGGCATCTTCTGCGGAGTTACTATACGGCGAGCCACTCAGACTCCCAGGAGAATTTTTCGAACCGACTACGCAATGTACATCTGACATAAGCGATTTTACAGCACGTCTTCGTTCCTATATGGAACAGTTAAAACCGACTCCAGCTTCTCGCCACGGCAAGCGCAAAGCATTTGTGTTCAAAGAACTTGCGACCACAAATCATGTCTTCATTCGTGAAGACGGCTCGCGCGCGCCTTTTCAACCAGCATACACAGGCCCTTATATGGTGATGGAGAAGAATGATAAGGTGTTCAAAGTACTCGTCAAAAATAAACCGACCACAGTCTCGATAGATCGGCTGAAGCCAGCCTTCATAATGGCCGATGACGAGCAATCAGTCATCACACCTAACTTATCCCCACCTACACAGCCCTCTGGTGAAAGTATCCCACAATCACTATCTTCTGGCAACGCAGTATTAAAAAAAACCCGGTTTGGTCGTATTATTCGTGCGCCAGATTTTTATCGCCCTTAACCAGGTCTTTGGGGGGGAGTGATATGGCCTACATATACATTATACATATATACAAACTACATAAATACAATATACATAAATACATTAATAATAATATACTCATAAGTTACATACGTATATAAATACAGGTAGAATATCTATTTACATATTTACACAACATAGAAACTAAACATTCACGGCACGATAAATAACATTCGCACATATTTATCGTCCATAAAATCCGACAATGCGAACGGTATCAGCTGGTCGACAAGAAACCGGTCCGCATTCCTTGCGCCCGCGCTGCCGCGCATTCGCCTCGAAACCAGTCGGAATCCTACATCGACGCGAGACGCATGTCGCTTTGGCGCGCGAATTACCTATCGCATTTCTCTTCGGTTTTCGCAACTACTATCTGCTATTCTTTCTTCTTCCGCTTAGCCTATTGTGGACAGTGCTCGCTTGTGCAAATAGTGCTTATATGGACCGCTCGTGTGAACTTTATTGTTAAGTACCTGTACCACTGTTGTGCTGTAATAAAACTGTAAGTAAGAAGTAGTGTTTTTGTCTGCTGTACCAATACCTACAATCAAGACCACGCTACAACAACAAATTTAAACCAGACGAAACGCACAGTGCCGGCCGTTCAAAACTCGACTAAACGGGGAACCGCGCCGCGAAACGCCTCCGCGCGAAGAAATAACGTGCGCTTACACGGTTTTTGCTGACGGGCTAAATGTTATCCAAGTTTCAAATCCTAGAAACGAAACCAACAAAAGTTACATTATTTTGTTTTGGTTGTACAAATTTCTCTTTCGTGTAAGAAGTTGTGAAGCAGTAAAACAGATTAAATAATGATTGCATATTTTTGAAGTATTAAAAATTAATAATTTTATCACATAGGCGATTGCAAAAAACTGGTAATAGCTGTGAAGTCTCTTTTTGCAGTTGCCAAATTGGGATTTTGCTTCAAAGTTTAAAAAGCCAAAACCATTAAAAAAAGTATAACTGATTTTCTCTGTGAATATTGTACAAAAATTTTCTATAACCGATATATATTGGTATTTTCCTGTCCATTATTTCCAAAATGACACGGTAAGTTACCTTAGCTAAAAGCTAAATCGGGAACGAAGCGTAATATCGAAAAACGGGTTTTACCAGTATGTAGATCTTGAAGAGGAGATTCCGAAGGTATCCTTAACTCATTTTTGATAAAAAGTGACTTTAGTTGGTTTATGCAGTAAGGGGACGATTTGTGTTTTACATAATGATTTCGTTAAAGCCGTGAACCTTGTTTTTCGTATTTTTCGTGTTTTCTGGAAGGTATTTACGCAAAAATAAAAGGCAAAATATTTTTATCTGTCTCGTATAAGTAGTAGCAGTTATTTGAGAAGCCTATAGTACTATTTTTATTTTCAATAATGATCTAGTTTTGGCACCAGGGTCAATTCAGTAACGCCTGTTTTGGCTAAAAACGTGTGATGCAGGCTTAAGAAAACTCTTCAAATATTTATAAGAAAGGTTTATATTGCGCTGTAAAAAAATCCCCGTCCCCAAACATTTGCAAGTCGTGCACAATATTTGTTTGTAATATATTGGGTAAAACTAAACGCAGGCGTTTCGCATTGCTGCCGCCAGAGGGCGTTCGGGGTTTTCACACTGCTAGCGTGGATGGCGTCGTGTAGTCCGCCATTGCATTGTCCAGGGCGATATCGGTTTGATTTTAATACGCGGAGCGGTCTCGCGTCTTTTGCTTGTTGTTTAGTTTGAGTGATAATTGTGAATTTCCTGTTTGTTAAATCACTATTGAATTTGTGTTTGTGAAAAACTCTGTTATTGTGACTTTTTCTTGTGAGAGGTGAAACGTGGCTGGCTGTTCACATCTGGCTGTTCCCGAGTGAAACTACGGGAAGAAATCTATTTAGTTGTTATGGGGAATTGAGATCTCAAGGGTTAGGTAGGGTAATTAGGAATTCCCCCTTCCCGAAGACACTCAAGTTTGGATCCGAAGAGAAAGAAGATTTAGTTTGGTAAGTGTTCAATTCTAGTTAATTTATAGGTTAGGTTATCATATAGGGCCCTGTAGCTCCCTTCATAAGCTACGGTGGTAGCAGACTGCGTATAGCTTAAGTTAGATTCTAGTCGGACAAGCGTGGTGTCGCGTGGAGATTTTTTCCCGGTACTTAATTTTACCGGTAGATTTTTTCCCGGTAAAGTTCCGGTACAGAATTCTTCCCGCCGCTTCGTTTGTCCGGATTCGCTCTGCGCACATTTTCTGGCAGCAGAGCGTAGTTGCTCTGCACATGTTCTGGTAGCAGAGCGTAGTTAATCTACCCTCTATTTGTTCGTTTGTAAAAAATAATTAATTGTTTGTAAAAATTATTAGATTTTTCTTAGTTTGTTTGTATAAGAATATTTGTAACCTTTTTTGTATTTGTTTGCGGTTTGTACCGTGCGTTCCGGGTTTGTGCCATTCTCATACCTACCGCGGTTCTTCGTGTAGTTGCTTGATTTTGTTGTTTTTTATTTACCTTTGTTATTTTTTGTTTGTGACTTGACGCGATGGCGAAGGCCTCCAATGCTAGGGCGACACTCGCCAACGAATTGAGATGGTTTGTGACGGCCGGAGGACTCCTGTCCCGGAAGGACAGGAGGGCGCCATACTGCTAAGAGCGGATCACCTCCACTCACGATTGATTAGCGCGGAAGCGGCCATGGCGGCGCTTACCGAAGCCGATCTTACCCCGGAGGCCTACGCAGGTCACATGGCGGACATGGACCAGATCCTGAGTCTGCACGATGATATCGCGGAGGCGGTGACCGCAATAAGGGCGAGACAGGCTGGCGGACCAGCCCCTCGCACACCTGTTAGACAGGAAGGACCAGCGGTTACTGGTCGGCTCCCCACCCTTCAGCTGTCCCACTTTGGGGGTAGGATGGAGGAGTGGGTAGCATATAAAAATATGTTTGAGTCCCTGGTCGTAGCACGACAGGATTTGTCGAAGGCCCAGAAGATGGCCTACCTCCTCTCCACTCTTGAGGATGAAGCGCGGTCGCTCATCCAGCACCTCCGGGTGGAGGACGACCAGTACGATACGGCTTGGGAGTTATTGAACTCCCGCTACCAAAATTTACGTTTGTTAGCGGATGCGCACGCCGCACAGTTGATGGCCCTGCCCAAGGTGGCCAACAGGGCACAGTTGCGCCTGCAGTTGCTCACGCCCGTTACAGTGGCCTGTAACGCGCTCCGCACACTGGGGCTGCCGGTGGACCAATGGTCCTTTTTGCTGGTGCACATTGTATTGGGCAAATTACCCAATGACATCCGCTCGCGATTTGAGCGCGAGAATGCGGAACGGGATAGCACCACCCTACCAACATTCACTGACTTGGTGAAGTTTTTGGAGTTTGAGGCACGGGCGGCTGAGAATACCATGACGGACTCAGCGCCATCCAGAGCGCCTGAACGTAGGCCCCCACAGGGACGGCAACCGCCACCGCGTGGAGCTGGTGTGCGGGTTGCGCACACGGCAGCAGTCGCGAGGGACGCGGACTGCCTGCAATGTGGCCGGATGGGCCACAGCCTGCTACAATGCAGGGACTGGCAGAGACTGCCAGTACAAGATAGGCGCCGCATGGCAAAGCGGCATGAACTTTGCTTTTATTGTTTGGGCGGTCACTATGCACGTGACTGTCCCAGTGCCATACCATGCAGTGCATGCCGTGGGCGGCACCACGCGATGCTTTGCATGAACCGCAACGGGGATGGCACCCGGATGTTGAGGCAGGGGTCCCCTATGGGCGGGGGCGCTCCTGCGCGAAGCCCTCCACCACCGGACGGAGGACGCGGCTTCGCTCGTCGCACCCCCCCTCGGGAGGGGGGTCGCGTACCTACGCGGGTCTTGGCGGACCGGGACCACGCGCCCCAAGGTCATGGCCAGTATGTAGCTGGCCAGGCCCCGGATAGGGCCCCCATGGGCGGGGGCCCTAGATCGGACGTGAGAGTGGGGACACCCCCTCCACGCGGGTTACCAATACCCAACACATGCAGCCGCAGCGGTTTTCTCCGCCGCTGCACGAGTACCCACGGCTGGAGTACCACCCGCCGTACCATATGTATGGCCGGGCCGCGGGTTCTGCCCCCCTCAGATGGGGATGTGCACTCGCCCGCCATATTATCCGGGTCAGTGGCGCGCCCCTGGTTTGGAGAGAGTGGGGAGCCCGTAACTAGCTTGCTCCCTTGCTGGGACAGAGCCGCGGACGGTTCTGCTCCCTACCGCGGTGGTCCGCGTATGGGGTCGTGGGGGAAGCCATTAATTTGAGAGCTCTGTTGGACTCAGGGGCTCAAAGCAGTTTGGTTACCACTCGAGTGGCACGCCAGTTAGGTTTAGTCGTGGAAGACTCGCCTGTGCCACTTCTTGGAGTTGGTGGCATACAAGTGAAGTGTCTGACGGGCCAGACACTTGTCACCTTTTCTTCGCTGAAGTCCTCCACAATGAGGATCACGACTTCGGCTATGGTAATGGATACCATTGCGGGTTGGCACCCCTCGACAGACATACCGCCGGGTGTGTTGTCTTTGGTTTCGGGTCTGGATTTGGCCGACCCCTTTGTCTTTCATCCCGGCCCAGTGGACTTGCTCCTGGGCTCGGACGTATTGGGTTGGATTTTGTTGGGTACACAGAAGGCTCTGGGTTCGTCTTCACTGATGGCAGTGTCTACGATTTTTGGTTTTGCCCTGATGGGCCCTGTGTTTGATAATGGCACCGCGGAGGAGCCACCGGTTGTCGCATCTGCGTCCTTGGCCAAGACCATGCAAAGGTTTTGGGAGGTGGAGGAGCCACCTATGAGTTCCAGGATGGATCCGGAACACGCTGAGTGCGAAGCCCTTTTTCGATCAACCACGGAGAGGTTGCCCTCCGGTCGGTTTGTAACTAGGTTACCTTTTGTTGCCTCTCGTCCTAGCCTAGGGCAAAGTAGGGCGCTTGCGGAGAAACGACTGCTGTCCATGGAGCGACGCATGCAGCGTGACCACGTACTTCGCGATAAATATATTGAATTTATGCGCGAGTACGAGGATTTGGGTCACATGTCTCCGGCTCGAGTTGATTGGAGCTCAACTGAGCATTATTTTTTGCCCCACCACGCGGTGGTGAAGGCCTCAACAGGCAAATTGAGGACCGTCTTCGATGGGTCCGCACCCACTTCGAACGGGGTTTCGTTGAATCTGTGTTTGCATTCGGGTCCCAAATTGCATAGGGACATAATTGACATCATCTTGAACTTTAGAAGACATCAAGTGGTTTTTGGTGCGGACATCCGGATGATGTTCCGCCAGACAGTCATACATCCTGAGGACAGGCGATTCCAGTTGATACTCTGGCGTGAGCGCCCTGAGGATCCTGTGACGGTGTATGAACTCAACACAAACACGTATGGTTTGAAATCTAGTCCCTATATCGCCATCAGATCATTGCTTGAATTGGCAGAGCGGGAACGGATCCGCTTTCCCGTGGGGCTTCCGTGCTGTCACGTGACTTGTATGTTGATGACGTGTGCACCGGAGCCCAAAGTATTGAGGAGGCCCTCCTACTGCGGGATGAATTGATCGAAATATTGAAGACAGGTGGCTACGAGCTACGTAAGTGGTTGTCCAATGAGCCTAGAGTTCTAGAAGGGATCCCGGAGGATCACCAACAGAACCCTCACCTGTTTGAGGATGTGGATGATCCCAACAGGATAGCGGTGCTGGGCATGCAGTACCAGCCGCTAACCGATATTTTCACATTCCAAGTGGACTTGGAAATACCAAAGGTCTGGACTAAGAGAACGGTGTTGTCCGTAATAGCCCGTATGTTTGATCCAAGCGGTTGGATCAGTCCAGTGATATTCTCTGCAAAGTGTCTTCTTCAGAGACTTTTGACTTTGGGCGTCTCGTGGGACGAGCCGCTGTTTGGCTCTCCATTGGATGATTGGCTCGAGTTGTTTTCATCGATTAAGGAAGTCAATCGGATTGCCTTGCCTCGTCGAATATTGCCCCCCGGGAAATATCGAGCCAGCCTGCATGGCTTTTGTGACGCGTCGGAGCGAGGCTACGCCGCGTCAGTCTATATGCGGACAGTTGACGCCGATGGCCGGGTCAATGTCTCGCTTTTGTTAGGGAAGAGCAAGGTCGCCCCCATCAGGACTAGGCTGACTATTCCCAAGCTTGAGTTGAGTGGAGCTCACCTTCTCTCTAAATTGTTGCATCACGTTGCATGTGAGCTGGCGGCCACGGTCGAGATACGGGACATCTTCGCCTGGTCGGATAGCCAGGTCGCGCTTGCATGGTTGCGCGCGGCCCCACATACCTTGGAGGTTTTTGTGGGAAATCGGGTTTCCCAAATCCAGAATATCGGAATTGATATAACATGGAGACATGTGCCGGGAGAGCTTAACTCCAGCGGACTGTGCTTCCCGAGGTTGTACGGCACCAGAATTGGTGTCACACCCGCTCTGGTGGGGTCCAGAGTGGCTGATGGGATCAGAAACTTCTTGGCCTGTCTGTCAGACAGACGTTACTTCTTTGAGTTTGACTGGGCTCCGTGTACATGCTGTAGTCGCTGAGACGACGTCGGAGCCGGATTGGCTACTTGCTCGGTATAGCAGCTTGGATAAGCTTCTGGGTGTTACCAGTTGGATTAAGCGTTTCATACATAATTGTAGAAACCCACAGGCAAAGCGGTTGGAGCCGATTGCAGGTGCAGAAGAGCGCCGGAGCGCATTGTTGCATTGGGTCCGTGTCGTGCAGACCGGACGGTTTGAGTCAGAGCTTCAGATTTTGCGCGACGGACGCGCTAAGTTGAAGGGCGCGGTCGCTCGTTTGAACCCGTACATCGACTCGGATGGGCTTCTTCGGGTTGGAGGCAGGCTCCGGAAGGCGGATCTTCCATATGAGACTCGCCATCCTCTGTTGTTGCCCAAGGGCGGACCCTTGGTGCAGCTTTTGGTGTCTGATCGACACATTCGTAACGCCCATGCTGGGTGCAATGCTTTGTTGGCTATTTTGCAACGCGAATTTTGGATATTGTCTGCCCGAAGAGCAATCCGTAGTGTTCTGTTTCGATGTATTGCATGTTATAGGTTGAAGGCATCCACGATGCAACCACAGATGGGTGATTTGCCCGTTGATCGAATTCGACCTTCGAGGCCGTTTGACGGCGTTGGAACCGATTTTGCCGGTCCCTTTTCGATCAAGGCTTCTCCCTTTCGTAATGCCCGTATTGTGAAGGGCTATTTGTGTGTATTTGTTTGTTTGGCCACCAAGGCTGTCCATTTGGAGGTGGTATCGGCTCTGACTACGGAGGCCTTCGTCGCCGCGTTGGATCGCTTTGTTTCGCGTCGAGGTCTACCTTCCCTTATTAGGTCTGATAATGGCACAAACTATAAAGGAACTGTAAATTATCTTAAGGATGTTTCCGTGTTTATTGATAAAAATTGTACTAGTTTAAGTCAAATTGCTGCCCAAAGGGGAATAACCTGGAAATTTAGTCCCCCAAGTTGCCCCCATTGGGGAGGGATTTTTGAAGCGGCTGTGAAATCCGCAAAGACCCACCTCCGCCGCATTATCGGAGAAACGGCTCTAACTTTTGAAGAGCTGGCCACAGTGTTTTGTAAAGTTGAGGCGGTCCTCAACTCTCGTCCTCTCTGTCCGCTATCTCCAGATCCAAATGACTTGGAAGCTCTCACCCCTGGTCATTTTTTGGTGGGAGGGCCGTTGAATGCCCTGCCCGAATACCCGTGGAAGGATGAACGCGTATATCGGTTGTCGCGTTTTCAAATGTTGCAGCAAATGAGCCAGGACTTTTGGCGTCGCTGGTCGCTTGAATATTTGCATTTGCTGCAGCAAAGAGTGAAGTGGACAGACAGGACTGAGCCTCCCAGGGAGGGTGATTTAGTATTGTTAAAAGAGGCAAATTTGCCCTCATTGCTTTGGCGACGAGCTCGCATATTACGTTTGATTCTTGGCGGAGATGGCACTCCGCGTGTGGCTGAGGTGTTGGTCGACGGTTCGATTTTAAGGAGAGGTGTGACCTCTCTCGCCCGCCTTCCCGTAGAGTAAGCTAGCGGTCTGCTTCTCAGACCGGGACGGGGGGATGTTTGTAATATATTGGGTAAAACTAAACGCAGGCGTTTCGCATTGCTGCCGCCAGAGGGCGTTCGGGGTTTTCACACTGCTAGCGTGGATGGCGTCGTGTAGTCCGCCATTGCATTGTCCAGGGCGATATCGGTTTGATTTTAATACGCGGAGCGGTCTCGCGTCTTTTGCTTGTTGTTTAGTTTGAGTGATAATTGTGAATTTCCTGTTTGTTAAATCACTATTGAATTTGTGTTTGTGAAAAACTCTGTTATTGTGACTTTTTCTTGTGAGAGGTGAAACGTGGCTGGCTGTTCACATCTGGCTGTTCCCGAGTGAAACTACGGGAAGAAATCTATTTAGTTGTTATGGGGAATTGAGATCTCAAGGGTTAGGTAGGGTAATTAGGAATTCCCCCTTCCCGAAGACACTCAAGTTTGGATCCGAAGAGAAAGAAGATTTAGTTTGGTAAGTGTTCAATTCTAGTTAATTTATAGGTTAGGTTATCATATAGGGCCCTGTAGCTCCCTTCATAAGCTACGGTGGTAGCAGACTGCGTATAGCTTAAGTTAGATTCTAGTCGGACAAGCGTGGTGTCGCGTGGAGATTTTTTCCCGGTACTTAATTTTACCGGTAGATTTTTTCCCGGTAAAGTTCCGGTACAGAATTCTTCCCGCCGCTTCGTTTGTCCGGATTCGCTCTGCGCACATTTTCTGGCAGCAGAGCGTAGTTGCTCTGCACAATATTCAATTTCGAAATGGAGCCCGCAAAATATTCTCTCCACGAAATTAGCCGACGTTCAAACAAAAGAGCTATGACAATCGTGATACCTTCAAATCTCATCTGCAAATATCTCGGGTAAATCTTAATCCTCCCCCTCTCCCCCCCCCCCCCTTCTCCTCTTTTGTCTGTGGCTAATAACGCGATTGTAAGTCAAAAGCAGACGGCTTCAGAAATTAATGTAATAGCACCAAGACAATTTCGGAAGTGCCTAAGGCGTCCTACATGTGAAGGGTTGACGTGTTTGATTTATAGTTTGCCCCACTGTCCAAAATGCCTTGTGAATGGACGTGTGAATTGTATGGAAATGTTCAAGAGCATTGATTTTAGTGACATGTGTATGTAACATCTATCTCGTCGGTCTCTGTGGTACAGTCCTTGCCTCTGATCCATGAGGGCCCAGGTTCTCATATTTCTTTTTTTATTTTTAAATACTTATTTCCCTTCTGTTATAGAATGAAAATTTATGAGTAGTTTATTTTTTCGACCATAATTTTTTCAAATTTATTTATAACCTAAATCAAAGCTAAACTATAAATCTAAATTCAATTACACTATCATGAAATTAAAGTATTACCATGATACACCTTTAAATACGTACTTATATAATCTTCACCGTATTCTATCGAAAATAAAATAAAAGGATTTTCTAACAATAATACCTATCTACACCGTATTGTAACAAAAGTTGTAATCCTTACTTGTTGAGTCCCAGCCCCTTACAAGAAAATAATCAACCCTTCCAAGTCGTCGCCAAGAATTTATTGCTCGGCCATAAATATTAAAAAGTTGCGCGAATAAATCTCTTGGCTTATTAATATTACCGTCATATGCCCAGGCAATATTTTGAGGTTTGCTCTTTGATGGGAGAATTTATTGCGAGCAGGTGCTTCTTCAAAGACTTTTAGAGGTTATTTATTTTGCCTACAACTTTTTTATATATATTTATAGGGTGGGGCAACTTATTTTATATTAAAAATATAAGAAAAATATAATTTTTAGTTACCTATAACAATTTAGTTGTCAAAAGTTAATGATTAAAATTATGAATTACCGAACGTTCCAGAACGTCGACATTCTAAGATATTCTGTCGAAATTATCGTAAATTATAAAGATCGGTTAAATGCATCCAAATTTCATAAAAATAACAAGACCACAAACATCGCAATAAAAGCGAGAAACCATAGAAGCTTCAATAACCAGACAAATATTAATCAGCAAGGGATTACAACAGGACCCCCGCAACGTGATCCGAAGGAGAATCCAAATGATTGCGGTTTACAAAAGAAACCATTAGCCCAAACTTCGCGGGAGGTCCGGCAAAGAAACAGCTCAAATCTCTATGGAAATCACGGAAATTTCACGTTGGGACAGTTCGGCATTCTCATTTTAAAATGAGAAAAAAAACAATAAAATCTAATTTGTTTATTTGCCTAGAAAGAAAAAAGTGAGGTCAGTATACATACTTACTAAAATAACTATGTTGACATGAAAATTATTTAATTGTCATTTCTTTTTTAATTTTATTAAATTTTTTTTACACAATTTTATTGTATATTGGGAGAATCTCTGCCATTAAAACTATATGATTATTAGGAAAGGAGGTTAGATTATAATTTGAGGCATGTTATTGCTTCATATTTTTGTAGTTGTCTAATTTATTTCTTACAGAACCACACCAAACATATTACGTATAGATTCCATAATTTTACTCGTCAAGTAGACTCGACCAATGTGTACTAGCCTGAGGCGACTTTTGATTAATTAGCGCTATTCTTTCCCCGGCGACAGGAAGCGCCGCCATTAATCCGCTGAAAACAATATGGCCGACGGTGTTTTATATTGGGAAATATCCGGTTCCTTGAGGGATCGAGTTAGTGGCTCAGAAATTGTTTTATGGCGAAAGTTGTTGGAGTAATATTTAATTATCGAAGCAATAACTCTCCTTAGGTATTAAATGTTAAAAATATCAATAAGTATTAAGTACATCCAGGTGTTGCAAAATGTTAAAAATATCAATAAGTACATCTTGGTTGTTAGACGTTTATGCTTGTGCCAGGGGAATATTTATTTATCGAAAACGCACACTTTAATTAATAAATTCATATTTATTTAGTAATTGAGAAAAAAATATCAGTGTTATCTTCATAATTTCGCCAAGTGATTTTGAAAATTGCAAAAATGTAGACGCACAGATATTATATTTATAGAATGTTTTTATTTGTATAAATTAAGTATTACAAATTCATATTTATATAAAGATGATCAAAATCTAATAACGCTCAACAAACGACAAATTAACATTGGCGGTTTTAAAAACAATTAGCCGACAGGAGCGGATTCGGGGCGGTTTGATTGATATTAATTAGCATCAGGATGGAAGGAAACTTTAATGAATTCTCCCTTTCCTTACGACAAATTTGCCTGGCAAATGTCTTTTAAAACAACGTTAAATTCAGATTTTAATGTTAAAGGAAATGGTAAACCTTTTCTATAATTTCCATTTGCTATAAAACAGTACATAATAATACAATACAATAAAGCCGAGTATGCAATGATGATGTTTCTGAACACACTTGAATAGAATAATAAATTTTTTTTGATAATAATCGAAAAAGTAAAAATCAAAAGTTCTCGCTTAATTAGTTGTTTGTCTGTATAAATTTTGTATATATGCTTTTAAAACTAAAGACTGTTGTTACTTTCGCAATAAATAAGCAGACTGAAAATGTACAATATACCTACTTAGTTCCGCCGACCAAATATTTTTTAGCAACCTAAGAACTCCAAAAATAATGTTGATACTCTACATCTGAATGTATATATATGCAATTTATACCACTAAAGAAACTAATATCCAAGTTTTTTTTTCTCGTCGAAAGGCGTCAACAATACACGGCACCTTATAGTTATGTCACGCAACTATTGGCAAATTGAATAAAATGATCGGTTGAGAACAACGCACAGTGGGGCGAGCGCGGTAGTATCGGGGTGCTGATAATGATATTAACACGTAACCTCGAATTAAACGGCGTGTGGGGTGGGTACAGGCGCGTGCATTGTGCAATGGCATATTTTACAAGAAATTCCCTTATTGAACAATCGGATGATTGTCAAAAATACACCGCGAGGTCCAACTGGATAAAAACTCAAAATTGAGACGACCGTGTAATTGTTATAAAAGTTAAGCCAAAAAAAACAATACAATATTAAAGTCAATATACATCTGGGCGAGAGAAACTTCATAGTGAGTTCTAATATTAGATAACGCTATCTACATCAAATACAGACGTATACGATTAAACACATAAGTGTTAAGTGTGTTAATAATTATTTATAATCTACTATGAAAATTCGTAGAAAAAATAACATAATTCCGTAATAACATTACATATCATAATCCTATTTTACAGGAACGTGAAAAGGAGAGATGATTCAGGCAAAATCTACAGAACAGACATGAATTCCTAATTTTCACGCATGCTACAAAGAATATCCGAAAAACGTAATTTTTTGTAAAATCTCCAATTTTTGCACTCAAATGTACAGGGGGACAATTACGTGACCGACAAATGTCACACCGATCGTAATTCCCATAACGAGCGATTGGTCGCGCGGCGGCAGCGCACACTGCCCAAAATGCCAGCCTGTCAACGTATTTTAACCCCCCACGAAAGTAGGGTTGTTATAGATTAAACGCGTCTGTCTGAATATTTTATATAAGGAGAAAAAGAAGACAAAACTCCTGCTTGATACAAAATGAGTTTCCAAATAACTCGTAAGGGCGCGGCTTATGTTTGTTGTATATATTGTAATGCTTGTTTTTCCTTTTCGAACCAAAAAAATCTCCTTTCACAACTCTCTATTAGGTTTCAGTATATCTTCATTCATAGCGATGAGCCGCCGAGAAATTTCCTGTTCCCGAAAATTTCTTCCTTTGAAAACTTTCGAAAATTCTCAGAAATTTCTCGGGTTTTTGGTAAAATTTTCCGTACTCGAGAATATTTCCGAGAAATTTCCAAGAAACTTTCTGCTATTTCTTTGAAAATTTCGGGAACAGCATATCACTATTCACAATCTATACACTTCCAATACACCTTTCCATCTCTTTTTCGGCGTACTTCTACCTCTCTATTCATCGACATTCATGCTTATTATTTACATGCCTAATCCATGACAGTCTCTGCCCTCTCAAATTACTACCATTTTCAAACTCAAGTTGTTTAATCTCAATAAAAATTACCTGTCTTTGCATCAAATAACAAACCTATACCTATGTTAAAAGCTCCTGCCTCTTTGCGAAGCCACTTAGGCTTTCTGTGGCATTTTTAATAACCACTCTTTTGAAAGGACTCTTTCAAGCGGGAATAATATAGAAGCATTTTGTAATCGCATTAGGAACTATACGCATTACAATATTGTAACAAAAGTTGTCACGGGAATAATCCACGGTATCATATTACATTCTTCCAAAAATATTTAGACTTTTGCAATAATCACACTTATATATCAAATTTTAAAGTTTAAATTCAATTTTACAACTAAAATATCTAGTTGAGCAATGATTGACGCATCGCCAATATTAGAATGATTTATAAATAAATCATCGACGCAGTTGTCAACCTTAATGCTCTGAATTTAAAGTTTAACAATTTGTTGAAGACAGTAATGGTAAGTTTGTGCGATGTGCATTGATTGACGTCACAACACGATATGGGGAGGGTTTTTTGTGCATTATTCTTCATTTGAGAGGGCATAACTAGATTATAGGGCTTTTTACAATGTCGCCGGTAGAGTTTTATGGTTTTATAGAGAATAGTCATTATTAGTGGTTGCCTCGGGCAATATAATTAGTTTATCCGCACACTTATTATTAAAAAAATTAACGGGTTCACACGAAACATCAACCATTTTTATTTGCTACTAGCTTTTGCCCGCGGTTTCGCCCGCGTGAATTTCCCACGGGAACATTGCTTTTTCCCTGGATGAAAGATACCCTATGTCCTTCTCAGTAGTTCTAACTATGTGTATGCAAAATTTCAGGAAAATTAGTTAAGTATATAAAACGTGAAGAGGTAACAAACAAAAAAATAAACGAACAAACGAAGTCACTTCTGCATTTCACTATGTAACTATATAATCATTTTTCTATTTGTGAGGACCTGTAATTGGCTTCTTAAGTTCTTAAGTGATAACCTATTGTAGTTTTAATGGCTGTTGGTCTTCCTAATAAATAAAATAAATTATAATATTAGTTAGGATAAGGATTTACTAGTGGTAGTATTGGTAGTACATCAAACTATCTGGGTGACCTTCTAAAACTGACTAATATAACTATCGATAAATTTATTATAAGGAAAAAATGACAATCTAAACCCCATAATTTGCATACTGCGTTTCTTTTATATAGAGTAAGCATAATGCATGCACAAGTGCACAAAGTAACCGGACGAATAACCGGTAAAGACTGGCAGGAAACTGGCAGGAGAGTAACAAGAAAAGTTGGCGCAAGAAAAAAGTAAAGTCCAGTAAAAAGTAAAAATGCGACCACTCAGGAAAATGGGAAAAATTAAAAAGTAATAAAACACAAATGAGGACTTTCAATCATCCCTCTGACAACGCCGGGGGGTCGGGTGGTGGGGGTGACGTCACATGAGATTAAAAAGTTTGACGTCTCCCACGGAAATTAGCATTTGGTACTCATTTGCATTTGCGATTCCCGCCTGATCTAATTTTTGCTTTTGTTATTTTTAAGACCCTTGATTGAGGCATCGGACTGAGTGAAGCGGATTCACCGTTTCTCTTCACTTCACTACATAGTATAAAACAAAGTCGCTTTCTCTGTCCCTATGTCCCTTTGTATGCTTAAATCTTTGAAACTACGCAACGGATTTTGATGCGGTTTTTTTTAATAGATAGAGTGATTCAAGAGGAAGGTTTATATCCCGTGCGAAGCTGGGGCGGGTCGCTAGTCTATAATAAGATAGGTACCAACCCAATCACAAACATTGTTTTCCTTTTTTCCAAGACAAGAAAACGGCCAAGCCAACCATTTTAAGACGTAAACGTGTACCAGGAATTTGGCTCTTCATGAAATCTGAGTGATAAACTTTTCTGTCTCGCATTTATTGTATGCGAAAATGTACTTATTTTGGGTTATATTCTGTTGATATTGCGACTAAACTGCAAGGTGACTTAGGTATTTATTTGACTTTAAGACAGATCGTAATATTTTGCGAAAACCTAACATAATATCTTAATATTTTACATTCAAAATGACTATTGAATAGGCCTCTGTCTAAGGTCTAAGTCTAATAAAGTACCTTCCGAATCACAAATTCATGAAAAGCTAAAAGAAAAGCATTATAGCCATCGAGATATTATGTATAGCCGTACAAAAAAACGTTGGGAATTAAATCTGCATTAAGTTCTCAAAGGAGGACAAAATAATACATTACGGGACATTATATTTTTTCGAGCAAATTATGTACTTAAAATCTGTACATATTCCGTTTTGCGCTTTTCAAAGTTGTAAAAAATAAAATTCATAATCCACAAACCTGTATGGCAAAATCCATAGAGCAACACGGACTCTTCCGGGCCGCGCGCGGAAGTCCTTGTTGCTCGAAGGCAAAATCTCACGACTTGTCTCTGTCTATAGTTTTGATTTTGACCGATATTAAAAAGTGCACAGATCTATTATAATATTGGAAAAGTAAATCTTTTATTTTGTTTCTGCGACCCATCGTTTATTACTTTTATGCTTAGACATTAAAAATAATTCATTATAGAAAAAAAAATCAAGTAAAATTGAAAAAAATATTCTAGCTCTATGCTTTTATGCAACCCAATACGCGCTAGGGTTGCCACATCAACGTATAATCAGCCGCAGGGCTGCCCCTTTGTCCGCAGCTGACATTTAATAATTTAATTATGCAATCCCTATCATCTGTTTTTTGCGATCGAAGGCGCATTTTTTGATGCAATTATTGTATATACAGGGTGTTTGGCACATCCTTTTGTTTTGGTACACTGGTTTGTTTGTGTATTGTACAAAGCCTTAAAGTGAAGCTAGTATTATTTAGAGTCATTTAAGAGAAAGTTTTTTTAAACAAAGTGTTACAGATTTCTTTAGGGATATTTTTAATTTTTTTACAAAAAAACCAGCAGTGGTGAAATTAATGCAAAATATAATTCTTATTATTTCTATTTTATTAGAGCAATGTATGAACATTCTAAAAAAACATGTTTTGTGCATCTGTGACATCAGAATTTATTTTTAAATTACCAAGAAAAAAAATGTAATTAAGGAATCCATTCTTACAGAGATTATAAAAAAATAACGAAAGGATTTTTTTTTATAAAAACCTTTTTAAAAACATTTGAGGGATTTTCCGAGACCCAAATTAAAAAAAAAAATTAGTTCCATATGATTTCATAGATGGCGCTTAAGTAAAGGCGAGAAAAAAAGTTCCATACAAAAAGCAAAAATTCACGGGATTGCCTTTTTTTTTTATAAAATAAAACTTAGTAAAAAAACATCTTAAAAGTATCAATATTGTGATTTGTGCAACTGTCAAACTGTAAGGTGATTTTTTTTATGCCTCTGGTTGACAGGAATAAGCGCACCATATAGGTTCAGCCATTATTACGACTCGGCTTTTATAAAACGCTATCTGTTGAAAATTTTTAACACTATTTTTTTTTTCTTAATTAGCTGTCAGAAAAATCGCTCTAAACTTTTGTTTAGACCCAAAAAACCAAAGTAAGGGAGTAAATTTAATTTTAGCTAGTTAAAAGAAATCCCTAAAATTACACTTTTCTTTAAACAACTTTCACTTAAATGACTCTAAATGGTCTATACTGCCTTTGTATCGAACGAGCAAACACCCGTATAACTGCCGTTATTATGAATGGTAGGTATGAAGCTGTCGTTTGGTAGTTCCAACGTACCCAAATTTTCTCTTAGTGCTCCCCTATACTCCCATAGGAACCTACATGCATCATTTCAGCTTCCTACGCCCAATAGTTTTGGCTGTAGGTAGGCTGTAGGTCACTCAGTCAGTAACGTAGTATCCAATAACGTAAGGAAATTTATATCTCGATCTATTAATATTTGAGATTCCTCCGTTTTTCATTTATTTCATTTTGTTTAAAATTCCAAACACGTCAAGAAAGATATATAGAAAAAGACTCGCAACAGAATAGACTTGACTTTAGACCTACTTTCAGAACAACTACAAAACAATTTAAAAATACTAGCTATACATTACTAGTGCAAATAAATACTAGCTAAGAGTCATTTGTCCTATTTAAAAGTCCATACAATGACAAACTCTTTAAAGTCGGTCAAACTGACTTTTCTTCTATAAAATAAAAAATCAAACAATATCAACCTAAATCTCTTTCATCCAGAAAAAAATACATAATAAGTACACCAATAAATTAATTAATCATATTATTACAGTAAAGTAAATATCTCCACCTCTCATCCACAATAAAATTAAAAATCACCCACCGTGATTCAACAATAAACGAAATATCACCCACCTTTATATTCCGTGAACGCGTAAACTTATCAGCAAAACCGCGATGTGGCCTCCACGACTACCCAGGGTTGACTGAATCCATCTGACAGTTTCAGCTACCGCCCAGTGCGGTGGGCGGGGCGACGGCTGGGCGGGCCGGAGGCAGCAAATCAGCTTTTCTACGACTTCTTTTCTTCAAGTCGCCGCGAGTGGAATGGTCAACACTATAAGTGGGCATAGCTTACCACATGATCAAACTTTATCTTGGCTGGATTTGACGGCACATTGTGTAGGTTTAGCAGTTTAACAACTTACTACAGTTTTCTTTGTTTTAGTTACGGTAGAATTCAAATGATATACAACATTTGTTAGGGTCCGTATAAAAATAAAAAAACGGAACCCTTATAAGATCACTCGTGCGTCTATCTGTCAGTCCGTCTGTCACAGACATTTTTCTCCGAATCTACTGGACCAAATCGGATGAAATTTGGTAGGATGGCGTAACCTGTGACCTAAAGTGCAAAGTAAATAAATATTTTTTTAAATTAGGGTCATTTTCGGGGGACAAATTAAAAATTAAAAAAAAATAATAGCAAACCTTACTGTGTTATAAATCAAATGAAAGGGCTCGTTATGAAAATCTCTAATCTATCTGTATTTTTGTTATTATTGTAAAATAAATAGTTCTGGGGGTCTAAAACGGCCATTTTGATGAATCGGAATATGATTCATTTCTCAGTTCCTAAATATTTAAAAATGAAACTTATGTTACCACTCACAAGGTTCATTTTTAAATATTTAGGAACTGAGAAATGAATCATATTCTGATTCGTCAAAGTGGCCTTTTTAGACCCCCTGATTTATTCATGAAAGAAGATGAAAATTGATCATTCCCCCCTGATCTCCGAAACTACTGAGCCTAAAATTTTGAAAAAAATACAAAATATCTATAGTTCATTACCTGTAGATTACAGGAAAACTATTATAAGGCATTGTACGGAACCCTCGCCACGCGAGTTCAACTCGCACTTAGCCGGTTTTTTTATTATAGCACTAGCTTTTGCCAGAGGGTTTTTTGGGGTTTAAACTGGAAATTCTTGTCATAGGCGATATGCTAGCAAAGTAGCTACCTGTCACTATATAGCCCACTATTCAGCTAAGTGCTTCGAGTCTCAAGACTACTGGCTCTATTTACCCCGTAAGCGATAATGACGTGATACTGTATCTATGTGTCTGTATGTATGTCCAGCATATTCTCCCTGAAATTCAACGAGCGCACATAGTTCCCGCCCATCACCAAGTGATTAGCATTTTATTTCTGAATCTTCTCGTAGCATTTCTTGTAGCATTTCTCGTCGCACCTCTCGAAGCATTTCTCGTAGCATTTCTTGTAGCATTTCTCGTAGCATTTCTCGTAGCTTTTCTTGTAGGATTTCTCGTAGCATCTCTCGAAGCAATTTTTGTAGCATTTCCCGTAGCATATCTGGTAAAATTTTGGGTAACATCGTAGCATCTCTCGTAGTATTCTTCGTAGCCAATAGTCACATGTACTATAGTTTTCAGTTGCGCAAAGATTTGTAATATTATTAACAACTACCTTCTCAGTACGTCAAACTATGTGTATGCGAAATTTCAGGAAGATTGGTTCAGTAGATAAAGCATAAAGAGGTAACCAACAAACAAATACTTAAATAAACAAACAAACTTGCTTTCGCATATATAATAATAGTTGGGATTGCTACGGATTAATCAAAATGAGGCTTTAAAGTTTAATTTAGAAGTAAATATAAATAATTTGTTTGATGGCTGCATAGGTTGCCATTGATTAGTTTCCTATCATCGAAATACAAATACTACGAATTAATTATCATCTCGTGATTTCATATTGACTGTATCAAGATTAATCTTGCGCCAGATTTCAAGTTATCTTTTAGCAATGCTCTTCTTCTTAGTCGTATCCTCATGACTGAGGGTCGTGACCACCAGTAGCTATAGCTCTCGTGGCTAGGGCCTTCCAGGCAGTGCGGTCGTGAGCCTGTTTTAGGGCCAAATGGAGCTTCGTGCGTGGTAGATTTTATTATGTCCGTCCATCTAGTCAGTGCTCTTTCCTGACTTCGACTTTAGCAATGTTATACCTACAAATTAAGTGGCAGTGGGCGGGGCACATAGCTCGTAGAACAGATAGCCGTTGGGGCAGAAAAGTTCTCGAGTGGCGACCACGAACCGGAAAACGTAGTGTTGGCAGGCCTCCCACTCGGTGGACCGACGACCTGGTGAAGGAAGCGGGATGCGCATGGATGCGGGCAGCGCAGGACGGTCGTTATGGAAATCCTTGGGGGAGGCCTTTGTCCAGCAGTGGACGTCTTTCGGCTGAGAGAAAGATACAACTGTAAAAAAACTGCACCAATTCAATAGTTTTTGCAGGATGCGCATACTAACCTATCGGACAAAAATACTAAGAAACTTTTTTTGCTCCTTGTACGTACAGGCCGGCCAGTTATAGTTTCATTATAAGTTTATACATTATATTAAAAATAGGTATGTACAAAACTATAACATTTTAGAAATGGTTCATATTTCAGGAAGTAGATAGTGAAGAGGTAACAAATAAACAAACAAACAAATAAACTCACTTTCGCATTTATAATATTAGTTGGATTTTCATAAAAATTAAAATTCAATACGTTACGTTGTAATTAATAATTCATTTTATTTAATTAATTTTATGTAATCTTGTGTGGTCGATAGCAGCATCCAGAGCGAGCCTTGACACTTCAGGTAGGCGGGGAGGATGAGCCAGCCGCCTAGCAGGGCGCGCCACGAGGGATGCCACTATAACGATAGTGGACTGTATGGGCTGTTGAGCCGGACCGCTGGCTGGATATAGGCCAGGATGCCACTACTGAACTAGGTGCCCGGGGTTCGACCAGGGATTACACTCGCACTAAATAAAACCACTACTTAATGCACTGGAAGACTTGTTCCTTTATTCTTACAATAAATGCCGAGATTAGACTGAATTGTACAACTGTTGCGAGAAGACTGAATAGTTGAATGCCGACAGAAGACTGAATAACTGCCCTCGACGGGCTCCGTATTTATAGTAACTTAATGACGCACATTCAATGACGACAATGGTTTGACGCAAGAACAAATGACGCATGAGGTGTGTGACGTGCGCTTGCTTACGTAAATCGGTACACAACAATAGGCAATTTGCGTCATCGCAATGACGTCAATAGATAAAGACGCAAATCGGAATACAATAAAAGGTAATTTACGCAATCACGATGACGTCAATAGATAAAGACAAACATAACATGCGTCATCGGCTATTATGTGAATTGCGTAATACATTGACGTCACAAACAAAGACGAACATGTCATGCGTCATCGATCTTAAGGCTATTACATACACTTATTAAAAATTAGCCTAACTAGTCCTTACAAAACCCTAACCTATGTGCGACAACTTTATTTACAAACATTTTTCTACAAATAAAACCTTAATACTACTTAATTAACGCTCGTCGCCAACATTCTCCCCCGCAGTGCGAAGCTCTCCATCCTGAGGTGGCGACGTGGCTGCTGGGACCAGGACGACGACTCGACGTGTAGGTCTCCTCAGCACTCCTCCTTGTGTTCTAACGTCCAGGATGCGCACTCTTCCATCTGGTCCTGGATACACCTTCAGGACCTCTCCTCGCGGCCATGTGTTGCGGGGTGACGACGCGTCGACTATCAGGACGATATCTCCGATTTGAGGGTCATCGGAGGGTCACCCGCTGATTTTCCTTGGTTGCAGGGTTGGCAAATACTCTTTGATCCATCTTTGCCAGAAGTGGTCAGTCAGCCGCTGCACTGTCCTCCAGTTCGCTTTGCCAATGAGATCTCGGTCTTCAAACTCGCCCGGCGCCGCTGCTCCACAGGATCTCCCCAGCAGAAAGTGGTTTGGTGTGAGACTTTCCTCGTCGTTAGGGTCCACGCTTATGTGGGTGAGTGGACGCGAGTTGACTATGTGTTCAACTTCTACCAGGAGTGTATGCAGGACTTCTTCGGGTGGCGTTCGGGTGTGAAGAACGACCATGAGCGCAGTTTTGACAGTGCGCACCATTCTCTCCCAGGCTCCCCCCGTGTTTGGACTGCCAGGCGGGATGAACTTCCATCTGATGTTCTCTTGAGCGGCTGCTTCTTCTAGCTCCCTGTTGGCCCCTATGAAGTTTGTCCCATTGTCACTAAATATCACTTTGGGTGTTCCTCTTCTGGCCGCCATCCTCCTCAGTGCCATGATCATGGAGCTGGTGCTGAGTGAATTGGATAGCTCCAGGTGAACGGCTCTTGTTGTCAGGCAGGTAAAGAGCACTCCCCAGCGCTTTTCTGTTCTTCTTCCGACGGAGACTTGCATTGGCCCAAAATTGTCTACAGCCGTGCAGGTGAAGGGATGTTGGTGATGTTGTAGACGCTCTATTGGATGGTCACCTAAAGGCGGGATTTGAGGAACGCCTTTATTGACTTTACACCACTGACACTTATGCAGGACTCCCTTCGTAGTAGTTCTCAGGCGCAGGATCCAATACTTCTGTCTAATTTCGTTGATCACCGTCTCTGTGTTTCCATGGAAGAACTTGCGGTGATAATGTTCTATGATGAGGCGACAAACTCTGTTTCTCCCATCTAGCACTATTGGATTCTTCTCTAGGTTTTCAATTTGAATCTTTTTGGCTCGAGTCCGCAGTTTGAGGATGTCTTTTTCGCTGACGTACATGTCGATCTTGCGAAATCTACTTGAGTTCTCTAGGCACTTATTATTCTTCAAGCAGTCAATTTCTTTCGCGAAGCTCTCTTTCTGACTCCTCTTGATCAACTCTTCTTTGGCTCTTCTATAATGGATTTCTCCCAAAGACTCGAATATCTTCTCTTGTTTGGCTAAAGGAAGTGTTGTTGTCACTTTCTTCTTAGTCGCACGCTTATCTGGCTGCTGGTTTATCTGTCCTTCATGCGATGTCTTCAACTTCACGTCTTCGTCGTTTGGCATCACTTCCATGGACTCAATATCGAAGTGACGTTGAACTAGAGCTGCGGATTTATCTTCTACCAGGCGGCAGTGGTTCACGAAGTTGACTGGTGCGTTGCTTCCACTATCACATCCATGAAGAACCCAGCCTAGACTTGTAAGTGAAGCGACTGGCTCTGATTTCTTGCCCTTCTTCAATCTTCTTGTTACAATGAGACCCCAGTTATCTTGCCCAATCAGCAAACGTGGCTCTTCTCTTTCAAATACGAGCTGATCTTTGATCTTCTGGAGATGCTCACACTTTCTTATGATCTCACTTTCAACTTCTTGCTTTGCCAATCTCAAGTTATCGATAGTTCGGACTTCAATTGCTCTCTTATCCTTACGATGAGCTCCTTTTATCTTGATCTTGAGCTTCTGAGAGTCTCCTTTCTTAAAAGCATTCCCTCCGATTGTCTCTATTGTGATTGGCTCTGCAGTTCCTTCTGCTCCAATCCTCTTGGCTATGGAAGAGTCTAAAAGTGTCACGGTAGATCCTTCGTCTAATAATGCCAACACCCGAACTGATCCCTTCGGTCCATACAGATCCACAGGAATCACCTTCAAATAAGCTCTTCCATCTGTAGAGGTGTGTACTGAAGATATAATTTCATCAGTAGGTTTTTCACTTTTGAGCGTATTACAGCTGGATTTCTCTACTAGATTTTTTGTCGTAGCTGGCGGTACATCAGAATGGAGACTTGTGTGATGCCATCTTGTGCACTTCTTGCAAGTCGAAGCTCTGCATATTCTTCTTGAATGTCGATAGCGAAGACACTTGAAGCATAGCCTTGCCTTCTTGACTATTTCCCACTTCTTGTCTATGCTTCCTTCTTTGAATATTTTGCATTCGTAAATCCAGTGCTTTCCATGACACTCAGGACACTCTACCTTCTTTGTTTGCGGTTGAGCTTCTGTTTCTATTGCAGCATTCACATTTTTCCTGGTAGTATTCTTAGATTCCCAGGACACTTCAGGAGGTGCGAAATCACCACATATGTCAGCTTCTATTTCTAAAAACTCGCTGACTAGTTCTAGTTCCGGCTTCTCTTCTTCTTTGCGACTTCTGTGGTATATAAACCATCTATATTTCATATTAGGTGGCATTCTTTCAACCAAAGACTTCATTGTTTCTGGAGAGCTTAAGTACTGACCCCTGCCAAGCGCCTTTATAGTAGCCACAGAGTTCTTAACATGACTAGCAAACGCGCAAATGTCACTTGGATTTTCTTGAACCCGTGGTAGATTCTTCAGTTTCTCCAGCTCCGCTAGTGCAATAGCTCCTGGTCTCCCGAAGCGAGCTTCTAGTCCCTTCATTACCTCTTGCGGTGTTTCAGCTGTGAATAGGAGGCTTTTCACTGCATCTTTAGCCTTTCCTTGAAGCGATCTTCTTAGTCGAGCCAAGTTCTGCGAGGGTGTGAACGAGCGCTCAGTGTCTTCAAATGATCGTTTGAATGCAAGCCACTCCTCGCTGGCACCGTTGAAATTAGGCAGCTCAATCATATGCTTCGAGATGCTATGCTCTGTAGACTGCTGTGACATCTTAGTTATAATTCGAGCCAACTCCTTTATATCACTTTCCTTTTCCTCTTTTGGAGGCGAATGGGCTGGCGGCGATAGAGCTTTCGTATATGTAGGGGCAGTGCTGTCAAGCCATTGTTCTACTTGATCTTGATGTGTCTGCTCATCCACGAAATCATCATCATCTGAGTCCAACTGCAATAATTCCAGCTCGGCCTGTGCTATCTTTGACCTAGCTTCAGCCATTTTCAATTCTTTTTTGGCTATCTGTATCCTTGCTTCTATTGCAGCCCTCTTTGATGAACGTACTGATTGTGTATCGGGATTCAGTCTTCCAAATCGCGTTTCCTTCGGGCGAGCACCTAGTCTGGTATCTATAGCAGACTGTTCGTGATCGACTTCCCTTAATATTCTTCGCTTTTCTGCTTCAGTGATGCGCGCCAATAGTTCTGGCTTATTCACCACCGATCGTGTCAATCGAAGCGTGGGCGATTCGGCTCTTATGGCAGTGACGTCGGAACGTAACGCGAAGGTGTGCCCTCTTTCAGGTGCGGGGGGCAGGGAAGTGGCGGCGCGCGCGGTATCACCTCCCTCCGCAACACGATCCCCATGCGCGGCGCGATTAGGATATCAACCGGGTGCACTCTTCCGCGACGCGATCGGAAGGCACTGACGCGGCGCGCGCTCCTACGGAACTATTAGGAGGCGCGGCGGGCGCGACAGACGAGGCGGACGCTGCGAGGTCACCCGCGGCGCGATCGGAATGGGCCTCGTTGACGGCGTGCGTACGCGGCGGCGTTCGTTGCGTTAACGTCGATCGATTAGAGACGTCTGTTTCCATTTCTGCCGGCGTCTCTCGGCTCCTTATTGAAGTGGTAGTTTTCCCTGTTGCGGACGTTGATCTCGTTGTAGGCATCTTTTCCACCAAGATCCGGCTCGAAGGACCAGGAAATGTGGTCGATAGCAGCACCCAGAGCGAGCCTTGACACTTCAGGTAGGCGGGGAGGATGAGCCAGCCGCTTAGCAGGGCGCGCCACGTGGGATGCCACTATAGCGGTAGTGGACCGCTGGCTGGATATAGGCCAGGATGCCACTACTGAACTAGGTGCCCGGGGTTCGACCAGGGATTGCACTCGCACTAAATAAAACCACTACTTAATGCACTGAAAGACTTCTTCCTTTATTCTTACAGTGAACTGTACAAATACCGAGAGTAGACTGAATACTTTGAATGCCGACAGAAGACTGAATAACTGCCCTCGACGGGCTCCGTATTTATAGTAACTTAGTGACGCACATTCAATGACGACAATGGTTTGACGCAAGAACAAATGACGCATGAGGTGTGTGACGTGCGCTTGCTTACGTAAATCGGTACACAACAATAGGCAATTTGCGTCATCGCAATGACGTCAATAGATAAAGACGCAAATCGGAATACAATAAAAGGTAATTTACGCAATCACGATGACGTCAATAGATAAAGACAAACATAACATGCGTCATCGGCTATTATGTGAATTGCGTAATACATTGACGTCACAAACAAAGACGAACATGTCATGCGTCATCGATCTTAAGGCTATTACATACACTTATTAAAAATTAGCCTAACTAGTCCTTACAAAACCCTAACCTATGTGCGACAACTTTATTTACAAACATTTTTCTACAAATAAAACCTTAATACTACTTAATTAACGCTCGTCGCCAACATCTTGATTAGTATAATTTTAATTCGAGCGACCGACATGTGAATTTAATATAAGAGTGCTTACTACGGGTGAATGACATCAATTCATACTCGGATTATAGCCGTCTAAACACTTCGTATGATATTGATGTCATCCGACCCTAGTAAAGCAATCTACTACTATGGGTCTTCGTTACCTGCAATAAACTGATGTTATTTATTTTATTTTTTTATTTATAAACCAAAACGCGCCAAGCGAGCGTGGCAGTGGCACGGCAGTGGCCGCCGAAGCGCCAAACAGAACCGATTTGGCCCTGATAATATTTTAAAAACCAAAGACCATGCATTTATTATTGAAAATAACCCACCCAGTCTATTGGTGAAATCGCATGAAAATCAGTTCAGTAGTGACGAGTTTATCGCGAACAAAGAAACAGATAAGGCGAAGGACTTTATATTAATACCTATGTAAGGAAAGATAGGGTTAGGGGTGTAAGGATAAGGAAATACATTTGTAGACTAAAACATTTGTAAAATAAAAGTTTGTAAAATGTTTTATTTTTCAAATATTTCTAAATGTGTAGTTTTACAAAACGTTTTTATGAAATAATGGAGCACCGTCATTTGACAACAACATAAATATTCCAGCGTCGTAGCTACCGCCGCATCAGCCAGTACGGGGCCTCCTAGCTACAGGAGCCCCGAACCAGTGGCGTAACTAACAATATGATATGCCTCTATGTCAGGCCCGTCATTAGTTATCAAGATGACTTTTAATTCGTCGTGGTGAGGCACTGGGTGAATGGGCCTCAACTCATGGCCCTAACAGAGATCTAGGCTACAGTGCTACAGTTACAGTACAGGACCCCGAGGGGTACATTTACATACAACACTAGCGTTACACATAGTTTTAACGATGAGATCAATACTGCTACGAGAGCCATCTATTATCGTTTAGTGGAGACTGGAAACATTCTACATAGAACACCAAAGTACCGTTTCATGATGCGTCATCATTGCCCTCAACGGCTCAACCTCTCCTTCGCGTAGTAAATTTAGAACGCGCCCAATCAATAGTTCTTCATACTATTTGATAGGAGTAGATGTCAGCACCAGCGCGCTGTGCGCATCCAACTATTGATCCATTAATTTATTTATTTAGTAAAATAAAATATAATAATCAGTAACAAAAGTGAATGTCTTAAAATCTATGATTTAAACATAAAGAAATTAAAACAGTTGTTATATTGCGATTGATATATTTGAATATCTTAAAATGTTGTAGTATTGATTAATAGCAAAGCCGACGACCCCAGCCGAAAGCGCGTCATTCCGCGAAATGGAACATCTCATTTACTTACGCCATCTTGCGAGTTTGGCGTCAACTTCAGTCGAATGGTGCAGTAATTTTGTGTTTCTAAAGAAGTGTTATTGAAATACTAAATAGTGTCTCTGCATATAAATGTAAGTTTCAGATAAAAACAATATAACAGTGGCGGAAAATTCAATTCATAAATTCGAAAAATAATATACAAATGTCATGTCTCTCACCAAAGCATTTTTCATACAACAAAATAAACGATCAATAAACGCCGCATGTACAAAATGTTATGCATTTTATTAGTAAAGTAAATAATGTAAGTAAATGTTTGTTTCAGTGGAAGAAAAGTGGCGGTTTTATCGTGTAATATGTGGACCTGAACAGCATCGCCATGTCCGACGTCAAGCAAGTGAAAGTTGACAACTGGGGGATATATTTCCTCCAGCGGTTGAAGCATTTCTTCAACCGGACCGACTACTGCGACCTGACGTTGCAATTCCAAGACAATGCACAACTCAAGGTGCACCGGCTGGTACTCAGCGCCTGCACGGAGTATTTTGAACTCCTGGAGCGAACATGTGAAATGTATGAAGATTGCTTGGTGATGCCCGACGACCTCCAAGCCGACGTCGTCGTGCCCATAGTGAATTTCATGTACACTGGCCAGTTAGAGTTTAAAATGGACATGCTTGAAAGGTTGTACCAAACATCACTTGTGATGAACATGCCTGTTTTATCTAAACTGTTGGATGCACACAGGTTAAGAGCTAGAAGTGCTCACAGTTACAGTAACAACAGCCTAAGACGTAATAATAGAATTGACTCTGTCAGGCAATCTAGGCATACTCCCTCGCCGTCAAATCGCATGACTTCAAGTTCAAATAAACGATCTTATAGCAATGCCTTCCAGAATGCAAGTGGTTCTAAACACAAAATAATTAAAACTATAACACCAGTAGTAAATCAACCATCTGCAAGTAAAAGTCCAAACAGAGCACCATCTCCAATGGAAGTTATACAAAACAACAAAAAGAAGTTGAGGGAGCCCCGTCCTACAAGATATGAGCTGCCAGAGGAATTGGATACTGACAATATTTTTGAGAACTCTTTCAGCAACATTTCATATACATCAACTCCTTTGATGGTGCACCCAGAAACTACAAAACATTATCCATCTAAAAAGATTCCCAATTACACAAGAAACTTATAAAATCTTCAACCATGGAAATTGTTGAATGTAAAAAAGTTAATTCTATTAATGTATTTGAAGATGATATTGCTGAAAATGTTATGAATGATGAGTCAGATTTGTTTCAATCGAGTCTGTTAAATGAATCTCCTAAGGATCCTAATCAATTATTTGATCAAATACTTGATCCCAATGAAAGTTCTAAAGTAGTTATTGAAACTAAAGGTGGCAAACAGGCCAGCAATATTGATCATGCTAAAATTATAAGTGAAGTATTGAAAAAATATCCACATTTGGTAAAATCCAATAAGAATATTAAATTGAAGATATTGAATACTCCATCTCCTTCAAAAACTAAAAAGGAAAAGCTGTCTAATTTCATTATAGAAAAAGAAGTGAAACCCGAACCTCCAGACAGAGAATATACTTATGAAACAGATGTCTTGGACTCAAAAGAAGCAGCCAAGCTTATTGCGATGGGTGCTGAAAATATAAAAGGACCTTGGATTTGTCTCATATGTGGAGACTCCAGGTAGAGCACTCCATTTTACATCTTATTATAAATTCCGTAGACATCTAGTGGAGGTTCATAATGAGAAATGTGTACCTACAATCTGTGAATATTGTGGATTTAAGTCCTTCAAGAGGAACTACATGGTACATCATACTTACACTAAACATGGAGTAAAACCACCACAGCAGTATAATTTCCCTAAATGTAATCAATGCAACTATATTGCTATCACTGAAGGATCTCTTGTGAAACATAAATTATCACATAATCATTTAGAAATTAAAGATTTCCCTTGTAAGGTCTGCACGCAAGCTTTCCATACGTCTAATCAACTGCTGCAACATATCCAGAAAACTGGCCACAAAAATATAGATAAAAAAGCTTTACAGTGCATATACTGTATGAAAGTATTCCTACGTGAGAGTAATTTATATGCACATTTAAAAACAAACCATAAAAAATGCAGCAAAAAGGGATGGTGTCATTGATGACTCAGATGAAGAAAAAGAAAGATTAAAATGTCAAGCGGGAAGCTGTATCCTATGATGATGATAGTGAAGATGGGGATGTTCTATTACCAAATACATCAAAGAGCTGATGGAGTACATATTGTGGCTAAAAAATCAAACGCATCATCGTCTGCTTCCACACCTAACAAACAAAAAATTTTAAATTCTGGTTTTGGTAAACCTACACCAAAACTACAGCAAAAAGCTAAACCTGCCCAAATGGCGCAAACTGTACACAATGAGTTTATGCAAGATGAAGTAAATCCATCAGAAAATACAGTTCTAAATAATGAAAACATAATAGTTATTGATAATGTTGAATATGTCATGAAGGATAATGAATTAATTCCTAGGAAAAACCAGAAAGAATTCATTATACCTGAAATAGAAATACCGGAACAGAATCAGTCTATGGATTCAATTACACCTTCAACATCTATGCAGTATGACAATATTCAGGGTACAGAAAATGTACCAGAAACAAAGATGATAATAAAGAAATCGAGTATGAATCAACCTATTCAAATTGTAGTATCAAATGAAGAAGAATACAAAGCATTGATGGCTTCGAATCATTCTATTATATTTGAAGACGGTAATACAAATAAAACATTGACAATGATGACTGGCCCGCATAACACAAATTTGGATACAACAGGTATGGACTTAGAGAGCACTCAATCAAATGATATGATGATTATTCAGGATGATTACCCATTAAATGTTTCTGAAGCAGTTGCTACTGATAACAATATTGTTGTTGTGTACAGCCATCAAGTTGGTCAAATTAATAATGATCCTGATAAACAATATCAGATAATAACTTCTCAAGATATTGGGGCACAATTTATACAATCATCAGCAATGATCACACAAAACTATGAAACTGTAACTACATCCACACCAGTAATGAGTGCAAATGTAATAGATGCACAAATGCATGAGCAATGGCAAAATAATGGGCAACCAAATATAGAAAGCCAACAGGTGCACATCACATCGGATGTAAATCTCCAAACTATAACGCAAATCAAAGATGGAGATGAAGTAGAACTGCCTGAAGTGGAATTAAAAGAAACACCTGAAGAAATTGCTGAAAATGAAAATATTTTTCATGAAACAACAATTATGAGTGTAGAGGAGGTGGCTCAAAGTGATTCCGAACAAATTACTGATAATGTTGAAAATGATGTTGGTGTCTCTTTAACACCCATTAATACAGATGTTCCTTGCTCCATCATACCTAGCAATGAAACTGAGTCTAATGAAGACAGCATCACTAATGAAATGGAGACCACAACTGTATCTGAGCATAATTTGGTTCAGGAGCAGCCTGACCAACAAATGCATCCACCAAACATTGAACATCAAGAAGAACTAGTTCAAGGTCAAGAAATCATTGAAAATCAAGAAGAAAATGACAAAATTGATGAAAATAGAGAACAATACATTGAACAAGCAGAGGAAATTCAAAATGCTTCTGCGGACTGTGATGCTACGGAAACAAAGGCTGATGTATCTAATATTGAACCTGCTATAAAAGAAATGAAAGAGCAAATTCAAAACTTGACATCAGAATGGTCTGAAGATGAATATGAGGTAAATGATGATTCAACTGTTTTAAAAGAAACTGGAAATCCTGTATCTGTGGAGATCTCAGAGGCTGCTGAAGAGCCCAGAGAAATGGAAGAATCCATTGAAAATATCCAACAAGAAGTAGAGAAACAAGTTATCACTGAAGCTCCAGTCAACAAAAATAATGAGACAACACTTAATGAAAGTATTGACAGTACTTCATCTGAATTAAAAAAGTCTCTGCCAACAATAACACCACAAGAATCACAGCCAGTGCCTGAGAAATTATCTTCACTATTGAATGATTGGGAGGACAATGATTCACAGGATGACAATAATGAAACTGAAAATGATGATAAACAAATCGCTGAAAGAGCAAATGATACTAATGAGAATAATCCAGAAAATTCTGAAGTAGTTATTACACAAAGAGAAAATGGAGATGAACTTGAAGAAGAGACTGATATAATCAGTATACCACAAAACATTCCTACTGAACAATTACAAGAATTAGAACAGGCAGTAATTGAGAAAGTGGATCCGAAAAAGAATGAAAAACTAAAGAGTTTGGTCAGCGATTGGGATGATGAGGACGAGGAAGAAAAAGAGTAATCATATAATGTAGTTTATTAGTTTGTAGCACCATTGCTTTTTATTCATCTAATAATTGCATAGTTTTATACAGGTGATTTGTAAAATTCCTGCAACGTTTCTAGGGGTGAAAGTACTCATGAATATGAGCAACTTTTTATGTATTAACTTCTTATTATATTCCCACACAAAAAGTTGCTCATATTGATGACGACTTTCACCCCTAGAAAGATTGCTGGAGTTTTATGATTCTATTAGCATAAAGCCATGCTTTTGTTTGACTATATTATTTAAGATTTACTTGAAACTATTTGAAGATAAACCTAGATTTTAAATAATAATTAATATTTTAAGTGTCTATGTATTGAGACCAAGTATATTATGGTTTATAATTTTATACAAATAGTTGTATGTTTACTAAATACCCGAAATTGAATACATACCACTGTGTGGTAAAAAATATAATAGAATGCTGTTTTTTACTACCTAATAAATTGTTATTAGGTTAGATTTGTTAACATAATCATGTTTTCCCGCATGTAAAATTAAACACTAATTGTAGTGACATGTACGTACTGCTGAGTATGAATGTAGCATTATTTTTTAATTTGATATTCATCAGGGAATTCTAAGCAAAACTGCCTCCTTTCTGAATAGAATATGTATTTATTTAAAATGTTATTAGGTAACTAAGCATAATAAAGTTTTCAATGTAAATAAAGATATAAATTTATATGTATAGCACTGGTTTTTAATGAAACAACATATTTGATACAAAAATAACACTTTTACTGCATTTAAACATCAACTTTGCAGAAACAAAATGGCATACACATTGAAATGTAACTTGTAATCTTTGAGAGTGCTTCTTAATAACATGTTTGGTGAAAACTAAACTAACAGCAGGTAACTAAGCAATAAATTCCATAAGTCAAATATAAGGTTTTTATAGTGAACACTCCGCGCGTGGAAGTCCTTGTTGCTCGTAGAAATATGTTCAAAACAAGGAAATCCAAATCCTTATCTATTTGGTTAACAGGAAGGCAAGATAAGTTACAAATGTAATAGAAAATTAATATAAATAGAGACCCACCTACATATTAAGAAGGAATGTATGAAGTTGTAGGTAAGAATTGTTAATGTCACACAAATGAATTGGAGTTTAAAATATAAGTCTCAGTAAGAACATCAGGTATATATAGCATTTTAATGGTAGGTACTTGTGTATGTGCAAATGTTACATGGAGTGGTGATAGAATTTAATACAAAAATGGTGTATCACAATAAATTTAAGATAATCAATCTTGATCTTTCATTCAGGATCTTTCAACATATTATAAATGCATACATACATATATGTAAATATATGCCAAATTATATAGTACCAATTCAATTTGGTATTCGAACACTTAAGTTGATAGTATGAGTATTATAATACCCAATAGCCACAGGTTAGAACCAATAAAAATTTTTTTAATTGTCCAAAAAGTATATGTGTAGTTAAATATAACCCTGGGAAGAATAGGTATATTTTTAGAATCTATTTATGAAATTACATGTTGCAGCTAGCTACCCCTACTTAACTCTGAACATATAAGTAAGCTTGCCAATATTAAATTATCTATAGTACTCTGAATAATCAAGTTTTGCTTTCAGCACAACTTAGGCTGCCATCTGTCTGGGTTTCTCCGGATTTGTCCTAGTTTGGAGGGCGTCCTGGCAGGGTTTTACTTGTCAGGGGAAATTCAAAGTTTTTCTTTGGATAAATCTTTAAATGTCCGGAGTTTTTGTCCTGAGTCTGTAATTTAGCTGATGGCAGCCCTAAGCACAACCCATATCATGTGATGTGATATTTTAAGATTAACGCAAACAATTGCATCTTAGTTAAATTGTCTTTTTGATTTGTATAAAGTGTAACTGAAATTTATATTAATATTAATCAATACATTTATTTGTATAACCATTATTATTTCTGTTTAATTATAATTAATGGTAACATCAGCAATGGTAATACATTTACATTCATTTTGAAATCAGCCTCCAACTTAAGGAACTGACAATAAAATTTACCTTTAAAATTCCTTAATACATCCTATTTTATTGTCTTGTAGTTGACTCTCTTAGATGTATAGTTCTTTTGACAATTCAAATTTACTAAGTTGCAACTGTTTACCCCACAAATTATCACTATATGCCTCAATTGGAATATTTATTTACAAAATAAATTACAATATTTACATAACATTCATTATGCTGCCTAGTCATTAGATATTGACACTAGTACATATTTGACCATGTAGGCAAGAAAAACAAAGCCGACTAGCACAAATAGATTAGTCAGAATATAGTATAGGCTGGACTGCTGTTCTGTTGTTGTCATGTCACTTTCACTAGTCAGGTTTGAGCTGTCCGAGTGCAGCATTGCCTCCTGGCGCTGCTTCAACTGCAGCTCAATCTCTTCCACATATTCTGGAAATAACTCGCAAAACATTTTATTCTTCAAATTGATCTCCAATGATTCTGCAGCCAAACATCGCTTCTGGTAATCAGATGTTTCGATCGACCCCAAAGTTGGTGTTTTTTCGAGCATAAAGCTAAGTAACCCAGTAAGAATTGTTGATATAGACCACGCTGGGTTCCACGTGTCAGGGTGAAAATCTGTAATGCTAAGGCACAGTCTCGTGTTTGTCTTGAACCTCCCGTTTGGCGTAATCATATAAATTGACGGCGGTTTGAAGGGAAACTCGCGAGGAAATATGATTTTTCCATGATAGTATCCGCCTTCGTAAGGACTCTTTTCCGGGCCTTTGACGACGTAATGCCATTCCAGGATATTTGACGGCACTGGCTCAGCAGTAACATATGGAACAGGGTCGTTTTTCAGTCTGAAATAATCCTGCTTGAGCCTTCTTGTAGCCCCTGTAACTTTCGTTTTCGCCATTGTTCACGAAACACAAATGGTAAACATGAAATAGTTGCGCGATTGCATACAAGGAGCAATCAAAATATCAATAGTATTATAACATCACAGGAAGTTTTCGTCAACTGTTAATTATTTTCAGCAGTCTACGCCATAAAATGAATAAATAAATAGTTACGTCAAACGAACGTCAGAAACCTATTATCGTGTCAAACGTCAAAAGTGGGTGCATAACTGAAACGGAACGAGTTAGGATGTTCCATGGAAGTAGTAAGTACTTCCATGGGATGTTCTTATTTTACCCCATGGAAGTATTATGTACTTTGTTGTACAAAGTACTTATTACTTCCATGTTTTACCCATACTTTGGTCCATGTTTTTACCATAGACTTTTAATACAGATACACGGGGTAGACTTAAAAAAATATTTGTGTGATTTTTACCATTATTTAGATTTTAATGCGGATGCGTGTGTTTACTACTAATTCTAAGGTTTACACCACAGAAGTAAAATTTTTTTCTTACTATTATATATGTCTGTGGTTTACACTTTACCACACCACATACTTTTTACACCCATTTTTTCTATGCTGTACACTTCACCCACCTGACCCACTCAGCTAGCTCTCTTCTCATAGAGCAACACGGACTCCGTGCCGCGCGCGGAAGTCCTTGTTGCTCGAAGCTCTCCTCATAAAACTGGCGCCAAATATAGCTTCACTTGTTTGAACACTGTGTGTGGCACGCACGAGACTGAATATGTGTTCAAACATTTACACTTTGCCATGCGGTGTCGGTTTTTTAGCGCATATCAAACACAAAAAAAAAATATTTCTGTTATATATCAAAGTCCTTCAAAGTTGAATGTGATCAAATGTGTGCGTAGCCTGGAGTGCAATCGCCATAAGTAAATTCATACGAAACGCAACTGAACCGCGATCGTTACGCCATTTTTCGGATGATTCCGTATCGCGGTAATATTTTGACAGCTGCTTGAACCGAAGCTAGATCGTAGATCAACCGAACCGTTGTCAAAATAAAAAGTTCCAAAGAGGCTGCTTTTTTTCGATCGTTGCTTAAACGTTGAGGTGTTTTGTGGAAAATCTATCACTTCCAATATTATTTTCATGGAAATAGCTAATGAATTTGATGTGGCAAAAGCTCGGGCCACAGGAAAACATGAGAATCAGTGAGAATATTAGTGATCGTATTTAGACAAAATGCTTTCATATAGTATAAAGACACAAGCCATTCGAACCATCACAAGCTGCAGCTGCTCGTGAGAACGGACAAAAGGAGCTAGTGGCAGCAATGCAGCATGCCGGCGGCCAGAGGTGTCCTTCAGCTGGAATTAGGACGCGCACGAAGATGCTCTCATAAATCGTTTGTGGTCAAATACGGGCAAGAGCGGTGCACAATTAAAGACATTTTTACATTAGTTTAGCTATTTAATAGTGAATTTTGATTACAACAATAATCTATACAAGTACTTACCTAGTTAAGTCCTTCAATGTGTTTACTTATGTGTGCTTGAACATATTAAAATTGTGTAACGACGGCCAGTTACTGTGTGCCCAGCCAAGCTAAGCCAAGCCAACCTGTGATACCAGACAATCACAAGGTCCTAGCCAATGCCAAGGTGACACATGCCAATTCCATAGAAAAACCCGAGTCCGAGCAGCGGGCCCTATGAATAGCTGCTATGGTCCTTTTTTTGGGAGTCTATTCGCCTTCCTCTATGTTATTATTTAAAAATTCAATTCTATGTAATTAGAATAGGAAAATCTGTGCGTGTTTGTGTGTGCTAAATAGACTGCTTTGTTTGCAAAAGTACTTTTTATTTATCCTCTTTTGATGCAATTGATAAGTTTTTTGTATAACATTTTTATAGCTATTTTGCAAGTGACTTACTACCACAATATAACATTTTTTTTAAAATTTGTTTTAGATTAGATTTTTTAATTGTGGAAAACTTGCAAAAATGTTTTCCAAATAGTAAGTAACAATGCTATCATATTATTATACATTCTTCAACATAATCCAACATTACCAATACTACTAGGGTAATACAATTAAGCAAATAAGAGCTTAACATTATCAAAATTTTTCTGAACTGAACGAACAAAAGAATAAAACAAATATGTAGGTATCATTGCATTGTAATAGATTAATGTAATTAAAAAAAGAACTGAGTATTCCACATTCTCTATGAAAATATTGCATTGTGCAAGCAAGAAAATTATTGATAAGTGGAAATTGATCTTAAATAATATGAATAGAAAATAGATAGATAGATCAACACTTTATTGCACCATTTACAGAAAATAATGTAAAGTAAGACAACCATTTATTTTAAAGCCATTTATTTTTAATTTAAAATTACAGGTATAGGTAGCTCTATTAATTAGGGAACTGTTTTCAGCCCTTAATTTATTTCCATACTCCGGCTTTTCTGGCTTGTCTGTGGGTCCTGGATGTTCCTGTTGGTGACTATGACTAGACCGAGTGTACTGAACTGAAACAATGCAATAAATACCATTAAGTATAAGGGCCTAAACTTCTATGTGTATGTGAAATTTCAGGAAGATTGGTTCAGTAGATAAAGCGTGAAGAGGTAACAAACAAACAAATAAATTGTTTTATTAGCTTGTTGATTAGCATTTATGCCAACCAATTAGGCTCCAAACCCGGCACTTTAAATCATCCCATACATGAAAAGTACAAAGAAATTGGTAATAGTTTATACATAGTATTACAGCATGGAAATCCTTGGGGGAGGCCTTTGTCCAGCAGTGGACGTCTTTCTGCTGAGAGATGATTACAGCATATTTATCCTTACTTATTACAAAATAAAATCCCATACTGCATCTGTATGTTTCTCAAAAAAATGGGGTGGGTCTTAAGGAAAGTTTTAGTTTATAATTTTATTGACGCGGGCAAAAGTAGCTAATATTAAAGGTAGTAAGTGCATAGATCATACCTTAGCCTGCTAATCTTTTCCTGCATTTTCTCCATAAGCGTGCCACTGTTACACGTGCTTCCTTTGACCTCACTCTTTTCAATGAGCGAGGTCTTGGTACTGTTCGAGATAGTTCACAGGAGCTGCAATTGTTCGACACTGGCTTGCCGACGACGTTCCATTTTCAGCAACCGTACCAGTTGGATATTAAATATAAACAATCTGCCTCTTCCTCAAATAATTTCATAACCCTAAGTCCTAGCCCTTCACTTGGGCGACCTTCATCAAACAAATACTATTGTTTATGTCCACTTGAAATGTGAACCGTAGAAGAGTCCATAAATTAGTCCCAAATCACATTTGTTTCCTCTTTAATTCTGCTCATGTTGATAAACAACCATTGTTCCAAGAAAAGCGATAACAGATGAAATATGAAGAAATATCTTGAGAGAGATATCTACCTCTAAAGATAGGTAACGTAAATAAATATTGAGGTAAATATGTACCTAAATCTAAATATAACCTTAAAAACAAGCAAATGATAGACAAAATGACAAAATACCTAGTGCGTTCAACAAGGTTCAACATAATCGATTGTCGATTATACTCAAATCACAGGTATTTACAAAAATACTTCACAAATATTAGCGTCCAACTCTAACGTTTCAAGAGTGATCATGTTCCAGTTGCGATTCAAGTTCGATTGTCGTTACGAAGTTACCGCGATTCCGAAATTTGCTGAATTGGATCGCAATTCTACCACGGCCGACGTTGAATCGTAACCGATCCTTAATCGAACCGTAGTGTTATAAATTAGCGCGATCGCACTGCTGAACGGTTGTATTTGGACTGGAAGATAACTGTAAAATTGATGGGAATAATGACGCCGTCCTTGAATTTCTGGAGTTGCTGCAAGGGGAACTTTCTATTTGGGACCTTAAAAATAAAATCGTCGTCCATCTTGCTTACTGTGTCAAAGAGCATATAATCACTTACTGTGTAGGAAAGTGTTTGCGAAACATGTCTGGCAGGTCACGTCATTATATGTTTTCAAAGCCTTTGCAAAGTCTTCAAATACAAATGTGCAAATCTTTGAAGCTGTGTCTGGCGCCGGCCTAACAAAACGCATCATTAGAAGGGCGAAGAAAGAGAAAAAATTGCTCTAAAAAAATTTTTTGGTAATTGATTGATGCCGTCAAATCTATAGTATAGATCTTACGAAGTATAATTAACTATTAGATAGTACTCTGTGCTATTAGCAAACTATAAAGATAACTAGCTTTTGCCCGCTGCTTCGCCCGCGTGAATTTCCCAAGAGAACAGTGCTTTTTCTCGGGATGAAAAGTGTGCCCTATCTTTTTCGGGAAGATTGGTTCAGTAGATAAATCGTGGAGAGGTAACAAATAAACAAACTTACTTTCGCACATCGAAATACAACTTACCTACATAATATCATGATGCTTTCGCATTTATAATATTAAGAATTGTGTCGTTAGAATTTCGGTCAGGGAATAAATAAAAAACAACTAAATTAACAATTATTCATTTAATTAACAACAATTAAATTATACATACATAGATTCATAATATAATAATCACTGATAAATTTTAATACATGTCCTCCAGTTGAGATCAAAATTCAATTTCCCTAAAATGATTCGTCTGGAAAATATCCTATCCCTATGTAATGTATTTTTAAGCTATTCAGTCAATTTCATATATTATCTTGTGTTCTACATGAAAAAAATAATACAATAAGTGGTGGGAAATGTAACAAGCGTACATTGTTTTTGGTTCTCGTATCGTTTTTACTTTCTTCAGAACTTGCAATGTGGAGTGGAAGAAAAAGGGGGAGGCTTTGCCCAGCTGTGGGACACAGCACCTATAGGCTAGATGAAAAATAAATGCGTTTCAAATAATAATAGTACAGTCAGCGACGCCATATTGCATTTGCAAATAAACTCTAGCGCAACTCCGGCTAAATTGGCAACATTTGCGATACTAGCGCCTCTTGCTGGACGAAGCGGTTGTTTGATAAGTGTCAAACAAGTGTCAAATTTCTTTCCACTTCCGCGAAATTACTTTGTTGTAGAATGTGTTTCACAAAATTTATTAGAAGTACACATACTTATATAACATAGTTGTTTTATAAAAAACTATAAAACAACTGTTATGTTATATTGCCAAGCCAATATTTGAGAAATGTAAAGAGCTGTGCATATTAACATAAATAGTATTTGATTGTTATTAGCAAGTATGGTACACATTGCAATGAAGTTATCGCGAAATGCAATGAGTGCGTTCCCCTAGCAAAACACTACTGAATATCAAAACGTGATGTTACTAAATAATTAGAGTATGACGTCGTGTAAATGTTTATATAAGTTTCAAATTTGTGCATCAATTAGTTTTTGAGATTTTAATTACAAACAGATTCTGCCAGGATGACATTTAAAACATTCCCCCAGCAAAAAACGTTCTCGGATCGAAATGAAAGTAAGTACAATAATTAGAGTGTCGTGAAAGGTAAATGTTTATGAATAAATAAAATTTGTGTATCGAAAGTATGGAATGTATGGAATCCGTTCTACAAAAATTATTGTGACGCGATAGAGAGAGTCCAGAAGAAATTCTTACGCACGATGCATTTCAAGTGCAGTCGTCGCCTACTTGAATATTCTCAACTACTTTCCACATATAACTTGTTGACCTTGGAATCCAGGCGTAAGTACCTTGATGCCATGATGTTGTATAATTTAATACACGGCAAAACTGACTGTACTCATCTAATCAATAAAATTTCACTTACTGTCCCTAGAAGAGCTGTTCAGCGCAGTGTTCGCACTATACCCCCCCTGTTTGCTTTAAATATTTGTCGTACCAATTCCGGACATCGCTCTCCTATGCATCGTTTGGCTGAGTCATACAATAAATTATTTCAGGCAAAAACAGATATATTTGCTAGCACACCTTATCTGTTCAAAAAGACAGTTAACTTAATTCTAGCTGAACATGTTAACACTTAGTACTTACACTGTGAGATTCACCTTTTCTATCTTCCTCGTTTTTAATTTTATGTTTTTGGTTAAGCTTTCTGTTTCTATTTTAATTTTATTCTACTACCTTCTTGTCTATGTTGTTCATCCACTAGTGGCAATAATTTGGAAAACTCTTTTTAAATTAACCTGTGAATAACGTAGTGGGTTACGTAATTAGTACTAGTACTTAATACCCAATGTAATTTGTTATTATACATTATGTAACTGTTTGTTATTCCTTTATAAAATAAAATAAAATAAAAAAAATAAAATTAAAGACTTAGGAGAAATTCAAAATTCTGCTGGGGGAACGTTTGGCCGGATGCTGGATCTCCTAAATGGCATGGCGTAGAGATATGACTTTTTTTCCACAAGTTGTTATTAATTTGTTTATAATGTTTATAAAAATAGAAATTTAAAAAATATTACCGTTCAGGAGCTAAAAATAAAAACGTGAATTTAGGTATTTTGGCGCTTATACTATAAATATGGGCCCTAGAGACTAATTGGTGACGTGAGTTTGTACCTTGAAGTTGTTTTCAATGTCCATGTAAGTATCAACATAGTATCATAAGTATTTATAAAGTTATGAGAATAAATGCAATGATTCAGCCGCCATGAATTTCGACAGCCCATTAGACGAGTTGGTCTATTATTTACGAAATTCACATGTTTTGCATTAATTGCTAAATATAGTTAACTATCCATTCTCCAAAAATCAGATCAATACCTATATGCAGTAGTTCAAGAAATATAATTATAAATCCAAGCCAAGGTGAAATACCATGCCGATAAATATATAAGCCGACCAAATTCGAGAGTCTACCAAAAAGCGACCGTGCAGTATATTGAAGTGGTTTACTGAAATTGATAGTGTATTACCTCTTTTTTCAGTGTACAGATGCGTGCTCAAATGTTAGCATACCTAAAAAAACATCTTATTTCTTCAAATTAGGTTAGTATATCACATATATCATATTTATGGTACATTAAGGGGCAGATCTCCGCAGATGCAGCCATCTCACTTTTAGATAAAAAGGTACAAAAAGGCCTCTTCATGTCGGCTTTGGCCCCATGAACGCCTCATTGGACCGGGTCCCAATGGACCCGTGTGGCTCTGAAAAACGTACCAACATAATATGTATATCTTTATTTCAAGTGATTACACTCATATCTTACATTATTAAATTAACTTAAATATGTTAATATCACACCTTACAAACTATTTTATTATAATATATTTCTGCACGGAGCATGTAAGCTCCGGCAGTGAGCCAGGTGCGGGCAGTCCCACCTCGTACCTATCATCTTTAGGATGCTGTTGGTACTACCGCGCATTCTCCTGAGCAAAAAGGGTGGCGCATGATCGTAGCAAAACAATCTATACCAGCCTCTTCAAACATACCGGGTGGCACTACAATAGCGCGGTTATATAAGTTATGTACGTATGGGGTAGAAATATAAGGTTTATAATTCTATCATAGTGAAAGTGATTGCCGCGCCGCAGCCATTTCAGTAGGAATCGGTCCTATACTAGGTACCTAAGATAGAACGAGCGCAGAGTTTTTCAATTAATATTGTATTGTAACTAAACGCAAAATATATATATAAATAAGTAAACAATAAAAAATCTTGAAATCCTGGACAAAAACTCTTCATTGAAAATTATATTAGTTCAGTTGTGTACGCGCCTGTACTAAATTACGTTTATAATACTGCAAATTTCGGATGGTTGGTAATATATACTGTACGGCCGCTTTTTGCTAGATTCTCGAATTTGGTCGGCTTATCATGCTATTTCACCTTGGCTTGGATTTATAATTATATTTCTTAAACTACTGTATATATTGATCTGATTTTTGGTGAATGGATAGTTAACTATATTTAGCAATTAATGCAAAACATGTGAATTCCGTAAATAAAAGACCAACTCGTCTAATGGACTGTCGAAATTCATGGCGGCCGAATCATTGCATTTTTTCTCATAACTTATTAAATACTTATGATACTATGTTGATACTTACATAGACATTGAAAGCAACTTCAAAGTACAAACTTACGTCACCAATTAGTCTCTAGGGCCCATATTTATAGTACAAGCGCCAAAATACCTAAATTCACGTTTTTATTTTTAGCTCTTGAACGGTAATATTTTTTAAATTTCTGTTTTTACAAACATTATACACAAATGAATAACAACTTGTGCAAAAAAAGTCATATCTCTACCCCATGCCATTTAGGAGATCCAGCATCCGGCCAAACGTTCCCCCAGCAGAATTTTGAATTTCTCCCAAGTCTTTCGATACACAAATTTTATTTATTCATAAACATTTACCTTTCACGACACTCTAATTATTGTACTTACTTTCATTTCGATTCGAGAACTTTTTTTGCTGGGGGAATGTTCTAAATGTCATCCTGGCAGAATCTGTTCGTAATTAAAATCTCAAAAACTAATTGATGCACAAATTTGAAACTTATATAAACATTTACACGACGTCATACTCTAATTATTTAGTAACATCACGTTTTAATATTCAGTACTTTTTTGCTAGGGGAACGCACTCAAATGCAATATGACATCATTGACAGTCCTATTCTTATTAGAATAGAAACCCATCGTATTGTCACACGAGCAGATAATCGCGTAGAAAGGAAACTCTGTCCTCTGACCTCACCGGCGCGCAAACCAGGCCCTCGATTCTACTAAATTACAAACTTAAATATAATGCCTCAGTTATGTCTCAAAAGCCAAAGAGATTGTACTAATTGAAGCATATAGATCTTATAGGAGATATTATCGGTTTATTCAAATTTTCATTTCTTTTTAACACAATGAGGGATTTTCCGAGACACAAATTAAAAAAAAATTGTTCCAGATGACTTCATAGATGACGCTAAGTAAAGGCGAGAGAAAAAGCTCCATACAAAAAGCAAAAAATTCACGGGATTGGCATTAAAAAAAATAAAACTTAGTAAAAAAAAAAAAAAACAACTAAAAAGTGTCAATATTGTGATTTGTGCAACTGTCAAACTGTTATGTGATTTTTTTCTGTCTCTGGTTGACAAGAAAAAGCGCACTTTGAGCGCACCATATAGGTTCAGCCAATATTACGACTCGGCTTTCATAAAACGCTATCTGTTGAGACTTTTCTTAATTTAGCTGTCAGAAAATCCCTCATTGAGACACGATATCCATTCGTAATTAGTAGAATCGTCCCCCAGTTTGTACTCCAGCCAGCGACGCGTAAGTGACCCGTCGGTGAGACCACACGCACACATCGCTGCGTATAGTGTGAGTGTAGCTTCGTCTCTTGACCGAACATTCAAATAATAATTTGTTTTGTTGAGGGATTATCATGATTATCTACTCGTGTGGTAATAAACAGAGTGTATTAGCCATAATATCAAGTGCCGTAATTTAGGAGCATATTTCTGATGTCGTGGTTGAGTTGCTTGAGTAAATCTTCGTCGGGTGAATCCTGTTGCAGCAGCAGCTCGCGTTGGGATATCAGCTCCGTTAGTTTCTCGCTCATCGGGTTCTTGGGAGCCGTCCTGGGAACATTGTAAAATGAAAATGAAAAATAATATTCTTCATCAGCCGTTGTAATGTCCCCACTACTGAGGAACCGTCCTTCCTTATGTTAAAGTCAATTGTTTTTATTTTTATAGGTTTAAACTAGCACTTAAATCGTCATATTCTTGTTTTTTAGTTAGTTGACGTCATAAAATTACTTAAAGCTAAGGTTATGTACCACCGCCTCCAAAGCGCAAGTGGAGAAGAGTTTCTCCAAAGACGTTCACTTTACAACATAATGTCTTACAATTAAATGACTATGGATGGACGGGCCATGACCTATCACTCGGGCTTAATGCGGACTGGTGGGTTTTAACGACCGCGAATTTAGCCGACAGTTTCAAAGACTGCGGAAATTAATCAGGAAAAATCCATATAAAATGAAGCTTAAATATTCAGTATCTTGGGAACATTTAGTTTTTTTTTACATCTATTTTTTGTTGAGGCTTCAGTCCGCGTGTTGCGACTATGCCAGCCTCAAAGGGAACTTCCGAGTTTACAAATTATCTTTGAGCCATCACAACTCTCCAGACGGAGTATATAGATTTAGCCTCTCTTTGATAAAATCAATTTTTGGTTGTACATTATGTTTGTAATATTTAGCTAACATACAAAAGTCTAAGAATTTAGTCAGCAAAGACCATGGGTATCTTCAACTAAACAGGTGATCACTTACTTGAGATCGTCAAACATATCCAATCCACCTGGACCTGAATTACCTGAAATCAAAAAGTATGTTCTACTAGCTGCTTTACCCGCAGCTTCGCACACGTGAAAAATATCGTGTTTTTTATACAAACTTACACCCCACATAGTACCCTATTAGGGGTAGATTTATGGAAAAAACGTTGCATATGTTTTACCGCGGCTTTTTTACTATACAAACTGACAAACACTTCCTATTTATAATATTAGCTATAATAGTATGAGTATGAAGTTTGATCTCAGAAATAAATTAACTCAAAAATGACTGAATGGATCATCTTTCTTTTTAACCGACTTAAAAAAGGAGGTTCTCAGTTTGACCTGTATAATTTTTCATAAAAGCAATATACATATATATTTGAATACGATGGAAGTGTCGAGTGAAATGGCAGGCGACAGAGCGAAGTGGAAGATGTTGACATACTGGGCCGACCCCAAATACCTATCGGAAAATAGTAAGGGAGAAAAATATCGTTACATACTGAGAATAGAATGCGACTCCAGGCCGGGCGTGTTCGATAAGAGGTCCACGTAAAAATCATCTTTCAGTTTCTTTAAATCCACTTCATTTTCTATCACCATGTCGTCTTCTTGATCTTGATTTGTATCCAGTCTGAAAAAAAAAAACAATCTAAGTAAATAAAATCTTAAGTTAAAAAAATTCTTTTCACATCTAATTTGAAGGAAAAAAACGTTCAAAAAGTTGAAATAGCAACAAAAAGCCAACATCACGTGGTGTTCCCAGGCGGTCACCCATCCAAGTACTGACCACGCCCGACGTTGCTTAACTTCGGTGATCGGACGAGAACCGGTGTTTTCAACGTGGTATGGACGTTGGCGACAAACAAGGCCAAAAGAAAATACTCTATCACACACTAAATAAACATCTGTTCATTCGTATTTTATTAGTAGAAAATATGTGTGTGTTGTATTAGTATTTCATGACTTATTTTATTTAAATCATAGACATAGAAAAAAAAATCATTCTTTTAGACATATAAACTTGATTATCAAATGAATCCCAAAAACGTTCATAATAGTGCGTTCCAAAATTCAATTTTTTTTAAAGATTGCTTACAAATTCTATGGAACAAAAACACCACCAAAAATGTCAAACTTGACAAAAATTAGCTTCACAGAAGATATTTACTAATCCTTTACCAACATAGTCAAAAAGCATATCTGAAATCCCGCTTCCTCAGCTGTCTGTGTCTCTAAGTAAAATTTAAAAAAATCTTCTATAATTTAAATAAATTGAAAATGAAATATAGTAAACGATATCACTGTGGGCGAAGCCCCACTGCTCCGTTGCGTTGCGTTGCGTTACGTAGTACTAATATTAATTCTGTGGTTGCGTAGAGACAGGTCGTCCTTCAACAATTTAGCTGTGAATGATCTAAGTATGTATCCTATCCTAACTAATATTATAATTGCGAAAGTGAGTTTGTTTATTTATTTGTTTGTTACCTCTTCACGCTCTACTGAACTAATCTTTCTGAAATTTTGCATACACATAGATAAAGGTACTGAGAAAGTCATCCTGGGAAAAATCACTGTTCCCGTGGGAAATTCACGCGGGAAAAAGCTAGTGTATGTATACTGACGGGCGCAGCAGCCGCCGCTCGCGCTGCAGCTGCTGCAGCGTCACCTTGCGCAGGCGCAGCTTGAGCTGGTGCAGCTCGCGCACGGCCCGCCCCCACTGCTCCTTGAAGAACGCCTTCGACTGCACCGAGCTGTCCAGCTTCTCTTCTAGGCAGCGCTGAAATATCGCGTTTGTAATGTCACTTTTATATACAGGATGATTCTAATCATTGGCATCCTTTTTACTGGTGAAAGTACTCGTCAATATGAGCAACTTTTTGTACAGAACCGACTCTGATATCTCAAATAAAAAATGAAAAAAAAAAAACAACTGTTCGCGCCGTTTAATTTGAATTTCCCGCTATCCTAATCCTTCCTAATCCTCCATATCTTTTGCGTGCACAACGAGGAAGAGAGATAGAATATTCTCAGAGCGCTATAAGCGCCCGAGCGCATACGAAATGTCCCGATGACAAACTCGGGACTTTGAGTTCGAAAAATGGCGAAATGAGTTAAAATCGCGCTCCGCCTAACTCCACGTATATCTCAGCAATTTTAGCTGTAATCCCACTAATTTCTTTTACTTTCTCGTGCTAAATCAACAATAGACTCGTTAAGTGCATTTGGACAGTGTTATAGTGCGTACTGTGTAATATTTCGAAGAAAGTGATCCGCCACGCGCTCCTGTGAAGCAATTTCCCTGGTCAGGGTAGAAAACAGATCTTCGAAATCAAGGTACGTTGTGCACTGCTCATGCTCCGCCTACCCAAATCCCCAGCGACCTATATATTTAAAATCCGCATCACCAACAACTCTTCACAAACTCTTTTACAAAGTCGATAGAACAGCTAAATTTTGTTGGAAAAACAGCGTTTGGTCGGTTAGGTGGCAGGAAACCTACAGACTCGTGGCATTTTATTTTATTTAGGTATTTCTTACCATTCCATTTAATTTTTAAATCTTTTCTAGTACACCAGTAACAGCTGTAACTTACGGTAGTTCGCACCAGACATATTATTATTATTCTTTAGACGTTCGCCTGGTGGCAGTTCAACGTGTCCCTTTAATGGTGATGACTGAAAATCAGTGTTTGCTCCTGTAGGGGCAATTCAACCACTGAGTTATTACCAATTTGTATCACCGCGGCACATAGTAACGTCAAATTGTTTTTACTATATTTAGGAACATTTTGCATTTATTTCATATTATGTTTGTTATGTTATGTGTCTCAGCTGATACAAATAAACGTATTATCTATCTATCTATCTATCTGATTTTTTACTCGGTCCCATACAAAAAGTTGCTCATATGTATTTTCACCAGTAGAACGGATTTAAAGTTCACCTGTATAAGTAACAAAGAAAGAAAAACTTTTAGACACTTGTACCCTTGATACTACGGCGGTTTGATAAACCTACCTAAAAGTGAAGATGGCAACACTTGTCAAAAGTTTGGAAATACAAGTCACAAAAATGAAAGGTCATTTTCATAATCTGCACCCCCAGAAACGTTATCATCGATACCCATATTCCAGAATTGAAAAAAATGTGGATAATTTTTATTTGTTACCTATGGCGCCATCTATTGTTAATTTATGGTAAATACTTTGCGATTATTGTAATTTGTACCCCATGTTAATACATACGAGGTTAGGAGCAAAATGTCTATAAACATACTTACCAGTTCTTGAATGAGACTAGCAGTCTGGTCCTTCGTCAGTCCGGAGTATCTGCTCTCCGCATCTTTTTCACTGTCTTTCAAATTAGTCTGAAAACAATAATAATAAACAATTTTTTTTTATTATTAAACGCTTTATTTTGCCTTTGTCGGGATTTGGGTTGTTGGTTTGTTTGTTCAGGCTATAGTCCGGTCATTCTATGTTTTCAGAAAAACTAATTCATAAAGTTTTGAAACTTGTGTGACATATACCTTCGGTTGTGGTGTTCAACGCTCACTACCCTCCCCTGCCCTCCCCCTGACGCTACTCCCCCCTTTACTCTGAAATGTGTCCCCTTTACCGGTTTTTTCACTTTTTCTCGAAAACTATTATAGATACGAAAAAGGTGTCAAAGGCAAAGATGATCCTTATTAAATTCTTAATAAAATATGTCCTATGTCTTATTTTGATAGACTTGACGGTTTACCAGCTAAAAGTTGTGTTTGGGGCACATGTTGTGAAAATGTACCTAAAAAGAGGGGTATTGTTGCAGTTTTACTATTATATCTCGAAAAGACCCAGAATTTCGGAAATATAGTGCTATTAAAAGTTTTAGAGCATTAAATTCTGCGTTTAATGGGACTAAATACATATATTTTGGACCACTCGGTCCAATTCTAGTGCTCAACGAAATTGCACAAATCCCACAGATATTGTAAATGTGAAAATTTAGATGTATGTTTGATACTCAACTACGCAAAATCTACTGGACGGATTTCGATGAAATTTGGTACACGGATAGAAAAATACCGGGAATAGCACATAGGGTACTTTTTATCCCGAAATTCTTACGGGAGTAGGGCCCCGAGGCGCAGCTAATAAAGCATTTTTCATAGGTATGGAAAACTTGCTACGCCCCGGGGTTCCGCTCAGTTGGGAATTTCGGGATAAAATTATCTTGTGTGATTTTTTAAGTCTTTCTCTATTTGTGTACTAAACTTCATCGAGATCCGTCCAGTATACTTCGTGTGATCGAGTGACAAAAATGTCAAGTTTGTATGGAAATTTTATCATTTATGATAATATATACTAGATGCGCTCCGAGGCTTCGCTCCTGTGAGAATTTCAGAAAAAAAGTAGATTATGTGCATTTTTAGGTTTAACTCTACTCGTCTACTAATTTTCGTCGAAATATGCTCGGTAGATTTTGTGTAATTGAGTAACAAACATACATATTTTTACGTTTGGATGTCTCGGATGTATGTTTGTTATTCAATTACACAAAATCTACCGGGCATATTTCAACAAAAAATTGTACACAAGTAGAGTTAAACCTAAAAATACATATAATCTACTTTTTTTCTGAAATTCTCACAGGAGCGAAGCCTCGGGGCGCATCTAGTATATTATCATAAATGATGAAGTTCCCATACAAACTTGAAATTTTTGTCACTCAATCACACGAAGTCTACTAGACGGATCTCGACGAAGTTTAGTAAGTACACAAATAGAGAAAGACTTGAAAAATCACATAAGATAATTTTTATTCCAAAATTCCCAACTGAGCGGAGCCCCGCGGCGTAGCAAGTTTTCCATACGTATGAAAAATGCTATATTAGCTGCGCCTCGGGGCCCTACTCCCGTAGGAATTTTGGGATAATGAGTATCCTATGCACTATACCCAGTATTTTTCTAGCAGTATATGAAATTTCATTGAAATCCGTCTAGTAGATTTTGCGTAGTTGAGGATCAAACGTACATCAAAACTTTCGCATTTAAAATATCTGTGGGATTTGTGCAATTTCGATGAGCACTAGTATATAGGACAGAGTGGTCCAAAATATATGTATTTAGTCCCATTAAACGCAGAATTTAATGTTCTAAAACTTTTAATAGTACTATGTTTTCGAAATTCTGGGTTTTTTTCGAGATATAATAGTAAAACTGCAACAATACCCCTCTTTTTAGGTACATTTTCACAACATGTGCCCCAAACACAACTTTTAGCTCGTAAACCATCAAGTCTATCAAAATAAGACATAGGACATATTTTATTAAGAATTTAATAAGGATCATCTTTGCCTTTGACACCTTTTTCGTTTCTATCATAGTTTTCGAGAAAAAGTGAAAAAACCGGTAAAGGGGACACATTTCAGAGTAAAGGGGGGGTAGCGTCAGGGGGAGGGCAGGGGAGGGTAGTGAGCGTTGAACACCACAACCGAAGGTATATGTCACACAAGTTTCAAAACTTTATGAATTAGTTTTTCTTCCCCATACATTGATTACATAGAATGACCGGACTACTAAAAGGTTGCAGTGATTTGGGGAAATAAGGGCAAAAAGGAGGAAGTTTATTATGAAAGGATTTCAATCATATTTGGAGGTAACATTGTACGTCGGATTCACCACAGGTTATGATTTTTAAGAGTGTATCACGTCCGCGCGCCCGACCGAGTTTAGGTATTTGATAGACCGCAGCTGGCTGTGTGCAAGTCACACGCACACATCGAAGTGAGATTGCCGCCAACCCGAAGTAATAAGTGACAGGGATCCGGCAAAGAATTTGTTGGTATTATATACATATAATATACATATATATATAGGTATATATATATATAATAATTTTTTCTTGCTTTACGGTAGGTAATGAATACTAAAAATAAAATTACGACCATTTTCTTATGTAACATATTTGGCGCGACTTGGCAGTAAAATGGACAGGAATGCCGCGACAGAAAATAGCATGACCGTCGTGCCAGGATGCTAAGATGTTAAACATCTGCCTGGCATCCCATGAAGGCCAATTTTTCGGGATGAGGTTTACAAAAATAGTATTTTTGGATCCAAGATGGCGGACAACTTTTTTTTAATTTTGCAATATGGGTATCGTTTTCAGGGATGTAACGGATGTGGTTATATCGGAACCGGAACCGGAATCGGAATTTTTGAATTTGGTTTATCGGAGTCGAAACCGGAATCGGAACCGGAATCGGAATAAAAAAATTTCATTAAAATAGTTCCAAATAATACTTGATTTTGGCTTCATTATTCAATTCAAAACAATTTATCACATTTAAAATTAAACACTAATTACGTTCTGCGCCTAAACCCTTGAACTAATCAAATAGCTACACAAATTAAGTGCGAACACAACACGCAGTATGGAAAACAAAACAACAAGTGAATTCAAGTGAGTGAAAGAGCAATCGCGACGAGCGGGAAAGCACGGCGTTGCCCGCACGACGAGTATAAACGTGTTTGTTTTTGTACGCACAGGCACAGATCGCGACTCCGCCGCGGCTTGGCGCTGCCCGGCCCGTCTACCCACCCTCGCCCGCCGCGCCGGCCGCCGACCTCCGATATGACTTCTGACTTCGGTTTAAAATTTATCGGAACCGAAGTCGGAACCGAAGATGCAAAAGCAATCGGAAGTTCCGACGTATCGGAATCGAAACCGAAGCTCCGTTACATCCCTGATCGTTTTATAAGTGTTTCAGTGCGCTGATTACGAAAATAACATTTATTTTGGAATCCAAGATGGCGGACAACTTTTTTTTCACGTTTACAATATGGGTATGGTTATATAGGTATTTCGGTGCGCTGATGACAAAAATAACATTTATTTTGAGATACAAGATGGCGGACAACTTTTTTTTCAAGTTTACAATATGGGTATGGTTATATAGGTATTTCGGTGCGCTGATGACAAAAATAACATTTATTTTGAGATCCAAGATGGCGGACACTTTTTTTTTTCAATTTTGCAATATGGTTAACATGTTGTAGGTTTTTGGGGACGCTGATGACGAAAATAACATTTATTTTGAGATCCAAGATGGCGGACAACTTTTTTTTAAATTTTACAATATGGGTATGGTTATATAGGTTTTTGGGGACGCTGATGACGAAAATAACATTTATTTTGAGATCCAAGATGGCGGACAGTTTTTATTTTATTTTACAATATGGGTATCGTTTTATGGGTTTTTGGGGACGCTGATGACCAAAATAACATTTATTTTAGGATCAGCGTCCCCGAAAACCTATTAAACGATACCCATATTGTAAAATAATAAAAAAACTGTCAGCCATCTTGGATCTCAAAATAAATGTTATTTTCGTCATCAGCGTCCCCAAAAACCTATAAAATGATACCCATATTGTAAAATAAAATAAAAAATTGTCCGCCATCTTGGATCTCAAAATAAATGTTATTTTCGTCATCAGCGTCCCCAAAAACCTAGAAAACGATACCCATATTGTAAAATAAAATAAAAAACTGTCCTCCATCTTGGATCTCAAAATAAATGTTATTTTCGTCATCAGCGTCCCCAAAAACCTATATTTTATTTATTATTTATTTATTTATTTAGCCAAAAGACAAAAAACAATACAATATGATACGCTATGGCGCCTAAAACCATGTCATGGTTTGTCTAGGCGTTGCACATTCGACTTATCTGATCTAATATAAACATTAAAAAGACTGGTCGGTTGTATTAACCCATCTGTGCGAAAACAATCCCGTCAGCTCATAGTTACAAGCATGCAACACCACTATACCTACAACGTAACCATACCCATATTGTAAACTTGAAAAAAAAAACTGTCCGCCATCTTGGATCTCAAAATAAATGTTATTTTTGTCATTAGCGCACCGAAAAACCTATAAAAACATACCCATATTGTAAAATTGAAAAAAAAGATGTCCGCCATCTTGGATCTCAAAATAAATGTTATTTTCGTAATCAGCGCACTGAAAAACTTATGAAACGATATAGGTACATATCGCAAAATTAAAAAAAAAAAGTTGTCCGCCATCTTGGATCTTGATTTTGATTTATTTTGATTTTTATGATTTCGATTTCTATGATTTCGATCTATTACGATTTCTATGATTGCGATTTATTACGATTTCTATTTCATCAAAAATTGTCGGCCATCATTCATGAGTATGCAAATGGTACCTGTGGCTAAATTGATTCGATAAGTAGAAATTAGAGTACACTATCAATCACCACATTGGATCGAATACTTATTGAAAGCATTCGCCGTTAATAAGCGTTGCTACAGACGATTTAGACAATAGGAACAATGCACAAACCACTTACCATGTAGGCAGGCTTCGAGCACGATTCCTCACGAATAGTTCTTCCTTTAGACACCTGGCCGGCCAGCCACACACGATTATAAAGTTCCAAAAACACTGTTGAGCACTTGAAGTTTTATTAAGAATAATTGAGTAAAATGTAATGTTTGATGCGCGCGCGCCTTCGCTTTCACGTACAGACACGGAGAGGTTTTTACTGGTTCTGCCACCAGCCTTCTGCCACCAGCCTATGGCGTTGATCTCTCAGACACCGGTAGGATCTGCGCATGCGCCAGCGGAAGTCCGGGCGCCCCATTGGCTAAATAGAACTGCAGCACAGCGAATTGTGATGATTGATGAGTGCATCGGTAAGGCGCGCGAAATTCAAATTGAAAGGTAAACAAGATTTGCGTTGAAAACGGAACATTCCGCCCACCAAAATACCAATAGGATTTTCCCAGAGTAAGAATAAGAAACGGTAATTAACGATAAATATGTTTAAGTTATTATTCTAAACTTAAAAGCTAACAAATGATAAGTTGAAACGATTATACGGAGGGTAGAGGACATAGTTTGACCAAAGGTCTCTTAAGCGAGTGATCCCTGGCTGTTCTAACGGTTGCGACTCGAACTACCCCATCAGGGCCAGGATGCAAGGAAACAACTCGTCCTAATGCCCATTGAAGAGGAGGCCGATTGTCCTCTTTTATAAGTACGATTGAGTTTACAATTAACGGTGTTGAGTCCGTGGTCCATTTTGCTCGCTGAGTTAACCCATGTAAATATTCATTTTTCCAGCGTTTCCAAAATTGTTGTTGAAAAGATTGGATAAGTTGCCATCGAGTTAGTCGATTGATTTTTACGTCCTTGTAGTCGGAGTCAGGAACTGCTGTAAGAGGTTCCAGCGTTAAAAAATGACCGGGCGTAAGAACGTTCAAATCGTTGGGATCCGAGCTCAATGGACACAAAGGCCGCGAATTTAAAATTGATTCGATCTGAGCGAAGAGTGTGGTAAGCTCTTCAAACGTTAAGACCTGATCGCCAACAATACGGTACAAATGACTCTTTGCGGCTTTGATTTGGATTTCCCACACCCCTCCAAAGTGGGGAGCAGAAGGTACGTTACGTTTAAAATCTATTTTTTCCGCGTGAGAGGCTTGTTCGATACCTGACGCTAGTTGTGAACTTGCACCAACGAAATTCGTACCGCAGTCAGAGTGAATAACATTGCAGCGGCCGCGACGAGAAACGAAGCGACGCAATGCCGCGATGAAGCCGTCAGTCGATAAAGTAGAAACCACCTCAAGGTGCACTGCTTTTGTGCTCAAGCATACGAATAAACACAAGTACGCTTTATCGATTTTAGCACCACGATGAAGCCCGGAAAGCTTAATTCGAAAAGGCCCTCCTAGATCGACACCTACGACAGAGAAGGGTTTTGCCTGATTGACACGAAAGGCCGGAAGGTCGCTCATAAAGGGTTGCAAAGGTTTCGGTTTAAGACGGTAGCATCTTATGCATCTTGAAAGATGATGACGTACAGCATGCTTTGCCGCAAGTATCCAAAACTGTTGTAAAATCAGATAGTTGGTTGTGTTCAGACCGGGATGAAAATTGTTTCGATGAATAGATTCGATTACAGCTGATGTAAGAACACTCTTTTTGGGCAATAATGCGGGATACTTATGTTCGAAGTCAAGATCGGAGCGCGATAGGCGCCCGCCTACTCTGAGTATACCCTGCTCGTCCAAAAACGGGTTTAGTTTACGAAAACTGCGAGGTAACTGTATCTTTGATTGTAATTTGGATATGACATCCAAAAAACAACGATGTTGGAAATGTTTGACGATAATTAGTAACGCACGATGACGCTCAGCGTCCGTTACGAAAAGATTATCTGATCGCGGAACAGTGTTACGCATGTTATTACAAAACCTGCGAACGTAAGCGATAATGCGACAGATTTTATCTAAAGAAGAATATTTTTCGAATAGCCGATCAATTATAGACGTGTGATTAACGCTTTCGATTTGATCCGAAACGAGAACCGTGGTGCGACGCTGCTCAGAGAGCACCGCATTGTCATCGTTTGAACGATTTTTCGATGTATCGATTGGCCACTCAGACTGTGGTTGAGACAACCATTCTGGGCCCGCCCACCATAGGGCATTGTTTAGCAAATCGTGAGGCAATTGCCCACGCGAACAAACATCTGCAGGATTTGTGACAGATGGTACGTGCCTCCAGCACTCGGTCGGTACGATATCTTGAATGTGACTTACGCGGTTTGCAACGAATGTCACCCAGCGAGAAGAAGGAGCTCGCAACCAGGATAAGGTAACGGTGGAATCACACCACAGATAAGTGTCATGGACAGGAATCCGCAGCGTGTCCTTGACAAATTTGATAAGGTCTGTAAGCAAAACTGCACCACACAGCTCTAAGCGAGGTAACGATTGACGTTTTAAAGGAGCTACACGAGCCTTTGCACATACGAGAAAGACGCGAACGGAGCCGTCAGACTCGATAACACGCAGGTATATAACGGCGCCATATGCTGCTTCGGAGCTGTCACAGAATCCATGCAGTTGATATGATTGAGCGCTATCGGTAGCGTATTTACGTGGAATTTTAAGATTCCTAACTTGAGGAAGCTGTTCAGAGAACTTTTCCCATTGAGAGATAATTTCCGGTGGGGGCTTATCATCCCATGAAAGACCTCGAATCCAAAGCTTTTGAATAAGACATTTGGCATGAATTGTCAAAGGAGATAGAAAACCCAGAGGATCGAAAATTCTGGCAACCTCACTCAAAATCGTTCGCTTGGTGCACGGTTGATTAGATGGATTAACGGTAAAGACGAACGAATCCGAAGCAGGCTCCCACTTAAGGCCCAGAACCTTGATAGTTGTGTCTTCAGTTTCGGTAAAAGTGATTGCTTCTGAAAGACACGCCTCCGCGGGAAGATCGCTAAGTAGCTCGGGTCGGTTACTCACCCATTTTCGGAGCTCAAACGAGCCAAGACCGAAAAGAGCGATGAGTTGAGTTTTGATTTCTCTGGCGTCCTTCAGCGATGAGCTTCCGGATATGACGTCATCAACGTATATGTCGGAAGTTAAAACGGTTTTGGCCTTTGGGTACTTGTGACCCTCATCGTTGGCCAGTTGCTGAATAGAGCGGCACGCCAGGAATGGAGCGGAAGACACTCCGTACGTTACGGTATTTAATACGTACTCTTGAAGAGGCTCATCTGGGTGAGCTCGCCAGAGAATACGTTGATAATCACGATGTTGAGGAGCTAGGTTGATTTGACGGTACATTTGGCGCACGTCTGCCATGAAGACAATTGCGTGCTCACGGAAATGAAGAAGGATCTCTACGATATTTGATTGTAGCTTCGGTCCCGTCAGCAGCGAGTCGTTTAGCGATTTGGAAGTTGCATCTTTAGCCGAGGCGTCGAATACAACGCGAAGCTTCGCTGTAGCGCTGTCGGGACGTAGCACACAATGGTGCGGTATATAATACTTGCCTTGACCCATTTGCTTGGCAGGTACCAGAGTCATGTGACCACTGTCGATATAGTCAGTCATGAACTCCACGTATTGTTGGTTTAAATTGTGATCGCGATACAGACGCCTTTCAATGGCATGAAAGCGTCGTAAGGCTATCTCTCGAGAACCTTCAAAGACTGGCTCCTCGTCGTCCTTGAAGGAGACAAACTACATATCTACCTGTCTCGTCACGGTAGTGATTACTGAGAAAACTATTTTCACAGCGTTGCTCTTCTGGGGTCAATCGGGAAGATTGTGGAGACGTTATCGATTTCCCAGAAACGTTGAACAATTTTGTTTAAACTATCGTCTACGGTAGAAGGGGCTACTCCTAGTAGACTGGACGATGCGAGTCTGGACTTCCCAAGAAGAAGCCAGCCGAAGACTGAGTTGAAAGCTCGCGGTTGAGAGGCGTTACCCTTCAGACGTTGTTCGAGAAGTGACTCAGCAAAGACGTCGGCACCTAACAAGACGTCGATTGGACCAGGGATGTCAAAACCAGGATCAGCTAGCGGTAGTGTTTTGACCTCCTCCCATCCTTTCGTATTTAGCCTTGCTATCGGTTGATCTCCGCAAATGCTCGGTATGACGAGCATTCCCAGACGAAACTTTACGTTACAGTTGGTGCCAATGTCGCATGTAACAAAGCCACTGACTGAGGCAGGGCTGCCCCCTAACCCATAAACGTTGATATTACCAGTTATAGGTTTTAGATTTAATCGTTGAGCGGCGTGAGCCGTGAGAAAATTGTTTTGACTGCCGGTGTCAAATAACGCGCGAAATGTATGAAATTCACCAGAAGCATCACGAATCTGGACTAGAGCTGTTGCCAGTAACACGGTTGTGGTTACGGTTGGATCAGACTGAGTCAACGAATCCTTAGCCACTAAGGTCGCCGAGCTTGCCGCCGACTCCTTATGTAGCAAAGTGTGGTGTTTACGTCTACATTGTCGACATGAAAACATTGATGTGCACTCTCGCACTGAATGGGATGCGTTAAGACAATTGTAGCACCATTTCTTTTCAGTGGCCACAGCCATGCGCTCATCTATTGATTTTGCCAAAAAATCACTACAGGCCGAGATGTGATGTTCATTACGACAGTAGGCACATTTACGAATCGGAGTGCTCGAATTATGAGCAGGTTTCGCTTGTTGTTTATCACCAACATTTTTTATGAGTAGTGACGGTGGGAGCGACAAGCGAATGCGTGACGTTATGTCGCTTGAACTTCTGTGAAGTTCCCGGTGTGTCCTTTGAAACGTTAGCGGTTTTATTGGTAACATTCGAAAAGTGCGTGTCGCGAATTAATGCTTCACCTTTAGAGTGTAAAAATGCCCTTAAATGGTTATACTGTGGAAGCTCAATATCGGTATGTTTTTCCTCAAACTCGCGTCTTAATTTGGTATCGAGTTTGGCCAGAACATTATAACAAAGAACAAAATCCCATTTATCGGTAGGTAATTTTAAAGTTTTTAAAATTGTTAAGTTCTCATCGATCGTGTCTAAGGCGCGTCGAAAATCTTGAGCGTTCGAAGTCTTTAAACTAACGTCCAAGATATCACGCCAGCACGTAAACGCTAATTCGCGTTTATCTTCATAACGGGACTTGAGAGCCTCGTACGCACTTAAATAATGTTCACTTGCAACAGGAAAAGTTCTAATGAACGATAAAGCATCACCACTTAAAACTGACACGAGATAGTGAAATTTCTCAATATTACATAAGGAGGTAGAATCATGTATCAACGCGTTATAAGTTGCAATGAACTCAGGCCATTCCTTGATAGCACCGGAAAAAGTTGGCAACGAAATTTTTGGTAACCGCATATTTCCACTGTGCGAACCGGTCAATGAATTATGTTTCGAAGTGTCAGCTTGTTGAGATGAACGTTGTTCAAATTTTCGTTGAATTGCCAACACTTGAAAATACAATTCGTCAAATCGATCCTGAAGTTCATCGTCCTCCTCATCGGCATCATCCTTAAGAAGGTCCAAAATAATAAAATGGGAGTCATGAAAACTATCAGCAATCGTTTTTATTTCATGACAATATGAAAGAAATAACCCTACTTGTGATTCATCGGTATTGGCTAAGGTACCTACTTCCAAAGCCTTCGTTAAGCGATTATATGCTATAGTTCGTTTACGTCGCAAACTGGGCAAATTATTAATAGTGTACGTATTTTCGATACCCTTTTTAATAGTAGGTTTAGATTTACGCCTTGATAGTAAAGACATAATTAATATCAAAACAATAAAACCTGATAGCAACAAATATTCGGATTCGATAAAAAAGTTTAGTTGCGAACGTCTTCAGCGAGACCGCGTTCACAAGAATCGACGAGAATCACTGGGGCGGTATTACACGACAACAGGTAATATTGTCACCTCGGTCACCTGAGTTTTAAATTGAAATAAATTAAATTGATAAGGATGAATTAAATGAGCGTTAGGAACACTAAAAACGGTTTGCGATATTCGTTAATGTACGGTAAATAAAAAAAATAAAAATCAGTTTTTTGTAAAAACAAAAAACTATGATTTTTAACCTAAAACGGTAATAATGAAAATGTGAACGCACCAAAATTCGTTGAAAATATGATACGATAAACGATACAACGTCACGATAAAAAATATTTCGTAATTTGAAACGAAATAAATTTTCGATAAATAAATATCAAGAGGAAACGTTGAACGGTTGGAAAAAAGTAGTCGAGTTATAACGAACTATCAACATAAAATTATGAGAAGGTGGATTTGCAATATTGTATTATTGCGAACGGTAAAACGGTAGATAATTTTATGCTAATAAGTATAAAACGACAAAATAATTTATTTTCAACAAATATTCTAGAAACTGATGGAAGCCATCTTAAATCGATAATCGGTAGGTAAGGTACTCAACAAAACAAAATGGAACAAAGACTTGTTTTCCGATTAGTAATTGAAACAAAATGTTATGTTTATTCGTTTTAGCTGTACTAGTAAGTATAATAAGCGTGGAATACGGTAAATGAAGTAGCAATTACTAAATCGAATTGGTATTTGGCGGCAGACTGAAGGTAGGTATCCAAAGTTCCCGGGTTTCGGCACCAAAAAATGTGGCTAAATTGATTCGATAAGTAGAAATTAGAGTACACTATCAATCACCACATTGGATCGAATACTTATTGAAAGCATTCGCCGTTAATAAGCGTTGCTACAGACGATTTAGACAATAGGAACAATGCACAAACCACTTACCATGTAGGCAGGCTTCGAGCACGATTCCTCACGAATAGTTCTTCCTTTAGACACCTGGCCGGCCAGCCACACACGATTATAAAGTTCCAAAAACACTGTTGAGCACTTGAAGTTTTATTAAGAATAATTGAGTAAAATGTAATGTTTGATGCGCGCGCGCCTTCGCTTTCACGTACAGACACGGAGAGGTTTTTACTGGTTCTGCCACCAGCCTTCTGCCACCAGCCTATGGCGTTGATCTCTCAGACACCGGTAGGATCTGCGCATGCGCCAGCGGAAGTCCGGGCGCCCCATTGGCTAAATAGAACTGCAGCACAGCGAATTGTGATGATTGATGAGTGCATCGGTAAGGCGCGCGAAATTCAAATTGAAAGGTAAACAAGATTTGCGTTGAAAACGGAACAGTACCTATATAAATTTTAAAAAGATTAAAAGTAATAAATATGTAACTTTGATCTACATTACTCTCTGCTGTCTGTGAATACATGAATACGCGAAAATTAAATGCCTCCCGAGCAGCAGAGCGACGTGGATTCCCCTTGACTCTTACCGGCAGACTGATTTTTCGTGGGCTTGGAACTCGTATATATTGAGCGATGGCATTGCCATACAAAAAATGTATGGGGAATTTCTTAGTGAATTGTTACGATATATAATATTTTTTTCGAGTTATTTTTCAAAAATCTAAAACGAGCAACTTGTAGCTAGTTTAATAAACTCGCGATTTAACATTATGTAGAAATTATAATTTGTGTTTTACATAATGATTTCGTTAAAGCCGTGAACCTTGTTTTTCGTATTTTTCGTGTTTTCTGGAAGGTATTTACGCAAAAATAAAAGGCAAAATATTTTTATCTGTCTCGTATAAGTAGTAGCAGTTATTTGAGAAGCCTATAGTACTATTTTTATTATCAATAATGATCTAGTTTTGGCACCAGGGTCAATTCAGTAACGCCTGTTTTGGCTAAAAACGTGTGATGCAGGCTTAATAATCGCTACGGTGAAGAGACTAAGCTTTCGGCATTTATTTTCAGCAGTGGTCATTCCGAAATGCTAGTAGTTTGTAGATTTGAGATTTATAATACAATATTTTAATTTTATAGGAAGACCAACAGCTACAATAATAATAATTATTTAATATATTAATTATGTTTTTAGTTTTGACGTGAAAAAGCCTGTGAAGACAAAGTTTCAATTAAGAATTTTTGATTTTTTACTTTGGCTCCTTCCGCGAGGTCTACTGTTCACAGAACCACTAGTATGTCGATACCTTGAGCGCTTCAACTTGTTTCTCCATCTGCATTATCTTGTGTTCCAACTCCTCAATGCGCATGTCCTTCATCTTCAGCTGGTGGTTCATATCGTTATTAGCCTGTTTTAGTAACGTATTTTTACTTCAAGATAACTTAAGCGCTTCAACTTGTTTCTCCAACTGAATCAGCTTGTGTTCCAACTCCACAATGCGCATGTCCTTCATCTCGAGCTGGTGGTTCATATCGTTATTAGCCTGTTTTAGTATTTTTATGTAAAGATACCTGGAGCGCCTCAACTTTGGTCCTCTTGTGTTCCAACTCCTCGATGCGTCCTCCATCTTCTGCCTGGTACTTGGCTGTGTTATGCGCTTCCAGTGCCTTTTTAGCTTCTAACAACTAAAATTAGTAGATACCTTGAGCGCCTCAACTTGTTTCTCCAACTGCATAATCTTGTGTTCCAACTCCTCAATGCGCATGTCCTTCATCTTGAGCTGGTGGTTCATGTCGTCCTCCATCTTCTGCGACGCCTCCCTCAGCTCCTGATACTTGGCTGTGTAGTGCGATTCCAGTGCCTTTTTAGCTTCTAGCAACTGAAAAAAAAACAATAAATTTAAAGTAGACGACCTACCTGGCCCAACGGTCATCACCGTTACTGTCACACCGGAGGTCCCGGGGTCGATCCCCGGTTGGGTCGAAAATTATGTTTTTTAGATTGACCTGGGTCTTGGATGCTTAGATTTTTTTTTATTTATTTGTTTTTTGGGGGTCTTACAGCTAAATAATATCTATGTATTAAATACTAATTATTACATTGAAACCATGCTAATAACAAGACAAGTTGAAGAACAACTTCGCAATACACTACAACAGGAATTTGGTACAAGTAGAGTATCGTTGAGTTAGTATCCCATAACACAAGTATCGAATTTACTTTGGGGCTAACTTAATCTGTGTGATATGTCCGTATATATTTATTTATTTTTATTTGATTTTGCCCATGGCAAATCTTTTGTATTTTTCATACAAAAATAATATTAATAGTCTTCGATTATTTCCGTGCCAAATGTCTACTATGCGATTACTTTGCCAGTATACTTGGGCTAATATCATTTTAGAATACGAATTTTGACGATTGTAACTAACTTCACTACACAATATTTCAGATAAATTAGTATAGTGAAGTTTTACGATCGTCAAAATGACATTTTCCCAAGTATATAAGCATAGTAATCGCATAGTATAAACCAGATATAATATTCACCTTCTTCTCCCTCTCGGAGTTCCGGAAGCCCCTCAGCCGGAAGTCGTCGGTGGCGCGGCCGAGGTCGGCGGCCAGCACGCGGCACTGCTCGATGCCCTTGCTCAGCTTGCACTCCAGCTCCACTCGCTTCTTAGCCCACTCCTTGGCCAGCAGCTCTAGGTGGTAGTCCTCTTTGCGATTTAGCTGGGGTGATGGAATAACACACATCATCAATAATAATCATCACAAATAAACATATAATAAAGCTGTAACAGGTTTTTGTCTGTACATAGGAGATATATAAGAAAAAAAACTATGACAGGTCTCTATAGGGCCAATAGAAGCCAAAACAGTGTCAATAAAATAGTTACAGATTTGTAAGTTCTCTATTTTTATCAATTTTCTATGACATCTTAAAAATAAACACAAAAACATCAATCTACAATTTCATCTAAACTGTCGCCAACGTCCATACCACGTTGAAAACACCGGTTCTCGTCCGATCACCGAAGTTAAGCAACGTCGGGCGTGGTCAGTACTTGGATGGGTGACCGCCTGGGAACACCACGTGATGTTGGCTTTTTAGTACAATAACCAATTGCAGTCATTTTTTTTTTACCAAAGTCTTTGATGTAAGAATAATTTTTAATTTCTGACAGTCCTAGTTTTGTTGTAGTTTTTGCTACAATTACTTGGCAAGTGAAGAGTTGCTGCTGTTTCTCCTTCCAGTCCTCCAGCTCGTCCACAAACCTCTGCATGATGGCGTCCCTATCTGCGTTTGATATCAACAGCTTCACCATGTCTGCAAGAGTAATAAAAGCAAAATAATGTAACATCCTAACTAATATTATAAGTTTCTCGTTTACTACTTTTTCATGTTTTATCTACTAAACGAATCATCCTGAAATTTTGCATATAGGTACACAGAAGTACGGAGAAGGACATAAAGTACCTTTCATCCCGGAAAAAGCACTGTTCCGTAGGAAACTCACGCGAGCAAAGCTGCGGGCAAAAGCTGTCGGAAAATCGGACCAGTCGTTTCAGAGATTAGCGTGACAAACAAACAATTATACAAACACATGCTTTATTTGATTAGAATACATTTATATTTGTGTTGATAAAAGATATTTTATACAAAATGAGGGAAATTTTGTAGACAGATTCTTTATATTTTTGAAACCAGACCTCCAAAGATCATAACCATGATTTCTGTTTTCGTACAAAAATCTTTTGATACTTTTAGATTATTTGGTTCATTAATACTACTTTCATTACCTTTTTCGTTCTGATTAATACATGTATCACTTTTACTCGTCTCAATTCGTACGGGCTCTCTGGAAAAGAAAATGTGTATTTTATTATATAAACATGTAATAGCGAAAGTCATAATAGCAATACTAGCATGGCCCCGGGACTCTGTTCCCATGGAAATTTTGGGAAATCCTCTCCTAGTACTCCCCTACACTCCCTAAGGAACCTACATGCCTAATTTCAGCTTCCTACGCCCAGTAGTTTTGGTTGTCACATTCTACCTCGTAAATACCACGCAAAAGCAGAAATCAAGCCCGAATCCTAGAGAAACAGTCGTACGGCCCATCATGGAGGTAAAATCTATTGTAACAACTTTTTTTTTTAATAGAATAATAGGCAAACGAGCATGCAGGTTGCCTGATGGTAAGCAATCACCGCAGTCCATAGACACAAATGACCCTAAGAAGGTCACTGATGCGTTGCCGACTTTTTGAGAAAGCGATAGGCTCTTTTCTTGAAGGCCCCAATGTCGAACCTATTCGGGAACATCGCTGAGGGAAGTTTATTCCATATTTTAGTACAGCGCAGTAAAAAGCTGCGCGAAAAACGAGCGGTGGTTGATCACCAGCCATCACTTCTGTAATAAATACATTCATTAATTTATGTAAAAACCCTTAGTACTTTTTTTGGAGGCTTTTGCCCAGCAGTGGGACATAGCAATAAGCAAAAAACAAAAAAACAAAATTCTTATCACTGGTGTCAGATTTTATTCAGGTCGCCTAAAGGCATCTGACATGACTAACGACTACCGCCATCTAGTGGCAGTAGTCATATACACACTAGTAAACTAAACAGTCAGCCAATGTGCAGGTTTCCTCACGATGTTTTCCTTCAACGGAAGCAAGTGATGATCTATGAAAACTACCATACATGAGTCAGATTGATCTACAAACTCTTGTGGTAGGTACAGGTAGGATTTGAACTCGGCGGGTCCCATCCGACCTCGGGCGGGTGTCATTACCACTCGACCACCACCGCTTGATATATTTTACCAACCACCACCAATATTTTATTATTAACGAGCCGCGCCCCGGGGCTTCGCTTCCGTGGGAATTTCGGGATAAAAAGTGCTATGTGCTATTCCCGGTATTTTTCTACCCCCTAACCAAATTTCATCGAAATCCGTCCAGTAGATTTTATGTGATTGAGTAACAAACATCCTCACAAACTCACATCCAAACTTTCGCATTTATAATATTATATTACTAGCTTTCGCCACCGACTTCGCCCGCGTGAAATTCCCACGGGAACAGTGCTTTTTCCCGGGATGCAAGGTACCCTATGTCCTTCTGCAAATAAATCATCATTCATTCATTCATTCATTCTCCGTACTTCCAGCTCTGTGTATGCAAAATTTCAGGAAGATTGGTTTAATAGATAAAGCGTGAAGAGGTAACAAACAAACAAACAAGCAAGCAAACAAACCGACAAACAAACTCACTTTCGCATTTATAATATAAGTTAGGATATAGTAGGATTATTAATTAACCTAGGAGTGTTAGCCGCAGTAGGCGTGATGTCCTCCACGACCACTCTCCGAGACAGCACCTCCCGAGCAGTGACCCGCCCTTCTCCAGCGAACTTCTCCACATTTGTTGCTTCTTCTTCTTCATTCCTCGGGCTCTGTGCACCGTTCTGGACGTTTACTGGGTGAAAAAAATAAATATTTAGTGACGACTAGCTTTTGCCCGCGACTTTGTTCGCGCGGTTTTTTTTTCAGGCAGTTAGCGACGGCGCAGGCGGCGTATAAAATGAAACTTACGTCTGATTTTAAATTAGATTTCCAGCAATACAAATTGGGAAATGCGCCTACAAACATTGAGACAGATAGGAAAAAAAAAAAAATTCTTTAATTGCGCCTAATCCCCTTATACATACATTTTTTTAAATATTTCTTATAATCTTTCAGTCAAACTTTATCTTGTACTCGTATAAATTATGGTCAGCAGTTTGCAAAGAGGCTGAGATCAAAGATTGAAATTGCTATTGAAACTATCTATCTATGCTATTGAAACTATATGTCTATGGTCACGTCTCCCTTCACCACTCAATTATAATTTTATTCCTCATTTGAGCGGCGATCAGCTTCTCCTGGCTCTCCGCGAAAGACTAGCACATCTTCTTATGATTTTATCGAAGCCTACTTGCAGTTGGTCGCTACGTCGACCTTCACTGCTTCACCGGAGGACATCTTCTTATGAGTGGAATAGTGTGATTATATTGTCCCGTCCTCCCCACTCCTACCTGTCTGTGCGTCCCCCTTCTCCCCAGCGTCGCACTGTATCTGCATGTCGCTAGTGGCCGGCCTCAGTCGAGCGGCGATCAGCTTCTCCTGGCTCTCCGCGAATGACTCGCACATCTTCTTGATCATATTCGCGATCTCGCTTGACTGCACCGCGTCGCCGGCTGCGTTCGTGTATCTGACAATTAAACACGAATTTACACGACTGACCAAGAAAGGAGTGTTATGTTTTCAGGGTTCAAGTATTATGTAAGTGGAATAAAGTGGAAGAAACCAGAAGTTCTGAACGGCTTAACAGATTATGATGTGAGAGGTATTTTTAGATTCCTTGCATTCCTCCGATTGTAGGCTATGTGAGTTGTCAGTCGTGTTTTTTATTTTTTAATAATTAGTTTGTACAAAAATTTCATTTTTGGTACAAGCTTTTATTTTCGGTAGGGAGATCTGAAAAATATTTCACGTCCGTTAACCTTTGAGGAATTCCGTGATGGCCCTATCGTGTTCAAATATCCTACCAAATGTCGGCCCCTATGAGTAAAGGCAGACATCTGTCAGATAGTATAACACGGTCAATGTCGATGTGTCAAACTCAAATGACAGTATTGGACCATTGACATGACCAAACATGCCAGTAGCGCCTACTAGTGAATGTAATTACGATATTGAGAACTAATCCTAGCAGCACTATCATGCTTACCATAATAATGCATTGCTATCGAAACTGAAACACAGAGAGAAAACTTCATGGAAACTACTAACTACAAATGAAACTGTACATCCGTGAACACGTCAAAAACACGTCCATGTGTGCGTTTTCATAATCATAGCATCCCAATCCGCACACGAACGGGGGAAAAGTGCGGGGTACGCCATATTGCGGGAGAGGCAGGGAATTTCCTTTCTGTACGTAGTGCTTATATTAATTCTGTGACTGTAACTAGGTAACGTGTTTTCATGTCCGTGCAGTTAACCGTTGAGGAGTTCCCTAACTGGGAGCTGATCCTGGGTGCACTATCAGATTATGTTTATCATAATAATGCATTGCCTTTGAAGCTACGTGAAAAATTTTAGTTCTGTAAGACAAGCGGAAGTATGTTAAAAACTTGCAAGATTTGATTACAGACAGACATACGCCGAGACAGGTACTAAACAAAGGAAGTATATTTATTTACATAGTTGCGTGCGCGCCTAGACCTTCTAAATCGTGTGATTTACATACAATTGGATCTATTAGACATGTAACCTTTGTTTACAGACGTACGGCATTCTAAAAAGCAAAAAAAAAGTATTTTAATGTAAAAAAGAAAGCAAAGTAATAGGTATAGTAGATTATATCATCGTACCTAGCTCTATGGATTATCTATACATATAATAAAACAGTAAAAATATTTTTCACTTCTCATGCTCTGAAAGTGCTTATTTGTGCAGGATATGTATAGGCTGCACAAAATCGAATTTTGTGCACAAGGGCATTAACGTATTACTCATAAATATATCTATATTAAGGCAAAGAAAATGAGCCATACAGCCAAACACGATAAAAAGTTCATAGAAGGAATTAGTTTTTTTTATAATATTTACTTTTAATTTATTTGCCTTATGTGTTTTTTAAGACATAAAAGATTTTAAAATTTAAATTCAAGTATGGTATGTTATTTAATTAATTTAATAAAATTATTACAAAATTAATTTAATAGTAGGCTGAATAGGTCTGCAGCCCAAGCCTATCAATGTCGTAAGATTTAAAAAAAATGAAGCGGCGGGAAACTGCTCTTGTTTTTTCGTGCGTTTATTAATTTCTTCAATTTGATTTATTTCCTCGCAATCGAAGTGAAAAGCAGAGTTTATAACTCGTTCACAAAACGATTTTTATCCTCGACATTACTATCAGCCCTCGCCTTCGGCTCGGGCTGCTAAAAGTCTCGGATAAAAATGATTCGTTTTGTGCACTTGTTGTAAAATCTACTATTGTCTGTACATTTAGTATTTTTGACTAAAATGGATAGAGGGACAAAAAGAAAAATAGAGAGCAAAAAATTTTTTTGAATTTCTTGTCTGTCTGTCTGTATGTATGCGTTTCACGGAAAAACTACTGTACGGATTTGAATGAAACTTTTTTTGTTGTATAGCTATTAAGCCTGGGCAACATATAGGCTATAATTGATTTTGAAAACTGGAACACCTGATGCAGAACCTTAACAAAACAACTGGACTATAAGAAATATGGAAATGGTACTTTTGCAAAAGTTTATCAATCTGACGAGCATTTTCTGTTGACGTATAAAAATCGAAGATCAGGATCATCTGATGAAGAATTCCTAGGACCAGCTACACTATTACATATATGGGAATGGCGTCTTAGCAAAAGTCGTTCAACCTGACAAGCATTTTCTGCTAACGTATAAAAATTGAGATTATGGAACACCTGATGAAGAACTCCAAGAGACCAGCTACTCTATAAAATAAATGGAAATGGCGCCTTAGCAAAAGTCGTTCAACCTGATGAGCATTTTCTACTGACGTATAAATAGACGGGACACGGGATAGGACAAAGAGGTACTCGGGGTGGGAGTGGTGGTACACGGGTAAATTGTAGCTAACGAGCAGACGAAGATCGTTCATTGAATGAAACTTACTACTTACTGTACGCTTGATTTGTTTACTTTTGATTCATTTTAACACTGCGACTGAAATACTAATATATTTACGCGGGACACGGGATAACCAAATGGCTGAAATTTTGAGTACTGGAGTTAAGGTTACTTCAGTTTGGAACACAAAAAGATTTTTCATCTAAGCAAAACTCACGCGGGCGAAGCTGCGGGCAGCTAGTATATAATACAAAAAGGAAATCATTCGATTTATAATCATAAATATTCTATAAATCAAAAAGCCAAACATCACGTGGTGTTCCCAGGCGGTCACCCATCCAAGTACTGACCACGCCCGACGTTGCTTAACTTCGGTGATCGGACGAGAACCGGTGTTTTCAATGTGGTATGGGCGTTGGCGACAAAACATTTAAAATAGTAGACCACATGACTGATGGTAATTTTTATTCGATGATACGTCTGTATTACAATCGAATAGGTATTCAAATATATGGATGGCGCTATTGTTTTCTTTATCAAATATTTTCTTTACACAATTTTTATCTCCGGACTCCATATAAAAATGTATGGCTATTTTGGGCCACTGAAGGTAACTATGATAAGGATATGTAATAGTGACTAAGAAATTATACATTCTATTAATGTTAGGGCCTTTTAATGAATAATACTGAGAATTTCTATTAAATATCAATTTATTGTACAGCAGAAATACTTCGCTAAACAACAAGAAAAACGAGAAGCATAGATACAAAAATATTTATCTATGACTACAGACATTGACTAAAGAATTAAACTGCATACATCCTAAAATTTATTCTCAATATCTCCTCTAAATTTTAACACTCTAAATAACAATATGCAGTTTATTCAACAAACACATTACAAAGAACTAATTCAACAAAAATATCAATGCTCACAGATAACATAAATTAAATTTAAACTAAACACGTTAAATATAATTCAAAAGTTGCTCCCTTAGAAAAATAAACTTGTTCGTTGGCAAAGCCTTAGTTAAGACATCTGCTAACTGCTTCCTACTTTCTACATAACATATATTAATCAACTCACATTCAACCTTTTCTCTTATAAAATTATATTTAACATCGATGTGCTTAGTTCGTTTGTGATAAACAGGATTTTTAATCAGTTGTATTGCACTCTGATTATCAACATACAACTTCATTGCACTGTTACCTCTTTCACCTAAATCTAACAAAAATTGGTTAAGCCACAATATTTCTTTTGAAGCTTCACAAGAAGCAATAAACTCTGATTCAGTGGTGGAAAGAGCAATGGTTCTCTGTTTTTGACTAGACCATGTCACAGGTCCCCCATTCATAATAAAAATATACCCAGTTGTTGATTTTCTTGTATCTAAATCACCAGCATAGTCAGAATCAGAGTATCCCAAAATATCACTGCTTTCTCCATATTTTATACATACATTTTTGCTACCAATCAAATATCGAATAATTCTTTTGACACCATTCACATGTTCCTTGGAAGGATTACTTATATATCTACTCAACAAATTAACAGTAAAAGCAATATCAGGGCGTGAAACTGAGCACAAATACAACAATGAACCTATAGCTTCTCTATAGGGAAATTTTACTTCACAATCCTCAGTACTTTTACAAATAGTTACATTAACATCAGCTGGAGTACTAACAGGAATAGCATCACACATATTAAACTTATTTATCAACTGATCAATGTATCTTTTCTGATGAATACAAATACAATTGTCAATTCTGCTAATCTCAATTCCAACAAAATATGACAAATCTAATTGCCTCACTTGAAAAGTCTTATTCATACAATCTATTATATCAACTATAAGTTTTTCTTCTGGAGATATAATAAGAGCATCATCAACAAATAGTATTAAATATACTTTAATATCTTGAAAACAACCTATATAAACACAATTATCAGCCTGAGACTGCACAAAATTATATGATTTTAAAAATAACGTAAACTTTTTATTCCAACATCTTGAGGCTTGTTTCAATCCATATAATGACTTATTTAATTTTAATACTTCATTCTTCTTGTATGACAGACCATCAGGAACCTCCATAAAAATATTTTCTTCCAAATCCCCATTTAAGAATGCTGTCTTGACATCTATCTGTTTAATTTTATAATTATGTTGAGCAGCAATACTCAGCATAATGCGAATAGAGTCATAGCGAGTAGTTGGTGAAAACGTTTCCTGATAGTCAATCCCTTTTACCTGAGTAAAGCCACGGGCACATAATCGAGCTTTGTACCGTACAATATTACCTTTTACATCTCTTTTTAAATCAAAAACCCACTTTGAAGTTATTGTTTTATGACTACTATCTCTATTAACAACTGACCAAGTCTGGTTCTCTTCATGCGCTCTAAATTCCTCTTTTACAGCCTCCAACCACTTATCTTTCTGGGGGCTTGCCATCGCTTCATCATAACTTGAAGGAACCAGTGGCTCTACAATATTTGCCTCATATACATTTCTCCTAGACCTTGTATTAACAAAATCACTTTGATCCATCTCTGAAATATCGTGGGGAGGTACATAAGTGAGATCATTTGGATCTTCACAACTCAACAATGAATCATCATTCAAAGATACTTGATGATCCTGAGAATCAGAACTATCTAGTTGACAAGAAACTTGGACTGTACCTTCATCCTCTAAAACAATTTTATTAATATTTTTTCTTATTTCAGGTACCTTATTCTCATCAAATATCACATTCCTAGTTACTTTTATTATTTTTGTTCTGGGATTATACATTCTATAATTACAATTGTCGTAACCTACTAATATCATTGGCTCACTCTTCTTATCTAACTTTACTCTTAATTGATCTGGAATATGCACAAACCCTTCACTACCAAATACCCTAATATGATTCAAACTAGGCTTTACACCTGCCCAAATCTCAAAAGGTGTCTTATCAGGAGTCTGACTAGAAGAGGTTCTATTCAAAATATACACAGCACAATTAATTGCCTCTGCCCACAAATATAAAGGTAAATCCCTATTATACAACATAGACCGAGCACTCTCAACAATAGTACGGAGCTCCCGCTCAGCTCGTCCATTTTGCTCCGGTGTATAAGGGGCAGTGCACTCATGTTTTATACCTCTCTCAGACAAGAAATCCTGAAAAAACTTATTAACATATTCCCTGCCATTGTCAGTATGTAGGATTTGAATATTTCTATTAAACCTGTTATATACAATTGCATTGTATTTCTTAAAATATTCAAAAACATCAGACTTGTTCTTTAAAAAATACACATGGCGGTAACTTGTTGCATCTTTTAAAAAGCAAAAAATATCTCATACCTTGGACTGACGTCACACTCATGGGACCACAGACGTCACTGTACACCAACTCACCTGGATGTACATTCTCACGCACCGATTTCTTGAATGGCAAACGTGTTTGCTTACCATAGCAGCATGCTTCACATACAAATTGACAATTCTGTGAACCATCAACTAAATTCAGCCCTTCTACAATTCCTTTAGCACACATATTCTTTATTTCCTTTAAATTTACATGTCCTAACCGCTCGTGCCATATTTTCAGATCATTTTGTACTACGTAACAACTATTAACTACTGTTCTGATGTTCAGTTCATATAAATTGTTCATTTTTAATTCTGCACTCATTACTAATGAATTCTTATTATAAACCATAGCACTCGCGCCTTTCTTTACGATTGTATAACCTTTTCGCATAACCGCACCTTCTGAAAATAGATTCCGGCGTAGTTGAGGCACATACAACACCTCTTCCAATCTGCTAGCCTCCCAATTCCCATGCACTAGGCGTTCTATCATTACAAATCCTTTTCCTTCTACCTCAAGAAGCTGCTTATTTCCCAAACGTAATGATGTTTTAAACTCCACGAACTCAGCGAAATATTCTTTCTTATACGTCATATGCGCCGATGCACCGCTATCCATTATCCATTTGTTTTCTTCGAAAATTGAAAAAAATTTTCTTTGACAATTGTATTTGTATTCATCAGAAAAGATACATTGATCAGTTGATAAATAAGTTTAATATGTGTGATGCTATTCCTGTTAGTACTCCAGCTGATGTTAATGTAACTATTTGTTTTCTTCGCAAACATTGTCGTTTTCTACATTAAATGCTAACATCGACCCATCCTGCTGCGGTTTCTTAGACTTTTTGGGTGCACGGCATTCTCTGGCAAAATGACCTCTCTTTCCACAATTATAGCATTCAAATCTATGCTTCTGGTTACCTTTTCTAGGTTGCTGCTCTTCTGTACCTTTCTGCGTATTCTTGGGCTTAGACACCACAAGAGCTGTCTCAACTTCTTCCTCACACGTCAAACTGGCTTCTTCATCCAGTAATCGAGCAGTCAAGTTAGGAATCGTCTGACATTTGGGATCCAACGACAACCATGCCTGCCTTAAAGTTCTGTACTTGGATGGCAAAGTACCCAACATCTTTGTGATGACAGCTGTGTCACTAATTTGTTCACCGCATTCTCGAAGTTGCTGCGCCAAATTTTCAATATTTGATATATGCTGCGCCATTGTTTCGCCTGGAGACATTTTATATTGATAATATTTTTCATGTAAAATCATCTTTGTCATTTCACTTTTCTGTTCATATATTGACTCCAACTTAGTCATGATTTCTCTGGCAGTTTCACAATTTTCTATCAAAGATATCAATTTTAAATCCATTGATGAAGAAATGATAAACATCGCAATTCCATCATTTCTAATCCAATTTTCAGCGTTTTCTTTTGGTTTTGGCGTACATAAATCTATTCCCTTTGCACGCAGTGCACATTTTATTTGGAATTTCCACTGACGAAAATTATTTCCATCGAATTTTTCGACATTCATTTTCGACTCCATTTTGTTTTCTTTCACACGGCAACCAGTATTTTTTTCCGTCTTCTTTTCTTTGTTGTTCTAATACTGTTCTTCAATATTATTAGCACCCGCGTGTCCTGGGCCCATAACCTATTAATGTTAGGGCCTTTTAATGAATAATACTGAGAATTTCTATTAAATGTCAATTTATTGTTGTAGTGTATTCATGTTTATTTTACTTTTATTCTTGTCTATTTTACTATTATGATTACTTATTTAGCTCAAAATGTTCTTTTTTACACTTTCTATTGTAAAATTTCTACGTTGCTAAGGAATATTTCTTTAAACTTACCGTTATATCTTCATTTTTGGTTGTTTTATAGTATATATGTTTTTCCAACATATTTAATGTACTTTTCTACACTTTTCGATGATCACTTCTTTAAATTTTATTAAAATTATTTATGTCTTTCCTTATTATAAACAATTTTGATTGTCAAGGATTGTGACAAGTCAGATTTTATTTTTCTAAAATTCTATAAATTTCTATGCGAACCTCTTCACAAATGTTCTAATTTCGTATTTTATTTGAAAATTATGAAGCAATACGAAATTCTAAATCGAGGCCTATATAAAGACACTGAATGTCAGTCCGGGTCAGTCTTGATCTTCTGAGAAACAGAACGGTACGAACTATAAAGGTCTTGTCTCGGGGCCTGCTGACCCCGGGACCCTGCAAGCCTTCGCGTCGTTAATCAATATCTAACACGAAGAAGTTGCTGTGACCTGTGGATTGAAGTCTGGAATAAAGGCACACACTATCGCCTGCCACCCCTGCTGTGCTGCTGTGACCTGTGGCCGAAGCCTGGATTAAAGGTACTCACTTTCGCCTGCCATCCCTACTGTACCGCCAGTACATCTTCAACCCTATTGTGCCGCCGGACAAACTTTACCCCCTGTCGGGATTTCCCGGCTATCCTGTCCGTGCCGTATCCGTAATTTTATTTGGAACTCTATCCGTGTCTGTGCCGTATCCGAGATTTCTTTGGAACTCTGTCCGTGCCCGTGTGGTGTATTTTTTATATTTTAAATTGTATTTTCTATTAATTTAAATTAAATATTAATTTCTCTTAAAAATCTGTTATTATTACATAACAGTTGGCGCCCATCGCATCTTTTGGCTCTGTCTCTCCTCTAAATTCTAAAAAACACACCTACACGTTCTCTTAATTTTGGCTTAGATTCTCGACCTTAAACACTAAATTAACTTCACACTGGTCTCTTTTTCACATTGAACTCATTAATACTCAATATTTATTCAATAAATATTTATTTTATTGACTAACTTGACTTGGACTTAGACTCTATAACTTGACTTTAACTCTTTACTAAACTAAGGTACTATACTTAGGTACTTTACTTTGTACAAGTACTCCTAAACTTTTACTAAAATGTCTCGTCCAATTGCATATAGTCTGCTCAATAAAGCCGAGTTAGAATACGAAGTCAAGGTTAGACTGGAGGAACCAGCTGATAAGCTCCCTCAATTAAAAAAACAAGTCGTTTCGCTTACGCAATCTATATTGAGCGATGACATTATAGATTCTCCTTTGCCAATTGAGGATGATCTCAACGGGATTGAAGCTACATTAACTTACACTGAATTAAAATTAGTCTCACTTGAGTCGGGTAACTCAAAAAATTCTTCCTAAAATAGAGACTTATTTAAATCATCTACACTATCGCTTAGATAGAATTGATTTAGATTTACACAATGATAAAAAAGAAGAATTTGATGTCCTCAAAGATAAATTTGTCGAACTTGAAAAACGATTTGAACCTTTTACTTTTTCTGAACGCAGAGCAAAATGTTTCCACGCCCACTCCACCCCTTCCTCAAATTACAACTTCACCTATTCCTCAATCTTCTTCTTCTGTTCTCAGTAGTTTCAATCCTGAAATCCTACAAAATTTGGTACTTCCTTCTTCCTTAAACGACCTAAAAAGATTTGCTATGATGGTAAAACCTGTCCGAAATCTTTTCTTCAAAAAATAGAAGAATTTCGTATTTCTCGAAATATTTCGAAAGAGAAACTTCTAAACAAAGCTTTCGAAATTTTTACTGACAATGCTTTACATTGGTTTAGATTTCAAAAAGAACTAAATTGTAATTTAACTTGGGACGAAGTTACTAATCTTTTGATAAGAGACTTCGGTGAACCTGACTACGACTATAAACTACTAAATGCCATCAGGAATCGAACCCAAGGTGACAATGAACCCATTGTAATTTATATCTCAATTATGTTCGGTATGTTCTCACGTCTTACCAAAAAACTTTCCGAGTCTGAGAAACTCGAAATTTTACTAAGGAACATAAGACCTTGTTATTCGATGTTCGTAGCCTTAAAAGATGTTGACTCTGTCGTTTCTTTGATCAATACCTGTCAAAGTTATGAGAAAATTCTAGATAGAGATAAAAACTTTAAGGAACCTGATAATGAAAATAATTCTTTTAGCTCAGAATTTAATTATAAATTACCTTCCCCTTCTACTTCGAATGCTAAACAATTCTTCAACAAAAATAATTTTTCAGTCTCAGTTTCAAAAATATACTTACTTTAATAAAAATAACTCTCAGCCTCAATCGAAGCAATCTGTAAATACAATTAATAAGTCTGCTAGTGTATCTCCTAATCCTAATATCTATTGCGTACGCTGTCGTACCAATGGTCATTCTCTTAACGAATGTCCTCAACCTAGATTTTTAATATGTTTTAAATGTGGTACAAAGGATGTTAAAACTCCTGATTGCCCTAAATGCAATGCCGGCAAATCTTCAACTAATTCAAAAAACTAAAATGTGACTTGGATAATAAATTTAATCATAAAGATTGGAATGATTGGTTATTAACAATAAAAAACTTTTTCCTCTGTTATAGAACTTCTTCTGTTCTCTATGAGAATGAAAAGGATTTTAATCGTCCTTTTATCAATGTATCAATTGATAATGTTTCATTATCAGGACTTTTAGATAGTGGCAGTTCTTTAACTATTTTAGGAAAAAATTCACATCTTGAAATTCTGAAATTGGGTTTCTCGTTATCCAAGTCTAAGTCGGTTGTTGTGTCTACTGCTAATAATCATAAACTCAAATCTTTAGGTCACTTTGATCTTCCTATTACTTTTAATGGTCAAACTCACTTAATTAGAGCTTTCGTTTTCCCAGAAATAACTCCCTCACTAATCCTTGGGGTAGATTTTTGGAAAAAGTTTAACTTAGTACCTAACTTATTTTCTACAATATTTAATAATAATTGTCTTGCAATTTCAGACGATAAAAAATTTTACCTTACGATAATCTTTCCAAATCTCAGAAGGATATCGCTGATGATATCATTAATCGTTTTAAAAGTATTTCTTTTGAAGAAAAGGGTGAGTTAGGTCGAACTAACCTAATTTGTCATAAAATCGATACTGGCGATAATCCTCCCATTAAACAACGCTCGTATAGACTTTCTCCTATAAAACAACATGCGCTAATCAACGAGGTTGATAAGATGCTTGAATGGAAAGTTATTGAAAAATGTGAGAGTCCTTGGTTATCTCCCGTTTTAATAACTCCTAAAAAGAATGGCGAATGGCGATTCTGCGTCGATAGCAGAAAACTTAATTCAATTACTCGAAAAGATGCTTATAGTCTCCCTTTAATCAATGAAATACTGGATCATTTGAAAAATGCTAAATACCTTTCTAGCATTGATATTGCTAAAGCTTTTTGGGAATTTCCCAAAATCCTGCTGACAGAGATAAAACAGCATTTTATGTGCCTGGTAGAGGAATGTACAGATTTGTTGTCATGCCCTTCGGACTTACTAATGCTCCAGCTACTCAACAACGTCTTATGGATACGTTATTTACTCCTGAATTTGATAATAAAGTCTTTTGTTATCTTGATGATATCGTTATTATTAGCGAATCATTCGAGGAACATATATCGTTTCTAATCAAAGTATTTGAAAAACTATCTTATGCCGGTCTAACTATTAACTTTGAAAAGAGTGTATTCTTTAAAAACGAATTAAAATACTTAGGTTACGTGGTAAATGAACACGGTCTTTGTGCTGATCCTAAAAAAATTGATTCTATTCTGGAATACCCTATTCCATCTTCTCGTAAAGAAGTTCGTCGATTTTTAGGAACATGTAGCTGGTTCCGTCGATTTATTCCTAATTTTAGCACTATTGCTGCTCCGCTTAATAAACTAAATAGTGGTGGTAAAAATGCTGCTAAATTTATTTGGAATTTTGAAGCTAATCAAGCTTTCCTTAAATTAAAAGAAGCTTTAGTAACTACACCAGTACTTTCTTGTCCTGATTTCAATCTCCCTTTTTCAGTGCACACTGATGCATCAAATTTTGGTATAGGAGCTATGCTTACTCAAATAAAAGAAGACAAAGAAGTTGTCATAGCTTATATGAGTAAATCTCTTAATAAAAATGAACAAAACTATTCTACTACAGAGAGAGAAACCCTTGCTGTTATCACTGCTCTCGAACATTGGCGTTGTTATTTAGACAATGGCAGACAATTTGTCATTTACACGGATCATGCTGCTCTAAAGTGGTTTCTAAATCTGTCAAATCCTTCTGGCAGACTTGCTCGATGGACTGTACGTCTATCTTCTTTTAACTTCATTCTAAAACATAAAAAAGGTAAAGAAAATGTAGTACCGGATTTGTTATCTCGTTCAAAAAATCTATCGGATAATAAAACTAACTTAAATGTTTCAGTTTTAACGGTGGAAGAACAGTATAATAAAGTTTTACAAGGCTGTCAAAACAATCCTGATAGTTTTCCAAACTATACTATTAAGGACAATAAGCTTTATCGTTTTTCTCGTTCCCTTCATACTATAACGGATGACTTCGTATGGAAAGAAGTTCCTCATCCTGGTGATAGAGAAAATCTGATTAAAAGTAATCATGGTTTGCCTGGTGAACCTCACCTTGGAATTTTTAAAACCTATAAAAAACTTTCTCTTTTATATTATTGGACAGGAATGTTCAAAGACATTGCTCAATTAATAAGTGAATGTGAGTCTTGTCTTGCTTATAAGCATCCTAATCATTCACCTTATGGTCCCATGGGTAAACCTAAAGTTTGCTCAAGACCCTTCCAATGTATTTCTCTTGATTTAATGGGTCCTCTTCCCATGACAAGAAAACGCAATCAACACATCCTAGTTGTGAATTGTTGTTTTACTAAATATACTTTAATCTTTCCCCTTAAACGTGCTATCGCTAAAGATATTATCGAATGCCTAGAAAACTTTGTATTTCTTATACATGGTGTACCTCAAACTATTATTATGGACAATGGTTCTCAATTTCAATCTAGAGAATTCAAAAAACTTCTGGATAACTATAAAATACCTTTTATCTTTTATTCACCTCATTATTGCCCGCAAGTCAATCCCACTGAAAGGTATAACAGAACTATTGTTACGGCTTTAGCGTCTCTTGTAGGTGATGATCATAGATCCTGGGACATTTTTTCTTCCAAAAATCCAATATGCTATGAACAGTACAGTTAATGCAGTTACGGGTTATTCCCCAGCATTTCTAGTTTTTGGCAGGGAAACTATCAGCTGTGGTTCTGTTTATACTCCTACGAATAACCTTGACGAATTTACTTTCTTACCTCGTGATATTTATGCTACTAATATAGGATTACTTGCGACAATTTTTGACAAAGTACAAGTAGCTCTATTTGACTCCCATACTAAAAATAGTGTTCGATATAATTTACGACATACTATAAAAGAATTTAATGTCGACGATTATGTTTGGCGTAGGAACTATGTGCTCAGTAATGCCGGTTCTTACTTTAGTGCCAAATTAGCACCTAAATTCGTTCGGTGTAAAGTTATACAAAAACTCTCTCCACTGGTATATATCCTTGAGGACGCTAGCGGTTCTCGTGCAAAATGGCACATAAAGGATATCAAGACTTAGAATTTATTTTAATTTTACTTTTACTTGACTAATGTATATACTTTATTTTTGTTTGTTCCCATCTTCAATTACTAGTTACATTTTTGGCATTTTCTCATTTCCTTTCATTTTCATTGCTATCATCGGCTCTTAAGCCTCTAAAGAACTAAACTAAAAATGTTCTTCTACATCTCTCTACACAATCTTGTGTTGAGTCTTTACCTTGCATTTCTATTGTGCACTACTCTCTTTACGCAAGTTGCTTTGCGTACTTATTTATCTATTTCTTCCTTTGAGCGGTTGACAACTCGTAAAATAAGCCCTTGTTATACATAAGAAATATATAAGAAGTACTATACTTACATACATTCATTCTTACTTGTAAATATTTTCATTATATCTTTATTACATTACTTTCTTACTGATGAGCGGCTGACTACTCATAAAATAAGCCTTCAGTCATATCATATTCATATATCATTCATCATCAATGGGATTTCAGCGTGAGCGGATTACAACTCCTTAAATAAGCCAACTGTTACGTAGTACTATTAGGCAGGTACTTATCTTGGAGTAGGAGCCATTGACTGTGAGCCCTACCCCTAAGTTTGATCGATTTTAGTATGAAAGGTTTATTGTAATATGTAAGATTTGGTATGATAGGCTGGTATGAAAGTGTTGTCTATTAACCTTCAAAATTTTCACTTAGTGTAAAAATTTTCAGGGGTTTTGGGGGAAATGTAGTGTATTCATGTTTATTTTACTTTTATTCTTGTCTATTTTACTATTATGATTACTTATTTAGCTCAAAATGTTCTTTTTTACACTTTCTATTGTAAAATTTCTACGTTGCTAAGGAATATTTCTTTAAACTTACCGTTATATCTTCATTTTTGGTTGTTTTATAGTATATATGTTTTTCCAACATATTTAATGTACTTTTCTACACTTTTCGATGATCACTTCTTTAAATTTTATTAAAATTATTTATGTCTTTCCTTATTATAAACAATTTTGATTGTCAAGGATTGTGACAAGTCAGATTTTATTTTTCTAAAATTCTATAAATTTCTATGCGAACCTCTTCACAAATGTTCTAATTTCGTATTTTATTTGAAAATTATGAAGCAATACGAAATTCTAAATCGAGGCCTATATAAAGACACTGAATGTCAGTCCGGGTCAGTCTTGATCTTCTGAGAAACAGAACGGTACGAACTATAAAGGTCTTGTCTCGGGGCCTGCTGACCCCGGGACCCTGCAAGCCTTCGCGTCGTTAATCAATATCTAACACGAAGAAGTTGCTGTGACCTGTGGATTGAAGTCTGGAATAAAGGCACACACTATCGCCTGCCACCCCTGCTGTGCTGCTGTGACCTGTGGCCGAAGCCTGGATTAAAGGTACTCACTTTCGCCTGCCATCCCTACTGTACCGCCAGTACATCTTCAACCCTATTGTGCCGCCGGACAAACTTTACCCCCTGTCGGGATTTCCCCGGCTATCCTGTCCGTGCCGTATCCGTAATTTTATTTGGAACTCTATCCGTGTCTGTGCCGTATCCGAGATTTCTTTGGAACTCTGTCCGTGCCCGTGTGGTGTATTTTTTATATTTTAAATTGTATTTTCTATTAATTTAAATTAAATATTAATTTCTCTTAAAAATCTGTTATTATTACATAACATTGTACAGCAGAAATACTTCGCTAAACAACAAGAAAAACGAGAAGCATAGATACAAAAATATTTATCTATGACTACAGACATTGACTAAAGAATTAAACTGCATACATCCTAAAATTTATTCTCAATACATTCTTATCCTACTATTATTACAAATTTATGCAAAAGTTTGGATGTGAGTTTCTGAGGATGTTTGTGACTCAATCACGCAAAATCTACTTGACGGATTTCGATGAAATTTTGTATACGGGTAGAAAAATACCGGGAAAAGCACATAGGGTACTGTTAGCAACAGCTTTATGCTGAGCAAGGTTCTATTGGCAACCACTGCCACATATAAAAGGTTATTAATAAATTTTTCGTTTTGTGTCTACCTTGTCGCAGTTTGTGTTTAGCCAGTAAATTTATTTTCTTTCTTTCTTTCAACACACCTCGCAGTACTCCTAGCGCCCATGTTAGTATAAGCGACCCCGCCGAGGTCCCGGTCGAAGTTGGTGCAGCTGCCGCTCTTGCAGTCCAGCACTGGGTCCTGCGCGGGCGCCGGCCCCGGCTAGTTAGTAACACACCTCGCAGTACTCCTAGCGCCCATGTTAGTATAAGCGACCCCGCCGAGGTCCCGGTCGAAGTTGGTGCAGCTGCCGCTCTTGCAGTCCAGCACTGGGTCCTGCGCGGGCGCCGGCCCCGGCTAGTTAGTAACACACCTCGCAGTACTCCTAGCGCCCATGTTAGTATAAGCGACCCCGCCGAGGTCCCGGTCGAAGTTGGTGCAGCTGCCGCTCTTGCAGTCCAGCACTGGGTCCTGCGCGGGCGCCGGCCCCGGCTAGTTAGTAACACACCTCGCAGTACTCCTAGCGCCCATGTTAGTATAAGCGACCCCGCCGAGGTCCCGGTCGAAGTTGGTGCAGCTGCCGCTCTTGCAGTCCAGCACTGGGTCCTGCGCGGGCGCCGGCCCCGGCTAGTTAGTAACACACCTCGCAGTACTCCTAGCGCCCATGTTAGTATAAGCGACCCCGCCGAGGTCCCGGTCGAAGTTGGTGCAGCTGCCGCTCTTGCAGTCCAGCACTGGGTCCTGCGCGGGCGCCGGCCCCGGCTAGTTAGTAACACACCTCGCAGTACTCCTAGCGCCCATGTTAGTATAAGCGACCCCGCCGAGGTCCCGGTCGAAGTTGGTGCAGCTGCCGCTCTTGCAGTCCAGCACTGGGTCCTGCGCGGGCGCCGGCCCCGGCTAGTTAGTAACACACCTCGCAGTACTCCTAGCGCCCATGTTAGTATAAGCGACCCCGCCGAGGTCCCGGTCGAAGTTGGTGCAGCTGCCGCTCTTGCAGTCCAGCACTGGGTCCTGCGCGGGCGCCGGCCGCCGTCCGCTGTCCAGCTGGGTGGCGCTGCGGGCCGTCAGGTTCTTTGGCTTCTGGAAGGGTTACAAGCATTGGTTTTACTTTCTTACTAGCAGCGACATGTCAGAAATTAAATATAGTTAAATAACAAAAATCCATACTTCCTACTAATATTATAAATGCTAATGTCTGTCTGTCTATTATGCTTTTACGACTTAACCGCTAGACCGATTTTGGTGCATGTACTTACCTATGTTTTACAAATAAATTATTATTTCTTTCTATGAAATTTGGTATGGATAAACTAGAAAACCCGGGGCATAATTTTTTTTTTGGGTCTAAAATAGGCTGTATGTTATATAGGTATCTATTGTTATTACCTCACTCTCCTGCACCCCCACATACTTGAGGCAGATCTCGACATCCACGAACGGCCTCCGCGCGTGCTCCCGCGCAGGGCCCTCGCACCTCAGTATGAAGCAGCGCTCGGATATGCTCAGAGCTCGGTCGCCATTGCAGAACTTGTGGAGAAAGCTCTGCAAGTCGTCCGTGGGGACCAGTTTCCGAAGGTCCATGCTGCAGATGCCTGGAAAAAATATACATATACAGTGATGGCCAGATAATTAGGGACACCAGTCGATTTTCATACAAACGAGGTTACTTTGAATCCATAATGGCCATTGGGTGTGTATAGCGATCTGGATGTCCTCCATTCTATCCCTGTAATGGAGGACATCCAGATCGCTATACACTACACATCCAACTGATCAGCATTCTAAGAGGTACTCAGCTCAGCTTTCTGAGTTTTAGGATTACGTTACATTTTAAAATATTTTTTCCATGTGTGACTCTAGGTATGATAATTTACAACAACAATATGATTTTTTACTTGACAAGATTACTGAATCTGCTAACAAATTTATTCCAGTTACGAAAGTATGTACTAACCCTAATTCCAAATTTAAACCAAAACAATTTTGGACTCCTGATCTTTCCAAAGCTGTCGCTCAGCGTAGGTTAGCGCTTAAAACATTTCGGAGTAACCCTACTCCGGCTAACCTTACTTTGTTGGAAAATAAAATTGTTGAATCTAACACACTTATCAGAAATACTAACACCCATATTCACAGACGTTTCCTTGACTTCAACTTGACTGACGTTTAACCGACTCGACCAATTTGGTATGGTTAGCCCATATAGGGCATGTTCTTATGTATCATAATTATTTTTCACATAATTCACATTCAGTACCACGGCAGCCGGCTAACTGAACGCACGCGCATGTTCGTTTATGTGCTTAATTCTTACTCGCGTAACTCATACTCGTTACAACCACCTACATCGTATAGCCGGTCTAGTCTACTCAACAACTCAAATTAAATCAAACAAATAGATACATATACCTAGAAAAACATACGTAATATAAAGTAAGATGTTTGTCTGCAAACGTTGCGACAACGAAGCCCGCGATGGCGTACAGTGCTCTGTGTGTAAAAATCAGTTCGATTTTCCTTGTTCTGGTATTACGGAGGCTGGATTTCGCAAATTGGGTGACAGGAAAGCTACGTGGAAGTGTAGTACCTGTAAGGCAATGTCAGCGTCAGTGACTAACCTAACACCGCAGGGCTCAGGTCGCGCGAAGTCTCCAACGTCAGTCGATTTGGACAGTGTATATGCTGAATTAAAAAAAATGTCCTCCCAGATGGCTGTTCTCCCCTCTTTGTTAGAAAGCGTACAGGAGATACGTGGTGAGGTCGCGGAATTGAGAGTCATCAAGTCGGAGGTAACAGAGATTAAAGCCTCGCTCGAATTTGTGCATAGCTCGGTGGATGCTGTTACTGAAAGGGTCGCCGTTTTGGATGAGGAGGTTCAATCACTCCAAAAAGATAACGCCGATTTTAAGGGCCAGTTTCAACGTTTGAGTGCATTGGAGCTCAGTATCGCGGAGTCGGAACAAAGGTCCAGGCTCAATAATGTCGAAATTAAGGGTGTCCCACAGGCGAAATCTGAAAACCTGTACACGATTATATTCAAGATCGGTGAAATAATCAATTATAATTTAACAAAAGATTGCATTAGTTATATCGCTCGAGTTCCGACAAGAAATAGTAAGGTACAGAAAAATATCATCGTGTCTATGCACAGTCGGTACCTCAGGGACGATTTCATTTCGGCGGCAAGGAAGGCTAGTGCAATATTCCCTAAGGACCTAGGTCTGCAAGGAGAAGGCAGGATTTTTGTTAATGATCATTTAACGCTGAAGAATAAAATGTTGCTCAATAAAACGAAAGCGCACGCGAAGGAGCTGAGTTATTCGTTCATCTGGGTTAAGGGATGTAAAATTTTTTTAAGGAAGAACACTACTTCCCCTACCTATACAATCCATTCGGAGCAAGATTTAAAAAAAATTCCCCGTTGAATGTAATACATTTAAATAAATCTTTTTGTTTGGTTAGGATTTGTATCCTCGTTAATTTTGTTATCCTCAACTTGTTTACTAGTTTGTCTCACAAGGTCACCTCTGCACCTTTTGTTTCCATGCTACGAGCATCGTACCGTCGATCTATTGAGCGCCGTGTTATTCACACTTTGAAATTATATCTTATAAGCATTGTTATATATGTGATTAGTCCGCTTTTGTGTACTCATTATGTTTTACTACTTTATACCGCAGAAATAGTATTTTACTACGATAATGTTAGTTACTTATTGGTATTATTATACTCATTTGCTATTTTATTTTATATTTCACAGTGATTTCGTTATATTATCAAAACGTCCGCGGTTTGCGGACTAAAACTTCTATATTTTATCGTAATGTGTGTCTTCAATCCTATGACGTAATCTGCATAACAGAAACGTGGCTTTTAGATAGCATTAGTAATAGTGAATTATTTAATGATCAATATAATGTGTGGAGGCGTGATAGAAATTATGATTTAACGGGTCAAGAAAGAGGGGAGGTGTATTAATAGCTGTTAGGCGGAATTTTGTCGTTGAATATAAGGCTAATTGGTGTTCTTCTGCGGAAGATATTTGGATCTCATTAAAAATTCGTGACCCTAAAACTAAGATAGTAAATAATGTGCATATTTGCGTAGCTTATTTGTGTGATCAAAATTTAGGTTACAATTTTTCTACACAGTTAATAAATTTTTCTTCAAAATTATGTGATATTGTTTTAAATAATCTACAGGACACTTTTATAATACTGGGTGACTTTAATTTACCTAATTTAATCTGGAATGCAGAGGATGGCTGTCAATATCTTTCGCCTAGTAATGTAGAAGGCCCTGCGCAAACCTTCTTCCTTGATACTCTTTCTACTTGTGTCTTACATCAATTTAATTCTCATGTTAATCATAATAATAGAATTTTGGACTTGACTTTATCGAATAATTTACTTAAGGTTAGCGTCTGCCATAACGCTTTGGTCCCTGAGGATCCTCATCACAGATCGATTTGTATCTCCGCTGATTTATCTTATCCTGACTCCCTTCCCTGCCCCCCACGTGTAAAATTTGTTTATAATCGCGCCGACTACGATAACATTTGCAATGAGTTAAATAAAATAGATTGGCATTATGAAGTGAATCGTAGATCAGTTGAACAAGCTGTTACATATTTTTATGAGATAATTAACAAGTTATGTTGTGATTTTATCCCAACTAAAATAGTGAAAGCCTCCTCTAAATATCCCCCTTGGTACAAGTCTCCTTTAATTAAAATTCTTAAAGAAAAATATAAATATCATTCTAAATATAAGCGATATGGCAATTTAAATGACTTGGAATCTTATAATATTCTAAAAATACGTGCTAAAGAATTAGAAAAGGAAATGTACGATTCATATATATCTAATATTGAAAATAGTATTTTATATAATCCAAAATCGTTTTGGTCCTATGTTAAGTTAAAAACAATCAAATTTTTTGCCTGCTAGCATGACATATGACCAACGCACGTCAGACCAGGGGATACAATTTGTGACATGTTCAGTGAATATTTTTCTACTAACTTTTTAAATAATTCACCTAATAGTACTCCTCATGGGCAGGAATGTTTTGATGATATTTCAGAGTTAAATAATTCACCAACAAATATTAATCATGTCGAGGTTGATGAGAAGCTAGTTTTGAAGCTTTTACAGTCTGTTGACTTAAATAAGGGGTCGGGTCCGGACAATGTGCCTCCCATTTTTATTAGAAAATGTGCCAAAAGTCTAACTTTACCACTTACCTTGCTATATAGAAAATCCCTTCAGGAAGGCACTGTACCTTTAATTTGGAAAACCGCTTTTATAACCCCTGTCTTCAAGAAAGGCGCCAAGTATATTATTGAAAATTACCGTCCAATCTCGAAACTAAGCATTTTTGTAAAAATTCTCGAAATTATTGTGAATAAGCAGGTTTATGCCTCGTTAAAACATACCTTCTCGCCAAATCAACACGGGTTTCTTAAGGAGGTCAACCACCTCAAATCTTATTACTTGTAGTGACTTCTTGACACGTTATATGTCAGAGCCTTCGCAGGTTGACGTAATCTACACTGATTACAGTAAGTGTTTTGATAGGATCCACCATCCTACCTTAATGCGTAAATTATTTAGCGTAGGGATACATGGAGACTTATTCAGGTGGTTTTCCTCCTACGTCTCTAATAGGTGCCAAACGGTCACGCTTGGAGGATATACGTCATCATCTATTCAGGTACCTTCGGGAGTACCTCAAGGTTCTATTTTGGGACCCCTTCTATTTAATATATTCATTAATGATATATCTAACTGTTTTATATACTCCAAGGTTATATTATATGCTGACGACATGAAGATACTTTGTCCTATAAATTCACCATCTGATTCTTTGCACCTCCAGGATGATCTTAATCGATTCCAGATATATTGTAGCGATAATAAGCTGGATCTAAATGTCTTGAAGTGTTTTGTTTGCTCATTTACTCGTAAACCTGCACCTTTATACTTCCAATACTCCTTAAACAATACTATTATTTCACGAACCTCATCTATAAATGATCTTGGCGTCATTTTCGACTCTAAATTATTATTTGATTCACATGTTGACGAAATGGTAAAGAAAGCCTCTAAAGCCCTAGGATTTATTCTCCGTATTTCCGCAGATTTTAAAAGTATTAAAACTTTCAAAATTTTATATTGCGCTTTTGTACGCAGTCATCTAGAATATGCTTCCCAAGTTTGGAACCCAGCATATCAGGTTTACATCGATAGGATTGAAGGCATTCAAAAAAGGTTTCTGCGGTATCTTCAGTTTAGGTCTAGCACATACTTTTCTAATTATGACATTCGATGCAAGCATTATCATATTCTTCCTCTTTATGAAAGACGGCGTATTGCAGATCTGACATTTCTTTTAAAAATTGCTCAAGGTCTAGTAGACTCTGATGAACTCTTATCTAAAATATATTTGTGTGTTCCATTGCGAAGGAGGAGGTATACTCCTTTGTATGTACCTTCAGTGAGCTGTAACTATAGAAAACATTCATACATTCTAAGAGCATGTCAATCGTATAATAATGTTGCACTCGATCTTGATTTGGACTTGTTTAATTCTACTATCAATTATTTAAAGACAGCATCTAATAAATCATTTTTTTTGTAAGTAACGAGTATGTGTAAAAATATTAATCTACTTAGGTACCTACTTAGATATAAGTATGTTACTGTTTTTCTTTTTATTATCTACTTATACTAAACTTATCCGTTGGTATCAAGTTTTTTTTTTTACTGTATTTTTCTATCAGTGAAAACTTGTAATTGGCCATATTTCTTATACAATAAGTTCTATAATTGTAAATTAGCTGTAAGTTTTCCGAAAATATAAAAATAAAAATAAAATAAAATAAAATAACTTATTATATTTGCGTGTTTAGTAACGGGTGAACTACTGTTCCTGCAAATTGAGTCCTTATATGTCGATCCCCCGAAAATGGTAACCCAAAAATTTACTTCACAATGATAGTAACAATCACCACATATTCCATATATGTTATCTCCCATCTAATCTTTGTCATATAATATACGAAGTCATAAAATTCGAATTCAGAAAGCCTTGTAGATCAAACCACATGTCAACCCCCCGAAAATCCCCGAAAATGTTAACCAAAACCCAAAAACTTTAGATACCTAGCTCTCTCATGTATGTTATATTACAAGTACTCTATGTCGATAATGAGAATTAGAACAAGAATTATTCGTTTATTAATATAATTTTATGATACATAAGAACATGCCATATATGGTCTAACCATACCAAATTGGTCGAGTCGGTTAAACGTCAGTCAAGTTGAAGTCAAGGAAACGTCTGTGAATACGGGTGTTAATCTCAAAAGTTCAAAAAATTGTGTGATAGTTTAGATGAACAAACATCCCCGCACGAGATGTGGCGTCAAATGCGGTGGATCAAGGGATATAATAACCGGAGATTTAACGCTTCTATGGAAAAAAAGGAGCAATTATTATGCTCTCTTACCCCTGACTTTGTTCCCAACATTGAATATTCACGTAAGCCTACCATTACAAATAGTAATACACAGTTAGATTCTCAGTTTACACTTAACGAACTAAATAACTGCTTAAAAAGGAGAGATACTGCGCCAGGCGGAGATGGAATAACTTATTCTATGTTGTTTCATTTACCAGAAGAAGCAAAACTATTTTTATTGGAAATTTATAATTTAATATACTCGACGGGCTATGTTCCATTACAGTGGCGTGATGTGCAGATAATCCCTATACCCAAGCAAAATAATAATTCAACAGAAGAAATTAAATTAAGACCTATATCGTTAATCTCGTGTATATGTAAGATTTTTCATTGTATGGTGACAAAAAGACTGGAATGGTTTGTGGAAAAAATTCTGTGTTTTCGGAAAATATGGTAGGTTTTAGAAGAGGTCAATCCTGTTTGGATTGTTTAACACGACTTGTAACCAATATCCAAATTGGGTTCTCTAAGAGTACGCAGACTTTAGCCTGTTTCCTTGATATAGAAAATGCGTATAATAATATTTTAGTAGATAGACTTATTAATTATTTGATGAAATAAAAGTAGGCAAAAATATGTGCAACTACATATGGTCTTTTCTCACCGAAAGACATTTGACTGTCCAAAATGAAACAGGAGATAACATGATTACTAGATGGACTGTTAGAGGCTTGGCACAAGGTGACCCTATGTCCCCTCTCCTGTTTAATATTACCACGTACAAAATATGTCAACAGATACAGAACGTAACTATTGGAAAGTATGCAGATGATTTTGTAATATATTTCAGCCACAAAGATTTAAGGGAATGTGAAAATGAAATTCAAACAGCCTTGGATATTATAGTTTCTGTTTTGAATTATTTGGGACTAGCTGTCGCCCGCGGCTTCGCCCGCGTGAGTTTCGCTTAGATGAAAAATCTCTCTTGCAGCTTTTCATCAGATGTTCCAGATCTTCAATTTTTATACGTCAGCAGAAAATGCTCATCAGGTTGAACGATTTTTGCTAAGGAGCCATTTCCATATATGTTATAGTGTAGCTGGTCTCTTGGAGCTTTTCATCAGATGTTCCAGATTGTTCCGTTTTCAACGCAAATCTTGTTTACCTTTCAATTTGAATTTCGCGCGCCTTACCGATGCACTTATCAATCATCACAATTCGCTGTGCTGCAGTTCTATTTAGCCAATGGGGCGCCCGGACTTCCGCTGGCGCATGCGCAAATCCTACCGGTGTCTGAGAGATCAACGCCATAGGCTGGTAGCAGAAGGCTGGTGGCAGAACCAGTAAAAACCTCTCCGTGTCTGTACGTGAAAGCGAATGCGCGCGCGCACCAAACATTAATTACAGCCTTTTTACTCAATTATTTTAATCAAACTTCAAGTGCTCAACAGTTTTTTTGGAACTTTATAATCGTGTGTGGCTGGCCGGCCAGGTGTCCCAAGGAAGAACAATTCGTGAGGAATCGTGCTCGAAACCTGCCTACGTGGTAAGTGTTTTGTGCATTGTTTCTATTGTCTAAATCGTCTGTAGCAACGCTTATTAACGGCGAATGCTTTCAATAAGTATTCGATCCAATGTGGTGATTGATAATGTACTCTAATTTCTACTTATCGAATCAATTTAGCCACATTTTTTGGTGCCGAAACCCGGGAACTTTGGATACCTACCTTCAGTCTGCCGCCAAATACCAATTCGATTTAGTAATTGCTACTTCATTTACCGTATTCCACGCTTATTATACTTACTAGTACAGCTAAAACGAATAAACATAACATTTTGTTTCAATTACTAATCGGAAAACAAGTCTTTGTTCCATTTTGTTTTGTTGAGTACCTTACCTACCGTTTATCGATTTAAGATGGCTTCCATCAGTTTCTAGAATATTTGTTGAAAATAAATTCTTTTGTCGTTTTATACTTATTAGCATAAAATTATCTACCGTTTTACCGTTCGCAATAATACAATATTGCAAATCCACCTTCTCATAATTTTATGTTGATAGTTCGTTATAACTCGACTACTTTTTTCCAACCGTTCAACGTTTCCTCTTGATATTTATTTATCGAAAATTTATTTCGTTTCAAATTACGAAATATTTTTTATCGTGACGTTGTATCGTTTATCGTATCATATTTTCAACGAATTTTGGTGCGTTCACATTTTCATTATTACCGTTTTAGGTTAAAAATCATAGTTTTTTGTTTTTACAAAAAAAACTGATTTTTATTTTTTTTATTTACCGTACATTAACGAATATCGCAAACCGTTTTTAGTGTTCCTAACGCTCATTTAATTCATCCTTATCAATTTAATTTATTTCAATTTAAAACTCAGGTGACCGAGGTGACAATATTACCTGTTGTCGTGTAATACCGCCCCAGTGATTCTCGTCGATTCTTGTGAACGCGGTCTCGCTGAAGACGTTCGCAACTAAACTTTTTTATCGAATCCGAATATTTGTTGCTATCAGGTTTTATTGTTTTGATATTAATTATGTCTTTACTATCAAGGCGTAAATCTAAACCTACTATTAAAAAGGGTATCGAAAATACGTACACTATTAATAATTTGCCCAGTTTGCGACGTAAACGAACTATAGCATATAATCGCTTAACGAAGGCTTTGGAAGTAGGTACCTTAGCCAATACCGATGAATCACAAGTAGGGTTATTTCTTTCATATTGTCATGAAATAAAAACGATTGCTGATAGTTTTCATGACTCCCATTTTATTATTTTGGACCTTCTTAAGGATGATGCCGATGAGGAGGACGATGAACTTCAGGATCGATTTGACGAATTGTATTTTCAAGTGTTGGCAATTCAACGAAAATTTGAACAACGTTCATCTCAACAAGCTGACACTTCGAAACATAATTCATTGACCGGTTCGCACAGTGGAAATATGCGATTACCAAAAATTTCGTTGCCAACTTTTTCCGGTGCTATCAAGGAATGGCCTGAGTTCATTGCAACTTATAACGCGTTGATACATGATTCTACCTCCTTATGTAATATTGAGAAATTTCACTATCTCGTGTCAGTTTTAAGTGGTGATGCTTTATCGTTCATTAGAACTTTTCCTGTTGCAAGTGAACATTATTTAAGTGCGTACGAGGCTCTCAAGTCCCGTTATGAAGATAAACGCGAATTAGCGTTTACGTGCTGGCGTGATATCTTGGACGTTAGTTTAAAGACTTCGAACGCTCAAGATTTTCGACGCGCCTTAGACACGATCGATGAGAACTTAACAATTTTAAAAACTTTAAAATTACCTACCGATAAATGGGATTTTGTTCTTTGTTATAATGTTCTGGCCAAACTCGATACCAAATTAAGACGCGAGTTTGAGGAAAAACATACCGATATTGAGCTTCCACAGTATAACCATTTAAGGGCATTCTTACACTCTAAAGGTGAAGCATTAATTCGCGACACGCACTTTTCGAATGTTACCAATAAAACCGCTAACGTTTCAAAGGACACACCGGGAACTTCACAGAAGTTCAAGCGACATAACGTCACGCATTCGCTTGTCGCTCCCACCGTCACTACTCATAAAAATGTTGGTGATAAACAACAAGCGAAACCTGCTCACAATTCGAGCACTCCGATTCGTAAATGTGCCTACTGTCGCAATGAACATCACATCTCGGCCTGTAATGATTTTTTGGCAAAATCAATAGATGAGCGCATGGCTGTGGCCACTGAAAAGAAATGGTGCTACAATTGTCTTAACGCATCCCATTCAGTGCGAGAGTGCACATCAATGTTTTCATGTCGACAATGTAGACGTAAACACCACACTTTGCTACATAAGGAGCCGGCGGCAAGCTCGGCGACCTTAGTGGCTAAGGATTCGTTAACTCAGTCTGATCCAACCGTAACCACAACCGTGTTACTGGCAACAGCTCTCGTCCAGATTCGTGATGCTTCTGGTGAATTTCATACATTTCGCGCGTTATTTGACACCGGCAGTCAAAACAATTTTCTCACGGCTCACGCCGCTCAACGATTAAATCTAAAACCTATAACTGGTAATATCAACGTTTATGGGTTAGGGGGCAGCCCTGCCTCAGTCAGTGGCTTTGTTACATGCGACATTGGCACCAACTATAACGTAAAGTTTCGTCTGGGAATGCTCGTCATACCGAGCATTTGCGGAGATCAACCGATAGCAAGGCTAAATACGAAAGGATGGGAGGAGGTCAAAACACTACCGCTAGCTGATCCTGGTTTTGACATCCCTGGTCCAATCGACGTCTTGTTAGGTGCCGACGTCTTTGCTGAGTCACTTCTCGAACAACGTCTGAAGGGTAACGCCTCTCAACCGCGAGCTTTCAACTCAGTCTTCGGCTGGCTTCTTCTTGGGAAGTCCAGACTCGCATCGTCCAGTCTACTAGGAGTAGCCCCTTCTACCGTAGACGATAGTTTAAACAAAATTGTTCAACGTTTCTGGGAAATCGATAACGTTCCACAATCTTCCCGATTGACCCCAGAAGAGCAACGCTGTGAAAATAGTTTTCTCAGTAATCACTACCGTGACGAGACAGGTAGATATGTAGTTTGTCTCCCCTTCAAGGACGACGAGGAGCCAGTCTTTGAAGGTTCTCGAGAGATAGCCTTACGACGCTTTCATGCCATTGAAAGGCGTCTGTATCGCGATCACAATTTAAACCAACAATACGTGGAGTTCATGACTGACTATATCGACAGTGGTCACATGACTCTGGTACCTGCCAAGCAAATGGGTCAAGGCAAGTATTATATACCGCACCATTGTGTGCTACGTCCCGACAGCGCTACAACGAAGCTTCGCGTTGTATTCGACGCCTCGGCTAAAGATGCAACTTCCAAATCGCTAAACGACTCGCTGCTGACGGGACCGAAGCTACAATCAAATATCGTAGAGATCCTTCTTCATTTCCGTGAGCACGCAATTGTCTTCATGGCAGACGTGCGCCAAATGTACCGTCAAATCAACCTAGCTCCTCAACATCGTGATTATCAACGTATTCTCTGGCGAGCTCACCCAGATGAGCCTCTTCAAGAGTACGTATTAAATACCGTAACGTACGGAGTGTCTTCCGCTCCATTCCTGGCGTGCCGCTCTATTCAGCAACTGGCCAACGATGAGGGTCACAAGTACCCAAAGGCCAAAACCGTTTTAACTTCCGACATATACGTTGATGACGTCATATCCGGAAGCTCATCGCTGAAGGACGCCAGAGAAATCAAAACTCAACTCATCGCTCTTTTCGGTCTTGGCTCGTTTGAGCTCCGAAAATGGGTGAGTAACCGACCCGAGCTACTTAGCGATCTTCCCGCGGAGGCGTGTCTTTCAGAAGCAATCACTTTTACCGAAACTGAAGACACAACTATCAAGGTTCTGGGCCTTAAGTGGGAGCCTGCTTCGGATTCGTTCGTCTTTACCGTTAATCCATCTAATCAACCGTGCACCAAGCGAACGATTTTGAGTGAGGTTGCCAGAATTTTCGATCCTCTGGGTTTTCTATCTCCTTTGACAATTCATGCCAAATGCCTTATTCAAAAGCTTTGGATTCTAGGTCTTTCATGGGATGATAAGCCCCCACCGGAAATTATCTCTCAATGGGAAAAGTTCTCTGAACAGCTTCCTCAAGTTAGGAATCTTAAAATTCCACGTAAATACGCTACCGATAGCGCTCAATCATATCAACTGCATGGATTTTGTGACAGCTCCGAAGCAGCATATGGCGCCGTTATATACCTGCGTGTTATCGAGTCTGACGGCTCCGTTCGCGTCTTTCTCGTATGTGCAAAGGCTCGTGTAGCTCCTTTAAAACGTCAATCGTTACCTCGCTTAGAGCTGTGTGGTGCAGTTTTGCTTACAGACCTTATCAAATTTGTCAAGGACACGCTGCGGATTCCTGTTCATGACACTTATCTGTGGTGTGATTCCACCGTTACCTTATCCTGGTTGCGAGCTCCTTCTTCTCGCTGGGTGACATTCGTTGCAAACCGCGTAAGTCACATTCAAGATATCGTACCGACCGAGTGCTGGAGGCACGTACCATCTGTCACAAATCCTGCAGATGTTTGTTCGCGTGGGCAATTGCCTCACGATTTGCTAAACAATGCCCTATGGTGGGCGGGCCCAGAATGGTTGTCTCAACCACAGTCTGAGTGGCCAATCGATACATCGAAAAATCGTTCAAACGATGACAATGCGGTGCTCTCTGAGCAGCGTCGCACCACGGTTCTCGTTTCGGATCAAATCGAAAGCGTTAATCACACGTCTATAATTGATCGGCTATTCGAAAAATATTCTTCTTTAGATAAAATCTGTCGCATTATCGCTTACGTTCGCAGGTTTTGTAATAACATGCGTAACACTGTTCCGCGATCAGATAATCTTTTCGTAACGGACGCTGAGCGTCATCGTGCGTTACTAATTATCGTCAAACATTTCCAACATCGTTGTTTTTTGGATGTCATATCCAAATTACAATCAAAGATACAGTTACCTCGCAGTTTTCGTAAACTAAACCCGTTTTTGGACGAGCAGGGTATACTCAGAGTAGGCGGGCGCCTATCGCGCTCCGATCTTGACTTCGAACATAAGTATCCCGCATTATTGCCCAAAAAGAGTGTTCTTACATCAGCTGTAATCGAATCTATTCATCGAAACAATTTTCATCCCGGTCTGAACACAACCAACTATCTGATTTTACAACAGTTTTGGATACTTGCGGCAAAGCATGCTGTACGTCATCATCTTTCAAGATGCATAAGATGCTACCGTCTTAAACCGAAACCTTTGCAACCCTTTATGAGCGACCTTCCGGCCTTTCGTGTCAATCAGGCAAAGCCCTTCTCTGTCGTAGGTGTCGATCTAGGAGGGCCTTTTCGGATTAAGCTCGGGCTTCATCGTGGTGCTAAAATCGATAAAGCGTACTTGTGTTTATTCGTATGCTTGAGCACAAAAGCAGTGCACCTTGAGGTGGTTTCTACTTTATCGACTGACAGCTTCATCGCGGCATTGCGTCGCTTCGTTTCTCGTCGCGGCCGCTGCAATGTTATTCACTCTGACTGCGGTACGAATTTCGTTGGTGCAAGTTCACAACTAGCGTCATGTATCGAACAAGCCTCTCATGCGGAAAAAATAGATTTTAAACGTAACGTACCTTCTGCTCCCCACTTTGGAGGGGTGTGGGAAATCCAAATCAAAGCCGCAAAGAGTCATTTGTACCGTATTGTTGGCGATCAGGTCTTAACGTTTGAAGAGCTTACCACACTCTTCGCTCAGATCGAATCAATTTTAAATTCGCGGCCTTTGTGTCCATTGAGCTCGGATCCTAACGATTTGAACGTTCTTACGCCCGGTCATTTTTTAACGCTGGTACCTCTTACAGCAGTTCCTGACTTCGACTACAAGGACGTAAAAATCAATCGACTAAATCGATGGCAACTTATCCAATCTTTTCAACAACAATTTTGGAAACGCTGGAAAAATGAATATTTACATGGGTTAACTCAGCGAGCAAAATGGACCACGGACTCAAAACCGTTAATTGTAAACTCAATCGTACTTATAAAAGAGGACAATCGGCCTCCTCTTCAATGGGCATTAGGACGAGTTGTTTCCTTGCATCCTGGCCCTGATGGGGTAGTTCGAGTCGCAACCGTTAGAACAGCCAGGGATCACTCGCTTAAGAGACCTTTGGTCAAACTATGTCCTCTACCCTCCGTATAATCGTTTCAACTTATCATTTGTTAGCTTTTAAGTTTAGAATAATAACTTAAACATATTTATCGTTAATTACCGTTTCTTATTCTTACTCTGGGAAAATCCTATTGGTATTTTGGTGGGCGGAATGTTCCGTTTTCAACGCAAATCTTGTTTACCTTTCAATTTGAATTTCGCGCGCCTTACCGATGCACTTATCAATCATCACAATTCGCTGTGCTGCAGTTCTATTTAGCCAATGGGGCGCCCGGACTTCCGCTGGCGCATGCGCAAATCCTACCGGTGTCTGAGAGATCAACGCCATAGGCTGGTAGCAGAAGGCTGGTGGCAGAACCAGTAAAAACCTCTCCGTGTCTGTACGTGAAAGCGAATGCGCGCGCGCACCAAACATTAATTACAGCCTTTTTACTCAATTATTTTAATCAAACTTCAAGTGCTCAACAGTTTTTTTGGAACTTTATAATCGTGTGTGGCTGGCCGGCCAGGTGTCCCAAGGAAGAACAATTCGTGAGGAATCGTGCTCGAAACCTGCCTACGTGGTAAGTGTTTTGTGCATTGTTTCTATTGTCTAAATCGTCTGTAGCAACGCTTATTAACGGCGAATGCTTTCAATAAGTATTCGATCCAATGTGGTGATTGATAATGTACTCTAATTTCTACTTATCGAATCAATTTAGCCACACAGATCTTCAATTTTTATACGTCGGCAGAAAATGCTCATCAGGTTGAACGATTTTTGTTAAGGCACCATTTCCATATTACTTATAGTTTAGCTGTTCCGTTATGGTTCTTCATCAGGTGTTCCAGTTTTCAAAATCAATTATAGCCTATATGTTGCCCAGGCTTAATAGCTATACAACAAAAAAAGTTTCATTCAAATCCGTCCAGTAGTTTTTGCGTGAAACGCGTACATACATACAGACAGACAGACAGACAGACAGACAGACAGACAGACAGACAGACAGACAGACAAGAAATTCCAAAAAATTTTTTTTGCTTTCTATTGTTCTTTTTAGGTCTCCCTCTATCCATTTCAGTCAAAAATATTAAATGTACAGACAAAATATTTTTACTGTTTTATTATATGTATAGATTAGAATTATCAGCAAGTAAGTCAAAATTGTGTCTTTTTAGCAGAAGTTACAAACAAATCCTGATCCCTGTGGTTGAGATTAATTTTTGCGCTTTGGCTACTTCCGACTGTGTAAAATACTTAGGATTGTGGTTGGATAAAAAGTTATTATGGAGCAAACATATTAATGAAATTGGTGAAAAGTGTTTAAAATTTTTAAATATATTAAAAGTATTAGTAGGGTCATCGTGGGGAGTTCATCCAAAACATGTTAGGAAAATATATATATCTCTAATAAGAAGTAGACTCGATTATGGGTGTTACTTGTTCGGCAATAGTGCGAAAACACATTTAACTAAACTTGATAAAGTACAGAATCAAGCTTTGAGGATTATTGGGGGTTTTATTAGAAGTTCACCTACACATGTGATGGAGAGTGAACTCAGCATACCACCTCTTCAAATAAGGAGACTTCAACTAGCGTATAAATTTTGCCTAAAATGTTGGTCACTTATTGAATCACAATCTGAAAATATCACTATCCGTCTTTTGGATACACTCAGTGCTCTTTGTCGCCATACATATTGGAAGTACAAGAAGAAACCTCTTCTGATAGGATGCTATGAAGAGACGAGACTTGAAAAGGTCGACTCTTCGGCCCCGCTTGACATGTTCCGTTTAAATACTTGGGTGTCATACATAAATGTCCAAAACAATATTGAGACACATTTAACAGCTGTAAAACAAGCAAAAGGGGCATATGATATGAATGTTCTTAAATTTAACGTTTTGAATGAAATTCAAGACAAGTATCATGGATGGCTTTTTTTATTTACTGATGGTTCAAAGAGTACCTGTGATGCAGGTGCCGCATTTTATGATCCTAGCAGTAACGTCTCTGAAGGTTTTCGGATCGATCCCTCTCTCTCAATAATGTCTGTGGAACTCATTGCAATTTTTAAGGTGAAGTGCGCTTCATAATGTCTCGTATTCAAGGGGGTGAAGCAGCGCGCGGGAGGGTGTAGCGCGGGGGGACGGCCTTCGGCGGCACTACCACCGCCGGCTTATTCTGGGTGATCGCGCCCGCCGCCGGCCGGCCTATTCTCTAAAATATTTCCTAGGAACTTTATTTAGCAAATATATAGCAAATAGAGGCTTTCGATGACCAACTGTATGAATCATACAAGTAGGCTGTGATATATAGTTTGGATTTCGCAAAATGTCCAATTCACAAAATGTCCAATTAGCAAATAGGGGCTTTTGATGACCGATTGTATGGTATGAATCATATAGGTAGGCTGTGATATAAGTATGGATTTCGCAAAAGGTCCAATTCGCAAAATGTCCAATTCACAAAATGTCCAATTAGCAAAAAGGGGGTTGCGATGACCGACTGTATGAATCATATAGGTAGGTAGGCTATTAATTCGCAAAATGTCCAATTCGCAAAATGTCCAAATCGCAAATGTCCAAATCGCAAAATGTCCAACACGCAAACTGTCCAACACGCAAAATGTCCAGTTCGCAGAATGTACAATTCGCAGAACGTACAATTCGCAAAATATACATTTTGCGAATTGGACCTTTTGCGAAATCCATTCTTATATCACTCCCTACCTATATGATTCATCCAATTCGCAAAAGGTCCAGCGGTCGCAAAATGTTCAATTTGTAAAATGTTCAGTTCGCAGAATGTCCAATTCACAGAATGCCCAATTCGCAAAATGTTAATTTCGCAAAATGTCCAAATCGCAAAATTTCCAACACGCAAAATGTCCAGTTCGCAGAATGTCCAACTCGCAGAATGTTCAATTCGCAAAATATACATTCTGCAAATTGGACATTTTGCGAATTGGGACATTTTGCTTATTGGACATTTTGCAAATTGGGCATTCTGTGAATTGGACATTCTGCGAACTGAACATTTTGCAAATTGAACATTTTGCGACCGCTGGACCTTTTGCGAATTGAATGAATCATATAGGTAGGCAGTGATATAAGTATGGATTTCGCAAAAGGTCCAATTCGCAAAATGTCCCATTCGCAAAATGTCAAATTTGCAAAATGTATATTTTGCGAATTGGACGTTCTGCGAATTAGACATTCTGCGAACTGGACATTTTGCGTGTTGGACATTTTGCGATTTGGACATTTTGCGAATTGGGCATTCTGTGAATTGGACATTCTGCGAGCTGAACATTTTGCAAATTGAACATTTTGCGACCGCTGGACCTTTTGCGAATTGGATGAATCATATAGGTAGGCTGTGCTGTGTGTGACATAAGTATGGATTTCGCAAAAGGTCCAATTCGCAAAAATGCGAAATGGACATTCTGCGAACTGGATATTTTGCGAATTGGACATTTTGCGAATTGGAACATTTTGCGAATTGGACATTTTGCGAATTGGGCATTCTGTGAATTGGACATTCTGCGAACTGAACATTTTGAAAATTTAACATTTTGCGACCGCTGGATCTTTTGCGAATTGGACATTCTGCCTCAACATATCTTTATTGCGATAACTGTTATAGATATCACCATATATCAAACTTTATAAATACCTAAATAATATATTGGGCCCTTGCTCTTCTCTTTATATATAAATAATATAGGACACACCCTTAATAACAGCCACCACCTTTTGTATGCCGACGATAATAAAATTTATAAAATAATTAGGTCAGTGGATGACTGTATCAAATTACAGGAGGATTTATTAGCGTTACAACACTACTGTTCTACTAACCAGCTTTTTCTTAATACTAATAAGTGTTATATCATAACCTACACTCGAAAAAGAAACATAATCAACTATGAATATAAACTAAACAATGATGTACTAAAGAGAGTAACAGAAATTAGAGACCTGGGTATCATTATGGATTCTGAATTATCATTTAGAAAGCACATTGACCATATAGTGAAGAATGCATTCCAAAAATTAGGTTTCATATTGCGAGTGAGTAAACCATTTAGTAATACAATAACATTAAAAATTTTATATTTTGCGTTTGTTCGTTCAATTTTGGATTTTAGCTGTGTTGTATGGAATCCTAATTATAAAGTACACATAGATAGAATAGAAAGATTACAGAAAAAGTTTATAAAATCTTTAAATTATCGTGAACAGTTACACTTCGACTCATATAATGATTCTTTACACCATCATAAGTTGCTTTCTTTGAAGGACAGGCGTAAAATGTTTGATTTAGTATATCTCTACAAAATTCTTAATAATCTAATTGACTCATCAACACTTCTAAGTAAAATTTCCTTGTTGACACCTAGACGTTTACCAGTACGCCCCTCACGTAAAATTCCACTATTTTTCCCTCCTTGTCTACATAAAAACTATACTCGTAACTCATTTGTGCATCGTTCCACCACCATATACAACAAAGAATTTCTTAATATAGATTTGTTCAATGTATCTCTTTACAGTTTAAAACGTAAACTTTTAAATGATTTGTCTAGCTTATAATAATTTAGCATCTAGTTTCATAATGTTCATATACATCTTTTTTTTTTTTTTTTACATTAGTTTTCTTCCTTGTCCTGCTTCACGCGGAATTTCTGGCGTGATAGTACGTACTTTTCATGTTTTGTAGTAGTTTCCTGCCACGTAATTGAACCCCTTTTTATTATATAAATATAAAAAAAAAAAACTTTACGGCACTGTAGGTCTTTTCCTAGTTTTTAAATTTAGATTTAAATTATATTATTGTAAATGACTGTTTGTTGCCTAAATAAAGATAAATAAAATAAAATAAAAATAATATTTTATTACTCAGAAGCTCTGAGAGCTTCGTGCAACAAGGACTTCCGCGCGCGGCGAGTCCGTGTTGATCTATGTCTCAGAGGCATCCCACGAGCTTGTCGAGATTCTACTAACTCGGGAAGAATGTGATCTTTCTTCGAGCAACAAGGACTTCCGCGCGCGGCGAGTCCCTGTTGCTCTATTGTCTCAGAGGCATCCCACGAACTTCTCGAGATTCTACTAACTCGGGAAGAATTAAATCTTTCTTCGAGCAACAAGGACTTCCGCTCGCGGCAAGTATGTGTTGCTCTATGTCTCAGAGGCATCCCACGAGCTTGTCGAGATTCTACTAACTCGTGAAGAATGTGAACTTTATAAAAATTTACGAGTTTGCTCTCCATTTTATTCTTCCAGAAGTACGCACACTGTAAGTACGTACTAGTAAGCACACGTAAAAACAATTTTTGTTTACGTAAATAGTAAATAGACTGCGCACCGGGCGTTGACAACAAGATGTACACGACTGCTCGATTCGAGGCGCAGCGGCCGACTGACTGAGGGGGGGCGGCTGTTTACCGTGTGCGCACGCCAAAATCAATGCTATATTTGATAAATATACATTTTATAAGATCTAAACTATTGTTTTATAAAAAACTACTTCCATGAGTAATTTAATCATAATATAATGAAGCCATTGACAAATTTTCATAAAAAATACTGGTATATATTTTGAATAAAACTGATTCTCCGAACCCACTTTCGTTTTCAAATCGCAGATTTTGAGGAACTTTGAGATTTTTTTCTATCGAGGCAATTTATATGAATCGTGTTTCGATTTCCACCAATAACTGATAAATATACTTAACTTTCAGTATCATGCAAAACTTTTAACAAATACGTAGTTTTTGGAAGCAAAATAATGGTTTACCCTGACCATAAAACGCATCAAAAATCTGATTTGGATGGTATTTCACCTTAAAGCATTGTCATACGTGAGAAGTCTAGATGTGCATAAATGCGTAATATTCACTGACAGTCGAAGTGCGCTACAGCACCTGGCTCGATGTGCCTCTGGGACTAGCAGAGGTGTATCGATAGCCTACAGCGTCCTCGCAATTTTGGATGAGCTCAGTCAATGTGGTATTGTTTTGAAGTTGCAATGGGTTCCAGGTCACATAGGTCTACGGGGCAATGAAGAGGTTGATTTACTAGCTAAAGAAGCCTGTGTAACGGGTTCAATGACTCATTTTTACCCAAGCTATTTAGAGAAATATGCAAAATTCAAAACAAAAGTCTAACAATTGGAAAGAATATTTTGATCAAAGGTCGCTAGAAAAGGGCATTTGGTACAAAACCCTTCAGAATCAACCTCTTCAAGTGCCTTGGTTTGACGGTGTAAAACTTAAGCCTGCATCACACGTTTTTAGCCAAAACAGGCGTTACAGAATTGACCCTGGTGCCAAAACTAGATCATTATTGATAATAAAAATAGTACTATAGGCTTCTCAAATAACTGCTACTACTTATACGAGACAGATAAAAATATTTTGCCTTTTATTTTTGCGTAAATACCTTCCAGAAAACACGAAAAATACGAAAAACAAGGTTCACGGCTTTAACGAAATCATTATGTAAAACACAAATTATAATTTCTACATAATGTTAAATCGCGAGTTTATTAAACTAGCTACAAGTTGCTCGTTTTAGATTTTTGAAAAATAACTCGAAAAAAATATTATATATCGTAACAATTCACTAAGAAATTCCCCATACATTTTTTGTATGGCAATGCCATCGCTCAATATATACGAGTTCCAAGCCCACGAAAAATCAGTCTGCCGGTAAGAGTCCACGTCGCTCTGCTGCTCGGGAGGCATTTAATTTTCGCGTGTTCATGCATTCACAGACAGCAGAGAGTAATGTAGATCAGAGTTACATATTTATTACTTTTAATCTTTTTAAAATTTATATAGGTACCATTTTCATACTCATGAATGATGGCCGACAATTTTTGATGAAATAGAAATCGTAATAAATCGCAATCATAGAAATCGTAATAAATCGAAATCATAGAAATCGAAATCATAAAAATCAAAATAAATCTAAATCAAGATCCAAGATGGCGGACAATTTTTTGTAAATTTTGCGATATGTATATCGTTTCATAAGTTTTTCAGTGCGCTGATTACGAAAATAACATTTATTTTGAGATCCAAGATGGCGGACAACTTTTTTTTTCAATTTTACAATATGGGTATGTTTTTATAGGTTTTTCGGTGCGCTAATGACAAAAATCACATTTATTTTCAGATCCAAGATGACGGGCAGTTTTTTTTTTTCAAGTTTACAATATGGGTATGGTTATATAGGTTTTTGGGGACGCTGATGACGAAAATAACATTTATTTTGAGATCCAAGATGGAGGACAGTTTTTTATTTTATTTTACAATATGGGTATCGTTTTCTAGGATTTTGGGGACGCTGATGATGAAAATAACATTTATTTTGAGATCCAAGATGGCGGACAATTTTTTATTTTATTTTACAATATGGGTATCGTTTTCTAGGTTTTTGGGGACGCTGATGATGAAAATAACATTTATTTTGAGATCCAAGATGGCGGACAATTTTTTATTTTATTTTACAATATGGGTATCATTTTATAGGTTTTTGGGGACGCTGATGACGAAAATAACATTTATTTTGAGATCCAAGATGGCTGACAGTTTTTTTATTATTTTACAATATGGGTATCGTTTAATAGGTTTTCGGGGACGCTGATCTTAAAATAAATGTTATTTTGGTCATCAGCGTCCCCTAAAACCCATAAAACGATACCCATATTGTAAAATAAAATAAAAAACTGTCCTCCATCTTGGATCTCAAAATAAATGTTATTTTCGTCATCAGCGTCCCCAAAAACCTATATAACCATACCCATATTGTAAAATTTTAAAAAAAGTTGTCCGCCATCTTGGATCTCAAAATAAATGTTATTTTCGTCATCAGCGTCCCCAAAAACCTACAAAATGTTAACCATATTGTAAAATTAAAAAAAAAAATTATCCGCCATCTTGGATCTCAAAATAAATGTTATTTTTGTCATCGGCGCACCGAAATACCTATATAACCATACCCATATTGTAAACTTGAAAAAAAAGTTGTCCGCCATCTTGGATCTCAAAATAAATGTTATTTTTATCATCAGCGCACCGAAAAACCCTTATAACCATACCCATATTGTAAACGTGAAAAAAAAGTTGTCCGCCATCTTGGATTCCAAAATAAATGTTATTTTCGTAATCAGCGCACTGAAACACTTATAAAACGATACCCATATTGAAAATTAAAAAAAAATTGTCCGCCATCTTGGATCCAAAAATACTATTTTTGTAAACCTCATCCCGAAAAATTGGCCTTCATGGGATACCAGGCAGATGTTTAACATCTTAGCATCCTGGCACGACGGTTATGCTATTTTCTGTCGCGGCATTCGTGTCCATTTTACTGCCAAGTCGCGCCAAGTATGTTTTACATAAGAAAATGGTCGTAACTTTATTTTTAGTATTCATTACCGTAAAGCAAGAAAAAAAATTTATATAGGTACCAACAAATCCTTTGGCGGATCCCTGTCACTTATTACTTCGGGTTGGCGGCAATCTCACGTCGATGTGTGCGTGTGACTTGCACACAGCCAGCTGCGGTCTATCAAATACCTAAACTCGGTCGGGCGCGCGGACGTGATACACTCTTAACCGACAAACAATAAAGTTGGCTTTTCGTCTTCGTTCGGGGCACTATCCATCTGGGAAATTTGGCTTTCTGATGAAAAAGACAAATTCACCTAATTGTGACAAGTGCGGAGTCATTGATGATGTGCACCATATCCTTATAGATTGTACAAAATATAAGTATAAAAGAGATTTATTACTGAGACAGCTAAAACTAAATCCGAACGATGTAGGATTAGCTCAAACTATTTTAGCTAACCCAAAGTCAACTGCAGCAAAAAAAATGTATGAAATTTTATTAACGTCTCAGTAATGACTGGCTTTTATAGGGTACGATGGGGCTGGCATATCTGTCAAGATAAAAGCCCCTAAAACTTTAGATTAAAAAAAAGGATTAACTTACATTTTAATGCTATTTTCGCGGTTTTTTAAACATATCCAGCTGGTTGGTCCCGAATAATAAAACTATAGTACAGGTTAGATGAATAGTTAATACCTACTGTAGGGTAGGTCTATGTTTGTGTCTGTATGTACTTACATACATAGGAGAAATATTATAAATACAAAGTGAATTGTTTCTTTATGTGTTTATTGAACTCTTCAAGCTCTATCTACTGAACCAATCTTCCTAAAAGTACTGAGGACATAAGGGAACCTTTCAAAGCACTGTTCCTGTGGGAAATTCACGTCGGCGAAGTCGCGGGCAAAAGCTAGTAGAGGATATTTAAGAAAAAATCTATGACAGGTCTTTATAAAGACCGACAGAAGCTATTTTTTGTCTACCAGTCTGCGTGTTCACGCAAAAAAATACTGAATGAAATTCGATGCGGTTTTCAGAGTTGTATTGCTGAAGGCCTAACTTAAAATCTGGCGCAGGTTTCAACTTGATACGCTGCTCAAAACTTCAAATTGTGGTGTCCTGGACATATTAGAATTGCGTGTGTACGTTGAGTAGTGCGTGTCGAATAAAACAGAATCATGTCCTGGAGTGCCACTCTCAAGTGCCTTTCGTGCCGGACGTGACACGTGAAACCACGTGATTTGTGCTTGTGTTTAGTCCTACCGAATACACACAAGCATAAAACTGCATCCAACCTCAACTAACGGGTCGATTTGACAGTTACACACCACTCCGAACGATCGTCGATCATCCAATCACAGGAATCTCAGAAAATTTTACACACACAACTATATTTTTCGACAGCTTGTCATTTGATTTTGACAACGAAAGATACGGAAAAGCGAGCACTTTATACGATATTTTTCCGTCAGCTCAAGATAGCGCGGAGCAACTACGTGCAGCAAACGTGCCCTCATTCTAGGCCTATGATTGGTTGTTTCAATTACTAAATTGAAAATTATTGTAATCGAGAACAGCCAACTAATACGTCACGTCTAATATGTTTATACCATTGAGTTAGATACGTTATTAGACGTTATTAAGTAATATCAATAAATATAGGCATTGTTCTCAAGCTTTTGTCAATCTAGTAGCACTTACTAGTGCCTGACTACAATAAAATGCGTGGAGAAAGTACATAATTTAAATAAAATAGCCTATATTGCCTAACAAGTGGCTGATCCATTATCTTGATCACAACATAGAAAGAATATAATAAATCAAATATTGTTGTAGGAAAGGCTTACGTGCATTTGCTTTCAATGCACAATAATTTTGTACTTTTATCATGGTTACATAGTAGATTTCTTAAAGAAATAAGTTATATTTTACATATATTTATTCATTAAAAACATGATGTATTTACAGTATATAGGTATAAGTGTATATATCTCTTGTTACGCAGAATATTCAAAGCCTTTTCCTTCTCTTTTTATTTATTCTTTTTATCATTAGGAGATAAATCAGTTCTTGAATTAAACCATTGCGTGATTCATAGAATCTTGTAATTTTATGAATCACGCAATGGTTTAATGTTACATCGAGCTTTTGATTCCATCTGTGCATTCCACCTTGAAATACAGCTATAAATTTGTTTATTTTTATCTTTTATAAAATGTACTAGGTAAAATTAAGGTAAATAACCAATTATATTAACATATTTTGCTACTTGAAAATGTTTTGGGTTTAATGTATTTTATGACATATTATCAAGCTTGTCATATCCACAGAAATATTTTATTTTAGAGTATTTTATGTCTGTGGTCAAATCACGTCAATCAAATGTGGCGATCTCTTTAAAAATTTACCAAGCATTACAAATGAAATAAGTTGTGGGTTTGTCAATTTTATCCAGAGAATATACTAATCCTATACTAACTTCCTAAATCCTAACTAATCCTATCCTAACTAATATTATAAATGCGAAAGTGAGTTTGTTTGTTTAATTATTTGTTTGTTTGTTTGTTACCTCTTCACGCATTATCTACTGAACCAATCTTCCTGAAATATCGCATAGGTACACATAGTTTGAAGTTCTAAGAAGGACATAGGGTACCTTTCATTCCGGGAAAATACACTGTTTCCGTGGGAAATCACGCGGGCGAAGCGGCGGGCAAAAGCTAGTATAAAATATAATTCAAATAAATATTACTTGCTTTTTTTTTGGCATTTATAATTTACTAGCGTTTGCCCGAAACTATGTGTATGCGAAGTTTCAGGAAAATTGGTTCAGTAAAAAGCGTGAAGAGGTAACAAACAAATTCACTTTCGCATTTATATAGTATTAGTTAGAAGTTGGATAAGCTAGTTGGAAGAAAATAACAGTTAGAGAACATGGAATGCAATTTTTTTTTATAAAAAATTGGATTTATATTTTTCGGACTTGGGGACATTTATACGATATTTTTGCGCTTTTCCCGAAATTTAGGGTAAACGTCATTGTGTCTTCCTTGAAAATTTATTGTATTTTTTTGTCGATGATATTTTATTTCCAGCCATGAATATTTCACGAATCAGTCTTTAACGATAAATACCGGTTGCAATCTCTCCAACATAGAATTTTTCCATAGAGTTTTTTCTTTTACGAAAATAGCAGACAACCATAAATTTATTATACCGCTAGCACAGACCTTTATCTAAAAACAAAAATATTTCTGTGACCGCTAGGTATTTTATAACTAATATCCATGGGTACAATATAATAACTTTATGGATTCCAGCGTGCGGAAGTCCTTCTTGCTCGAAGTATATTATCGCACAGATCTATGATATTATGTAGAAAACAAAAAAAATATTTCTGTGGTAGAAAACGCGCAGTCATTTTGTCACTCTTCTTTTGATCTTTAGGTACCCTAGCTAGCGGATATATTTGAATACCAATAGATCATTGTTACATGTATAATTGTTTGTGGAAAAAAGCTGAAAAATTGTTGTAGTTAGATATTATTCTTATTTGTTCCATGGTAGATACCATAGAGAAACAAGGACATCCGCGCGTAGTCCGTGTTGCTCTATGGTAGATACCTACAATTTTTATTTTTTACAAACAAAATGTATAAAACTCTTTGGTACCTATCTACTTTATCATTTTAGTTTTCTTGACATCTCCTTGATGGATTGACTTTTGACCCCTTCACTGTTGCCAGCTGTTAATATTTACCCCCTATTATAAAATAATGATGAGTACAATTCATAAATAGGTAACATGGAAAATTTTATACAAATTGTTGTGATATAAATAGTGGTTTACACGGAAAACCGCAGACTAGAAGTTCTAAACAAATAAAAAAAAATAAAGTAATTATTTTCACAAACCTTTTTTTTGTAAATCAAATTGTACTTGTTTATAAAAAGTAGATATTCAATATTTTATCTAATCTGAAAAAGCGATGTAATTTTAAACGTGTACTGTACCTAATGATAACCCGAATCGAACATTCCTATATCAACTCCCTAATTTTCTGGTAAATCTGAATAGGGAATCACTTTCATATACAATTTCATATTTGACTCGGCTTATAAAACTATTTACATAAAGCCATATTGCGTCAAAGATTAGATAAAGCAATATAATAATTTAATTTTACTTGAATCATATACATAGATTGCCCCGGACTTCAGGAAATGATAATGTATCTTAAAATTTTAACATATTTCTTTAAAATTGAGCTTATCGACAAATACCGGTTAATTACTCATACAATCCCTACACAGTATTGTCTATACACTCAAAATGTTTTTTTTATAATAGTGTGTAATTATTAGATGTGTGTGTGGTAACACACACATCTAATAATTGTTTGTGTATATTGTGTATATCCATCTATCTGTGAAACGAACGACGTGATTATCTGTCAAAACCCAATGGGAGTCGACCTCCCGTACACGAGTAGAAAAAAACCGGAAACAGCACATAGTGCTTTCTATACCGAAATTCCCACGGGAACTGTGCCGTTGGCACTAATATTATACGGCATAGTAACGTGCCCCGCCCCGCACGATATGTGCCCCACAGCACAACCTGACCCGGGGCTCAACCGGATCAGTTAACTGGGGCTCCACCGTATCCTGACTATTGGTATAAGTTGGTACAGAGTGACTAGATAGTCACTGAGAATGATAACAGCCTGTGCACTCGGGCAACCGTCCGCACACCGAGACGTATCTGAATATAATGAGTCACAGCTCAATGCGGGTAGCGGGGAACATGACGCTTCGCTGTACGCCACATCTCTCCTTTCTTTTGATGATTTTAATACAGATAAAGGTTTTCAATAATTTTCGTTACCACTAGTATGAAATAAATCCAAAGTAACCCTTTACATCAAATTTCAAATTATATAAATTTCTTAAAGCTGCAAACTACCAGCGTTTCGGAACGACCACTGCTGAGAAGAAACGCCGAAAGAAACTCATTACAGTATTGGTCGCTATGTAGTGATAACTACAGAATTATTTTGAACTTCTAACTGGTCAACTTTGCATGTCATATTTTAGGTGAAATAGTTGATATATTGGGATACTATTCCTGTGGCGTATTACCTGCATGATAGGCTCTCGACGCACCACAATAGCAGGCATTCAAATCCATTAGTTTCCAGACAAATTGAATGGGAAAGTGACACACCAGTACACAAATTTCATATGTTGTTTTTACAATACTTATTAAGAAAACAGGGAGACCCGCACATCAAAACGTTCTTTGAGTCACGCCGAAACCATTGGTAGCAATAACTTGACGCGATTTTGTGTACTTACGGAATTATATCGAAAATTAAACATTCATAGCAAAGCGTTCCATGGTTGAATTAGACTGTCAACAAAATCTGCAGAGTTGGACGTCTGACATTGACAGCTGGTGACACACGTTCCGTTTTGGGTCCTAACAAACCTTTCTTATCATAAAAAAATAAGAAATCATGGTAGGATTGTTGTAGAATTTTAATTATTCTCCTTTAATATCGTCGACTTAGATTATTATAATATTCAACGAATAGATTCCTTATTTAAACATTAGTTCTTTTAAAGAATATTTAAAAGTTGGTTTGATGTGCGTTCGAATTAAGCGAAACGGAGCGCGAAAAAATGGAATGTCAAATCGAGTCGAGTGGATTCGCTCTCTTCCTGGAGAGGCCGCCACGACACGTAACAGGGCTTGAGCAATTATTAATTTTTTGGGGTTTTTTCACTTTCGCCGCCCTCGGCACCCCGTCATGGGACTATAGTTTAACCTTTAGCTTTAAAATCCGCGATACGCGCAAGGACACAAGGGATATTCGCCGCCACGAAGTTGTCAGGAACATGAGCTGTTGATATCCACGTGCCCGCCCGGCCGTATGAATTGGCGCTTCCTGGAGTGTCCTCCCATCACCGGAGGGTGCGGTTTCCCCGGACCGTGGACCGCAGGCCACGGCGCAGGCCCCGTCGTCGGCGACCCCAAGGCGCAACACACGGATCCTAACCTTATTTCCGAAGGCCGCATCGCCGCCTCCGATCCGATGTCCCTGTAGTGGCTCAGCGCAAATCTCGGAAGGTCCAGCCAGCGTCTACTATCTCGCATACAACGGAGCGTCGCAGGAGCGCCGTGCCTCTTTGATGACGCGACCAGCACCAGTGCTCGAACCCAACGGATCGTAATGGTGAACGGGACAACGTTCTAAGTGCGCGCAGACGTTTGTGTACGGACCTGGCCAGGTACCCTATATTTGGTTTATGTTAATTTTAACTTTTAATTGCGGCAAAGACTTAACAGATTTTGGTATTAGTATAACTGCCCGCCTTCAGCGGCTATTGTGCCTATGGAATAAAATGCTATATTCTATCCCAACCATATTGTATTAATGATATCACCCTGCCCATGACTCCCAGAACTTAAGGCTTAATAGACAAGAGGTCCTTGTACTTCAAAAGTACGAGGCTCTATCCTGAGCATTACATCCGGCTCTCTCTAAAGTAATTGTTCGTGTATAATCGCACTGCGCAGGGATATTGCCCGTCTTCGCTTCAAATAGCTGAAGACCCCTGCGCACACCGCACCAACATACACTTTTTATTTTTTTTTATTTTTTATACACGACAATGGCGCCCGAACATACTATATTTTTGAGCCTTTGAGTCCTGTGAGAGTGGCAGTTTTTTCTAAAAAATAGTTTTTAAATTTTTTAAGCTCGCTCACTTGTTATTTTGAAATTTTGGTGATATCATTGACTGTAAAGTTATTATACTTTAGTGTTTGTTAGGTTTATATGCGACAGGGTTGTAAGCATATGTTTAATACAATTCATAGTAATTATTATAATATTACTAAATAATATTATAATTAATAATATAATAATTAATATTTTATTTGGGCTTCGCTATGAATAAAAAGCATAGCGCTCAGCCATAATTCCTATTTAATCTCAATTTGAGAGCTAATTTATTTTTATTGACAGGGAGTAACCTGTATCTATTTAGAAATTTATCAATTATTATAACCTATTACACACCCTGACACATATAACCTCACATTTTTGTCAACATGTCGGACGGCGAAAGGGAAGAGCAATATCACGAAGTAAGTGGGGAGGCAAACAAACCACCTACCACTACTACTTCCTCATTTGTTAATACACGACCACGGGGAGGTGCAATTGACACCCACCCACCCGGCCCTTCCACACTTAAAGCGTTACAACCCACATTGTCTCAACTAGGAGCTCCCGGTTTAGTACGTCAAGCCAACTCAATGGGTAGGACTACCTATGTTACGGAGACTAGGGAAGATGACGGACGCGTTATTCACATATTAAAGGAGGACCATTTGAGGTCGTGGAATTTAAAATTTTAGGGTGACTCAGACGTCACAGATTTTTTCTTAGAAGTGATGATTTTAGGTGTAGTCGAAACACTTCAGAACATAAAGTACTGAAATGTTTTTCTGACTTACTTAGTGGTAGCTATCTTTGAATAGCATTATTAATGTTGCCACCGGGCACACACCATTTTTGTTAGCTACAGGTCGGGAGATAATGACGGATGGCATGTTGTCGAAAAGAGGCGGCATTCCAAATTCGTTAATACCTTCAAATGACCAGTCGTTCAGCTCACTTCTTCACCGCTAAACTAGCACCGCGCTTTGTGATGTAAAGTTGTCAGGAAGCATTCGGATGTTGTTTACGACCTTCAGGAGATAGAAACCGCTAAAGTTGGAAAATATCATGTCAAGGACATAATAAAAGTCTCACAAGGTGTGTCCCCTAGCTAGCAACTTTCTTATCTTGAACTTTGTTATTTTGGATTGGTATAACCAATTAGAGGCCTCATTTTTCACATATGACATGACTCACATGTGAAATTTTTTTGTCAAGCGTTTTCATGAAAACCAATTTCTTTTGTAACTACACACTCTAGGCGCCAGAGTAAATATAAGGATATGGATTAATACTCCTTAATTTTTGAGAAAAATAGGAAAATAAGTTTTTTCCCTTATACAATGTCAGCCCAACGGCTATACATTTTAAATTTTAATTTGTGTGAGAGCTCTCCATTAGTTTAAAGACTTTATTAGGTTTACAATTTAATTACTAACTAGTAAATTATGTAGGAACGCTAGATTACATATATTTTAATTAAATCTCAAATAGTTTTTCTTATTATACATAAGTAAAAACTATATTACTTTAGATAATTCTTTATTATTAGTATGCTACTTGCGATTATCTCATTAGAAATCCAAGTATGATTTTTTAATGCAGGGGAATTGCAGCGGTCTGGCCAGACGCTGTATTCCTGACACTCAACATAAATTGAGTTAGTTTTAGAACTCTAGAACATACATTTTAGTTTAATATATGAAATAGCATGAGTTAGTTTCATATATAGCTGATAGTTTTATATTTAGAAATATATTGCCATAGGATAGGTGAATGTTTTCTCCGGTTACCCCGGCTGTTTCGGCTAAGTACGACTTAACCTCTTTGCCGAAAAGGGGGGTATTGTAGTGATAACTACAGAATTATTTTGAACTTCTAACTGGTCAACTTTGCATGTCATATTTTAGGTGAAATAGTTGATATATTGGGATACTATTCCTGTGGCGTATTACCTGCATGATAGGCTCTCGACGCACCACAATAGCAGGCATTCAAATCCATTAGTTTCCAGACAAATTGAATGGGAAAGTGACACACCAGTACACAAATTTCATATGTTGTTTTTACAATACTTATTAAGAAAACAGGGAGACCCGCACATCAAAACGTTCTTTGAGTCACGCCGAAACCATTGGTAGCAATAACTTGACGCGATTTTGTGTACTTACGGAATTATATCGAAAATTAAACATTCATAGCAAAGCGTTCCATGGTTGAATTAGACTGTCAACAAAATCTGCAGAGTTGGACGTCTGACATTGACAGCTGGTGACACACGTTCCGTTTTGGGTCCTAACAAACCTTTCTTATCATAAAAAAATAAGAAATCATGGTAGGATTGTTGTAGAATTTTAATTATTCTCCTTTAATATCGTCGACTTAGATTATTATAATATTCAACGAATAGATTCCTTATTTAAACATTAGTTCTTTTAAAGAATATTTAAAAGTTGGTTTGATGTGCGTTCGAATTAAGCGAAACGGAGCGCGAAAAAATGGAATGTCAAATCGAGTCGAGTGGATTCGCTCTCTTCCTGGAGAGGCCGCCACGACACGTAACAGGGCTTGAGCAATTATTAATTTTTTGGGGTTTTTTCACTTTCGCCGCCCTCGGCACCCCGTCATGGGACTATAGTTTAACCTTTAGCTTTAAAATCCGCGATACGCGCAAGGACACAAGGGATATTCGCCGCCACGAAGTTGTCAGGAACATGAGCTGTTGATATCCACGTGCCCGCCCGGCCGTATGAATTGGCGCTTCCTGGAGTGTCCTCCCATCACCGGAGGGTGCGGTTTCCCCGGACCGTGGACCGCAGGCCACGGCGCAGGCCCCGTCGTCGGCGACCCCAAGGCGCAACACACGGATCCTAACCTTATTTCCGAAGGCCGCATCGCCGCCTCCGATCCGATGTCCCTGTAGTGGCTCAGCGCAAATCTCGGAAGGTCCAGCCAGCGTCTACTATCTCGCATACAACGGAGCGTCGCAGGAGCGCCGTGCCTCTTTGATGACGCGACCAGCACCAGTGCTCGAACCCAACGGATCGTAATGGTGAACGGGACAACGTTCTAAGTGCGCGCAGACGTTTGTGTACGGACCTGGCCAGGTACCCTATATTTGGTTTATGTTAATTTTAACTTTTAATTGCGGCAAAGACTTAACAGATTTTGGTATTAGTATAACTGCCCGCCTTCAGCGGCTATTGTGCCTATGGAATAAAATGCTATATTCTATCCCAACCATATTGTATTAATGATATCACCCTGCCCATGACTCCCAGAACTTAAGGCTTAATAGACAAGAGGTCCTTGTACTTCAAAAGTACGAGGCTCTATCCTGAGCATTACATCCGGCTCTCTCTAAAGTAATTGTTCGTGTATAATCGCACTGCGCAGGGATATTGCCCGTCTTCGCTTCAAATAGCTGAAGACCCCTGCGCACACCGCACCAACATACACTTTTCATTTTTTTTTATTTTTTATACACGACAGCTATTATGTCATTCTGACATGACATGATTTCTAATTTTTATTTTGGTATGTTTTTTCTATATTACTATTATATATTATATTACTTTATAATCATTTGCATGGTCAAAAGAACGCGAACAATCTCATAGGAATCATATAAATATCTGCATCAATAAATTTAAAAGATATTATTTACATCATGTGCATGGTCAAAAGAATGCGAACAATCTCATAGGAATCATATAAATATCTGCATCAATAAATTTCGATTCTCATCTCGCAAATTGGGATCATTAAAATATTCTGCGCCATTTCCTTTACCGAAAGTCACTTAGTTTCACAGATTTTAATCTCATCATAATCAACATGTCCACTTTCCCAACATCGGCCACTTATCCTTTTTCTTTTTTTTTTTACTTTTCGTTTAATCATACTAAAAATTCATTCCTTCATAGCAACATCATTGTTAGAGGTAGATACTTGCCGAATTTGAAAAATTTTAACAACCACATGTCGGTATATTGCATTCATTTACTTGTATTTTGATCATATTTTTATTATTTTTTAATTTGATCAACCCAGTTCAATGTTTGTAGAAATTGTATTTTATAATAATTACTTACTACAGTTGAAAGATGAACAACGACAACTGTTACAGTGTGTCAAAACTTGGAAGAAATGCCAGAAATATTGTTAATTATTTTGGTCATGAAGTAGACACGATACCATTGCTTGGCGTAAATTCTGGATCTAAACTTAGCCGGAATAGTATATAGACCTTCTCTATAAAACACACACAAATAAGGATTTGCTGTTAATAAAGCATGAGTTGCTTATTAGTTAAATCTGTTAAAGCAGCAACTAATTAAAAATCTAAATAACAAGGATAATGTTTTTTTTTTTTTTTAACTTAATGTTATGTAGGTACTGATCAAAGGATCAGTATTGCCATTCAACTTGGCAATTTTGCCAGTCTTCTGGGCACCTTACCGCAAGGCAACATCTTGTCAGGACGACATTAAATTTATCCATACCTACTTTAGTTTTATGTTAATGTTTCCAGTCCAGTGTCAATTTCAATTAATACTATATTAAAATAATCATTTTATTAAATTGTATGTAATGTACCTACATTAGTTTGATAAAATACATATTTGTTTATGCATTAGCTTAGGAGTGACTATTCTGTATTTTTAAACTTAATTTGGCAATAAGTTTTTTGTAACCTGTCAGTAGCAGGCTCAGAATATATATATTTTTTAATGATCTGCATTATACATTTTTCCAATATACATTATATTTAATTACAACCCAACAATATGGATTTGCTAAGACTGGACGTCTCCAATACTTTTATAGCTGCTGGACCACAATCATTTCTTTGACCACCTATGTGGAATAGCTGTTAAATTAATAACAGTCGTTACTTTATCCGTTACAGTCACCCATATACGGAATAGCTGTTAACAGTGGAACTCTTTTGTGTAGGATAGCACACCACTAGACCCAGGCCCATTTAAACAAAACATTTGACCTGACCGAGAAATTAACCCGGGACCACACAAGGAGGTTGTCGTTATTGTCCTTACACATTGATTACTTATCCACCTTTGTGGATTATTGCTGTTAACAGTCGCTTGTGTGTAGGATGGCACACTACTAGACCCAGGCCGATTCACAAAGATTATTTGACCTGACCGAGAATTTATCCCGGGACCACATACAGAGGTCATCATTGTCCTTACACATATTTTATTTCAAACGAAACACATATTGGTTATTCTCAATTAGATATAAACTTAAATACCTAATTGGAATAACATTTATTCGTAGCACAAAGTGCACATCAATTTTTATTCTTTATTCGTTTTATATTGGGTAGTTTTAGCAATTTAATGCTGACTATGAGCATTTTAACTGCAGATTCCGTGTAATTGAATGCTAGCTTAACAATTCATAATATTTTTATTTGTAGCACAAAGTGCACATCAATATTCATTATTTGTTCGTTTTATTTTGGGTAACTTTAGCAATTTAATGCTGGTTAAACGATCCATAATATCGATTCATCTGAATTCATACTTTGGTTCACAAAGGTAACTTTAGCAATTTAATGATGACTTCAGGCAATAAAATTGCCGAGGTCGATTTAATGCTGACTTATCAATCCATAATTATGGACTCATAAACAAAGGTACTAAAATACTGTTGGATATTAAGTAGGAGTATAAAATAGTAAAAATAACATTTAGGTGACACCATGTATTTAGATATTTTAACTGCTTTTCTCTATTTTCAAATAAATATTGTGTTGTCATTACAATTAACTGATTCATTGCTAACTCGTCAATGATCAATGGAAAATAATATCTCCTTACACATCATTACAATTGGAAATTTTAATAAACTAAACTATGAATAGTTTTTAGAACAGCATTTATGTATGGTATATAGTGCATTAAATAACAATTAATGTACTTTGTTCATGCACGTAAACTTGCTTCTTGGGGTACCATTGTGATTAGTGAAGTAAATTAATGTAAACATATAAAGGCAACCGAGTGTACCTTCGTTAAAGTAGTTATTATAGCATCAATTAATATCAAAATCGTTGGGCATAGCCCAGTTACTGTATTTGTCAGGACCGAACAATCATACTTAAATCCTTTGTAATAAACTTAATTTATGTTTTCACCAATGAGTTCAATTAATTCGCTTTCAATGAAATACCATTTTGTTTTACAGGGTAGACTGTAAAATAATAATTAAGTAAAGTAAATAAATGCCTCCATTTTATATTGTAGGTTTCCTGGTGGCTTAAACTTGTACATGTTATCGACATGTCTGTCATATTATCTTGAAATACGCTAAGTATTTACTGCCGTATTTTTTTTATCCATTTATTTAGGTACCTATTTTATTTGTTTTACTTGTTTATTTCACATTAAATATACAATACATTTTAGTGTACAATCTACACTTCTTACACTTCCATACCCATAATACACAATGGAAGTTTTGCATTTTCCTTAAAGATATTTTTAACAAAAATCTTAATCACTGGATTGATTTCAAAATTTATTTCTGCGTTAGCACCTATATTATTTCTATGTAACATAATTTACCTCTAAATGGCCCCCTTGCAAAGCTGGGACGGGCCGCCAGTGTTACATAAACAAGTTTTTGTTTTCTGAATATTGTAATCACAGAGAACAACATCTTAATCGACGCATCTATCAATGTTCCGGTCAACCAGAAGCTGTAACGAACTCCACTGGTTAAAATATCATGTATTTTTAGAACCAGACTAATTATTTAAAACTGTCCTTCAATTTTTTTTTTCATTTTGGCGTGTATTTTCTTGCAACTCGGATGGTAGTTTCTTTATGATACTAGTCAACTTTTAACTATTTAGTTAAAATAATTCTTATATTTAGAGACATATCAAGAATAAAGTTCCTAAAGTTCTTTCTAAAATTTACTTGCACCCTTGTAATTGTTTTAATACCTATTACTATTTATATTTTATTTTACTCTTAGTTCAAATTTTGGGTTGTTTTTTCACAATATTAATCAATCATATGGAAAAAGTACACTATCGATTAAATATCAGTTAATTATAATAATCTCTCGGGTTGGGAACCAGGGAAACATGTTTTTTCTAGTTCAGGTACCAGCCGACCACAATCCTGTTGAATAGGAACTATTTCAATGGTAAATTGTACCTCATTAGAACGTATGTTCTATGTTGTTTTTAAAATATTTGACACCTTCGCTTTTGTGTTGTCTAACAATAAATGCACATCCCACAGGATCAAGATATTTTATTTAATTCCATTGCTATATACTCTGCTACAATGGTTATGGGCGCATAAACCAGGATTGGTAGCTAAATATTTCATCCAACGTGAAGAAATAAAATATCGGAAAAACGTAAGTACAAAAAAAGTACAAGTTTTTTGTTGACTGCCCGTACTGCCGTATTGAGGGATAATAATGACTACTATGAGGATAGAAAACCTCGGTAGGGAAAATTATGACTCATGGCGGATTCAAGTGCAGGCGATTTTGGTCAAGAATGATCTGTGGGATTACGTAGACGGAAAGATTCCAAGACCAGCAGAAGTCGCAGAGGAAGCGATGTGGTTGTCAAAGGATGCGAAAGCGAGGGCTGAGTTAGTACTAACGATGAACCCGAGTGAACTTAGACACATTAGAGACTGCCAGACTTCTCGTCAATTTTGGTTGAAATTGGAAGCAATTTATGCATCAAAAGGACCAGCCAGAAAGGCGTCCTTGTTAAAACAGCTAACTTTATACAAAATGAACGAAGGTGATGATATTCACACCCATTTGGCTAATTTTTTCGATGCGAAAAATAAACTTCATGATATGAATATCGATATTCATGATGACGTAGCATCGATTATGTTATTATATAGCTTGCCACCAAGTTTTGAAAATTTTCGCTGTGCTATAGAGTCGAGAGACAATTTTCCGGACCCTGAAGTATTGAAAATTAAAATTATTGAGGAGAATAATGCAAGAAATGCGGGAAATGATAATAAGGTTTTCATCGCAAAAGGAAAGGGTCGAAATAATAAGGAAAAGACAAAAATCGATGAAAAACAATTTGAAACTAAAAAACAATTCATAATGAAATGTTTCAAATGTCACCAAACTGGTCACAAAGCCTCGGAGTGCAAATTCAAGAAAGAAAAGAAAGATAGTGTAAAGTGTGTGTCTAAATGTGATATAGCTTCTAAGAGTGATGACGAGTTTATAACTTTTAACTCTTTTACAGATAACTGTCTTGCTGCAAACTGCGAGCAGGAAAAATGGATCTTAGATAGCGGCTGTACAAGTCATTTGTGCGGTGAAAAATCATTTTTTGGAAATACTTTACAACCTACTTCTGGAAAATTGAATTTGGCTACTAATCAGAGTGCTCTCGTACAAGGTAAGGGTACGGTAAGATTGTACGCATGCAACGATGATTCTAAGTACGTAATTGAGTTATTAAATACGTTATTCGTTCCTGATTTGAGAACTAACTTGATCTCGGTTGCTAGGATCACTGACAAGGGTTTCTATGTAACTTTTAGAGACGACAGTGCCATAGTAACAGATTCTAAAGGGGATGTTAAGCTAGTTGCAAATCGACAGGGTAATTTATATTACGTTAACGAACGATGTGCTCGAGCTTTTGCGATTTCCAACGACAAAGTTGATATTCAAGTATGGCACGAGCGTTTAGGTCATCTTAATATGAAAGATTTATTGAAGCTCATTAATCACTGTAACTTAAGGGTTAAAACAGATATGACAAATGTCAAGAAGTTACATGATTGCGAAACATGCATTCGCGGTAAGATGAGTGCTAAACCCTTTACTAGTTCTAGTGGACCTTGTGACGAAGTTTTAAAAATAGTCTATTCTGATGTTGTAGGACCGATGAAAAATACAGCTTTAGGAGGTGCAAAATATTTTGTGACGTTTATTGACGATTGTACAAGATGGTGTGAAGTTTACTTACTAAGTAAAAAGAGTTCAGTTTTTACGGTTTTTAAAATATATAAGCAGTATGTAGAAAATATTACTGGTAAACGCATCAAATATTTGCACACCGATAATGGTGGCGAATATTGTAGGGAGTTCGACGACTTCCTGGAAAAGGAAGGGATAACTAGGAGACTTACAATTTCCGGAACCCCTCAACAGAACGGAATTGCAGAAAGATTAAACAGGACACTTGTCGAAATGGCAAGGTGCATTTTGTTATCATCAGGGCTGTCACCAGGTTTTTGGGCTGATGCAGTGGTTACTGCATGCCATATTAGAAACAGATGTCCATCTAGCGCGATCAATGGTAATATACCATATGAGAAGTTTTTTGATAGACCTGTACAAATTCATTATTTACAATCTTTTGGAGCAAAGGTATATGTTTTGGATAAAGATTTAAATAAAGATAAGTTTGCAGATCGTAGCAAACGCGGGATTTTTATAGGTTATCCTAGGAATCAAAAAGGTTACAGAGTATGGTTACCAAAAGATCGGAAAGTAATTGTTGCTAGGGATGTTAGATTTTTAGATGTCGACAAATCTGGGAACGACGAGCCCGGTGATCCATTTCAAGTGGAGTCATCTACTTTGAATCCAACGAGATTTGTTGAAATAGAGATAAATCCACAGCCTGTATTACCACAAGTTGAACATAACGGAGAAATACCAGTAGAACCAGTTCAACCTCCATCTTCAGATGAAGAAATTCCATCACAGTCTCTCATCGAAGCAGCTCAAAATGAGGAATTAAAAAGAGCCCCAGGTAGGCCAAGAATCCAAAGAGGTCAAGTAGGTAGACCGAAGAAGATATATAAGATGGTTTCTGTGCTCAGAGAGCAAGAGTTGGAAGAGAAAATTGCTCCTGTGCAAACAGAGCAAGAGCAAGAAGTGGAAGAGGATAGGTTAGAAATAGGTGAAAATAGAGAAAACAATGATAACACACAGTCACATGAACAATTTCTCGATTGTGAAGACTTTGTTGGTACTGCAGGAGAAGTGACATTGAGAGAAGCACTGACCAGTAATGAGAAAAATTATGGGAAGATGCGATCATGTCAGAGATCCGAAGTCTCGTAAAAAATAATACGTGGAAGATTGTTAAAAAACCTCCTAATAGAGATATAGTGGGATGTCGCTACGTACTCACCACGAAACTTAACATAGACAAGACTGAAAAGAAGAAAGCCAGACTAGTAGCAAGAGGTTTTAGTCAGCACTACGGTATTGACTATCGTGAAACTTTTGCTCCTGTCATGAGGCTTAGTACAGTCAGGTTACTTGCCGCATTGTCTATGGAGCTAGATATGGAAATACATCAGGTAGATATCAATACGGCTTACCTAAATGGATATCTAGAAGAGGAGGTGTATATGAAAATTCCAGAGCTCCTAGAAGACAGTTTAAATAAACTATTGAAAACTGAAGAGGATAGTTTGGTCAGGGAACGAGCTAGACAAATGCTTACTGACATAGCGGCGGGTGGTAACGTTTGTAAGTTATCAAAATCTCTATATGGTTTGAAACAATCGGGCAGGCAATGGAACATAAGATTAGACGAAAAACTGAAGAAAATGCAGTTGAATCAATCTTTGAACGAGCCTTGTTTATACTTCAAGAATCTCGAGGACGGAAACAAACTCTTTGTTTGTGTGTACACCGATGATATTTTAATCGCAAGTCAGAAAAAGTTTTTATTGAAAGCTTTAAATCTGAATTGGCCAAGGAGTTCGAATTAAAGGACTATGGAGTTGCAAAGTTTATTTTAGGCATAGATATTGTCAGGAGTGACAAGAGTTTGAAGTTGTCACAGACTTCATACATTGATAAAATTGTTGATAAATTTGGACAAAACCATTGCAAAGAAATACATATTACGCCAATGGAGGTGGGTGTAAAGTTACAACCCATGCAGGAAAATATCGATAAAAGCTTTCCGTATAGGGAATTAATAGGCTGTCTTATTTATTTATCCGTAGGTACTAGGCCGGATATAGCCAATGCTGTAGCAAAGATGGGTCAGTATGTGGATAATGCTGATAAAGGATGTTGGAAAGCAGCTATACGGATTTTAAGATATCTTAAAAGAACCAGGGAATATGGTCTTATCTATAAAAAGACAGGTAAGTCTTTAGTAGGGTATTCAGATAGCGATTTTGGAAACTGTCATATAGATCGAAAAAGCTTTTCGGGAAATGTTTTTATATTGGCAGGTGCTGCGATTTCTTGGAAATCACAAAAACAAAAGTGCGTTGCTACCTCAACGTGCGAAGCTGAGTATGTTAGCTTAGCTTTAAGCATGAAAGAAGCTATTTACCTTAACAGCTTATTAAGTGAGATAGAGTTACATAACTTTAGTAGGGTGACGTTGCATGCGGACAATCAGGGAGCTATTACACTTGCAAAAGATCCTGTTTTTCATGCCCGCAGTAAGCACATTGACATAAAGCATCATTTCTTAAGGGATACATTGAGAAATAACAAAAATATTGTATTGAGATTTATTTCTACTGATTTGATGCTGGCAGATATCTTAACGAAACCGCTGCCAAAGCAGAAATATTATTTATGTGTTAGCGGTTTAGGTATAGGTTAGGATATTGTTATAGTGCTTATTTTTTGGTCATGTTTTTTGGTTATTATTTTACTTTATCTTACTGTTAGTTTTATATTAGGTATTAATTAGAGCTTCTACGGTACAATTTAAGGAGGTGTGTTGAATAGGAACTATTTCAATGGTAAATTGTACCTCATTAGAACGTATGTTCTATGTTGTTTTTAAAATATTTGACACCTTCGCTTTTGTGTTGTCTAACAATAAATGCACATCCCACAGGATCAAGATATTTTATTTAATTCCATTGCTATATACTCTGCTACAAATCCCTGTTCTGGTTGCACTTAGGTACCTTTATTATATAAAATATCGTCACAATGGACAGTTAAGTTAACCTCATATTAAACATGGTTTAGCTTATAGTACGTTGTTCAGAAACGCAATTATTATGGTAATAGATCAACAGATTGACAAAAGTATCTCAGAAATTGGGTATTAGTTATATGACACAAATTGAACTGATTTGATTTTGATGAGAAAATAATTATTATATTCCATTTTTATACCTATTTATTTCACTGTTTTATCTATGTTGATAATACCATAGGTATAGAAACTTTAGAAAACAAAAATTCGTGTATCTTTCACAGTGACACTACACAAGCTTTAAATTTTTGTTTCTTATGTTAAACCGTTAAATTAAAAGTAGGTAATTGCTATATATACTTCACTTTAGCAAAATAATCAATTATAAATATTCTATCTTGTGACCTGCCGGTAGTGCCAGTCCAGCCGACCTCATGATTTGTATCACTGTAGTTACGTTTTAAACTGAGGTTTTAACCTAAGAAAACTAAGTATGCATTCATATTACTGGTTTATGTAACATTGTATAATGATAAATTGTAAATATTGTACAGTGAATAAATGAATGAGCAAATATTTCAAATTATGTACAGAAAGTGCATTGTTAACAGAATAATACTCATTGTATTAAGCGAAAAGCTATTCATAAAAAGTTAGGTGCCGCTCATCACAATCAGAGCCATTAAATGTTACGTGAAATCTGTATTTGTCGTTTATTGTTTAGTACCTACTTATTAACTTTTTCATATATGTATATCATCACGGCCACTATGGCCAAACTATAGATGCAGGAAAATATTGAAATTAATATTTAAATAAAAAGTATTGTTGTTATGTTGGTGCCAAGATCCCTTGAGCCATTAATGGTACCAAAGCCAATAAGGTCATTTTGTACCCTTTTCACTAAATTATTGATTATCGAGATGGCTGATTATTCTTTACGATATATTTTCCAAGCCAGTGATAGGATTTTCCAAGCCAGTGAGGAAGCCCAGTGATAGGATTATAAAATGAAATTGAATATTCCACCCACTTTCTTTGTTTTTTTTTTTTACCAAAGATTAATTAATGTACTCACGTTTATCTCGTCGCCAAATGTGCCGTTGGCACTAATATTATACGGCATAGTAACGTGCCCCGCCCCGCACGATATGTGCCCCACAGCACAACCTGACCCGGGGCTCAACCGGATCAGTTAACTGGGGCTCCACCGTATCCTGACTATTGGTATAAGTTGGTACAGAGCGACTAGATAGTAACTGAGAATGATAACAGCCTGTGCACTCGGGCAACCGTCCGCACACCGAGACGTATCTGAATATTCGCAGAATGTACAATTCGCAGAACGTACAATTCGCAAAATATACATTTTGCGAATTGGACCTTTTGCGAAATCCATTCTTATATCACTCCCTACCTATATGATTCATCCAATTCGCAAAAGGTCCAGCGGTCGCAAAATGTTCAATTTGTAAAATGTTCAGTTCGCAGAATGTCCAATTCACAGAATGCCCAATTCGCAAAATGTTAATTTCGCAAAATGTCCAAATCGCAAAATTTCCAACACGCAAAATGTCCAGTTCGCAGAATGTCCAACTCGCAGAATGTTCAATTCGCAAAATATACATTCTGCAAATTGGACATTTTGCGAATTGGGACATTTTGCTTATTGGACATTTTGCAAATTGGGCATTCTGTGAATTGGACATTCTGCGAACTGAACATTTTGCAAATTGAACATTTTGCGACCGCTGGACCTTTTGCGAATTGAATGAATCATATAGGTAGGCAGTGATATAAGTATGGATTTCGCAAAAGGTCCAATTCGCAAAATGTCCCATTCGCAAAATGTCAAATTTGCAAAATGTATATTTTGCGAATTGGACGTTCTGCGAATTAGACATTCTGCGAACTGGACATTTTGCGTGTTGGACATTTTGCGATTTGGACATTTTGCGAATTGGGCATTCTGTGAATTGGACATTCTGCGAGCTGAACATTTTGCAAATTGAACATTTTGCGACCGCTGGACCTTTTGCGAATTGGATGAATCATATAGGTAGGCTGTGCTGTGTGTGACATAAGTATGGATTTCGCAAAAGGTCCAATTCGCAAAAAATGCGAAATGGACATTCTGCGAACTGGATATTTTGCGAATTGGACATTTTGCGAATTGGAACATTTTGCGAATTGGACATTTTGCGAATTGGGCATTCTGTGAATTGGACATTCTGCGAACTGAACATTTTGAAAATTTAACATTTTGCGACCGCTGGATCTTTTGCGAATTGGACATTCTGCCTCAACATATCTTTATTGCGATAACTGTTATAGATATCACCATATATCAAACTTTATAAATACCTAAATAATATATTGGGCCCTTGCTCTTCTCTTTATATATAAATAATATAGGACACACCCTTAATAACAGCCACCACCTTTTGTATGCCGACGATAATAAAATTTATAAAATAATTAGGTCAGTGGATGACTGTATCAAATTACAGGAGGATTTATTAGCGTTACAACACTACTGTTCTACTAACCAGCTTTTTCTTAATACTAATAAGTGTTATATCATAACCTACACTCGAAAAAGAAACATAATCAACTATGAATATAAACTAAACAATGATGTACTAAAGAGAGTAACAGAAATTAGAGACCTGGGTATCATTATGGATTCTGAATTATCATTTAGAAAGCACATTGACCATATAGTGAAGAATGCATTCCAAAAATTAGGTTTCATATTGCGAGTGAGTAAACCATTTAGTAATACAATAACATTAAAAATTTTATATTTTGCGTTTGTTCGTTCAATTTTGGATTTTAGCTGTGTTGTATGGAATCCTAATTATAAAGTACACATAGATAGAATAGAAAGATTACAGAAAAAGTTTATAAAATCTTTAAATTATCGTGAACAGTTACACTTCGACTCATATAATGATTCTTTACACCATCATAAGTTGCTTTCTTTGAAGGACAGGCGTAAAATGTTTGATTTAGTATATCTCTACAAAATTCTTAATAATCTAATTGACTCATCAACACTTCTAAGTAAAATTTCCTTGTTGACACCTAGACGTTTACCAGTACGCCCCTCACGTAAAATTCCACTATTTTTCCTCCTTGTCTACATAAAAACTATACTCGTAACTCATTTGTGCATCGTTCCACCACCATATACAACAAAGAATTTCTTAATATAGATTTGTTCAATGTATCTCTTTACAGTTTAAAACGTAAACTTTTAAATGATTTGTCTAGCTTATAATAATTTAGCATCTAGTTTCATAATGTTCATATACATCTTTTTTTTTTTTTTTTTTTTACATTAGTTTTCTTCCTTGTCCTGCTTCACGCGGAATTTCTGGCGTGATAGTACGTACTTTTCATGTTTTGTAGTAGTTTCCTGCCACGTAATTGAACCCCTTTTTATTATATAAATATAAAAAAAAAAACTTTACGGCACTGTAGGTCTTTTCCTAGTTTTTAAATTTAGATTTAAATTATATTATTGTAAATGACTGTTTGTTGCCTAAATAAAGATAAATAAAATAAAATAAAAATAATATTTTATTACTCAGAAGCTCTGAGAGCTTCGTGCAACAAGGACTTCCGCGCGCGGCGAGTCCGTGTTGATCTATGTCTCAGAGGCATCCCACGAGCTTGTCGAGATTCTACTAACTCGGGAAGAATGTGATCTTTCTTCGAGCAACAAGGACTTCCGCGCGCGGCGAGTCCCTGTTGCTCTATTGTCTCAGAGGCATCCCACGAACTTCTCGAGATTCTACTAACTCGGGAAGAATTAAATCTTTCTTCGAGCAACAAGGACTTCCGCTCGCGGCAAGTATGTGTTGCTCTATGTCTCAGAGGCATCCCACGAGCTTGTCGAGATTCTACTAACTCGTGAAGAATGTGAACTTTATAAAAATTTACGAGTTTGCTCTCCATTTTATTCTTCCAGAAGTACGCACACTGTAAGTACGTACTAGTAAGCACACGTAAAAACAATTTTTGTTTACGTAAATAGTAAATAGACTGCGCACCGGGCGTTGACAACAAGATGTACACGACTGCTCGATTCGAGGCGCAGCGGCCGACTGACTGAGGGGGGGCGGCTGTTTACCGTGTGCGCACGCCAAAATCAATGCTATATTTGATAAATATACATTTTATAAGATCTAAACTATTGTTTTATAAAAAACTACTTCCATGAGTAATTTAATCATAATATAATGAAGCCATTGACAAATTTTCATAAAAAATACTGGTATATATTTTGAATAAAACTGATTCTCCGAACCCACTTTCGTTTTCAAATCGCAGATTTTGAGGAACTTTGAGATTTTTTTCTATCGAGGCAATTTATATGAATCGTGTTTCGATTTCCACCAATAACTGATAAATATACTTAACTTTCAGTATCATGCAAAACTTTTAACAAATACGTAGTTTTTGGAAGCAAAATAATGGTTTACCCTGACCATAAAACGCATCAAAAATCTGATTTGGATGGTATTTCACCTTAAAGCATTGTCATACGTGAGAAGTCTAGATGTGCATAAATGCGTAATATTCACTGACAGTCGAAGTGCGCTACAGCACCTGGCTCGATGTGCCTCTGGGACTAGCAGAGGTGTATCGATAGCCTACAGCGTCCTCGCAATTTTGGATGAGCTCAGTCAATGTGGTATTGTTTTGAAGTTGCAATGGGTTCCAGGTCACATAGGTCTACGGGGCAATGAAGAGGTTGATTTACTAGCTAAAGAAGCCTGTGTAACGGGTTCAATGACTCATTTTTACCCAAGCTATTTAGAGAAATATGCAAAATTCAAAACAAAAGTCTAACAATTGGAAAGAATATTTTGATCAAAGGTCGCTAGAAAAGGGCATTTGGTACAAAACCCTTCAGAATCAACCTCTTCAAGTGCCTTGGTTTGACGGTGTAAAACTTAAGCCTGCATCACACGTTTTTAGCCAAAACAGGCGTTACAGAATTGACCCTGGTGCCAAAACTAGATCATTATTGATAATAAAAATAGTACTATAGGCTTCTCAAATAACTGCTACTACTTATACGAGACAGATAAAAATATTTTGCCTTTTATTTTTGCGTAAATACCTTCCAGAAAACACGAAAAATACGAAAAACAAGGTTCACGGCTTTAACGAAATCATTATGTAAAACACAAATTATAATTTCTACATAATGTTAAATCGCGAGTTTATTAAACTAGCTACAAGTTGCTCGTTTTAGATTTTTGAAAAATAACTCGAAAAAAATATTATATATCGTAACAATTCACTAAGAAATTCCCCATACATTTTTTGTATGGCAATGCCATCGCTCAATATATACGAGTTCCAAGCCCACGAAAAATCAGTCTGCCGGTAAGAGTCCACGTCGCTCTGCTGCTCGGGAGGCATTTAATTTTCGCGTGTTCATGCATTCACAGACAGCAGAGAGTAATGTAGATCAGAGTTACATATTTATTACTTTTAATCTTTTTAAAATTTATATAGGTACCATTTTCATACTCATGAATGATGGCCGACAATTTTTGATGAAATAGAAATCGTAATAAATCGCAATCATAGAAATCGTAATAAATCGAAATCATAGAAATCGAAATCATAAAAATCAAAATAAATCTAAATCAAGATCCAAGATGGCGGACAATTTTTTTTTTTAATTTTGCGATATGTATATCGTTTCATAAGTTTTTCAGTGCGCTGATTACGAAAATAACATTTATTTTGAGATCCAAGATGGCGGACAACTTTTTTTTTTCAATTTTACAATATGGGTATGTTTTTATAGGTTTTTCGGTGCGCTAATGACAAAAATCACATTTATTTTCAGATCCAAGATGACGGGCAGTTTTTTTTTTCAAGTTTACAATATGGGTATGGTTATATAGGTTTTTGGGGACGCTGATGACGAAAATAACATTTATTTTGAGATCCAAGATGGAGGACAGTTTTTTATTTTATTTTACAATATGGGTATCGTTTTCTAGGTTTTTGGGGACGCTGATGATGAAAATAACATTTATTTTGAGATCCAAGATGGCGGACAATTTTTTATTTTATTTTACAATATGGGTATCGTTTTCTAGGTTTTTGGGGACGCTGATGATGAAAATAACATTTATTTTGAGATCCAAGATGGCGGACAATTTTTTATTTTATTTTACAATATGGGTATCATTTTAAAGGTTTTTGGGGACGCTGATGACGAAAATAACATTTATTTTGAGATCCAAGATGGCTGACAGTTTTTTTTATTATTTTACAATATGGGTATCGTTTAATAGGTTTTCGGGGACGCTGATCTTAAAATAAATGTTATTTTGGTCATCAGCGTCCCCTAAAACCCATAAAACGATACCCATATTGTAAAATAAAATAAAAAACTGTCCTCCATCTTGGATCTCAAAATAAATGTTATTTTCGTCATCAGCGTCCCCAAAAACCTATATAACCATACCCATATTGTAAAATTTTAAAAAAAGTTGTCCGCCATCTTGGATCTCAAAATAAATGTTATTTTCGTCATCAGCGTCCCCAAAAACCTACAAAATGTTAACCATATTGTAAAATTAAAAAAAAAAATTATCCGCCATCTTGGATCTCAAAATAAATGTTATTTTTGTCATCGGCGCACCGAAATACCTATATAACCATACCCATATTGTAAACTTGAAAAAAAAGTTGTCCGCCATCTTGGATCTCAAAATAAATGTTATTTTTATCATCAGCGCACCGAAAAACCCTTATAACCATACCCATATTGTAAACGTGAAAAAAAAGTTGTCCGCCATCTTGGATTCCAAAATAAATGTTATTTTCGTAATCAGCGCACTGAAACACTTATAAAACGATACCCATATTGAAAATTAAAAAAATTGTCCGCCATCTTGGATCCAAAAATACTATTTTTGTAAACCTCATCCCGAAAAATTGGCCTTCATGGGATACCAGGCAGATGTTTAACATCTTAGCATCCTGGCACGACGGTTATGCTATTTTCTGTCGCGGCATTCGTGTCCATTTTACTGCCAAGTCGCGCCAAGTATGTTTTACATAAGAAAATGGTCGTAACTTTATTTTTAGTATTCATTACCGTAAAGCAAGAAAAAAAATTTATATAGGTACCAACAAATCCTTTGGCGGATCCCTGTCACTTATTACTTCGGGTTGGCGGCAATCTCACGTCGATGTGTGCGTGTGACTTGCACACAGCCAGCTGCGGTCTATCAAATACCTAAACTCGGTCGGGCGCGCGGACGTGATACACTCTTAACCGACAAACAATAAAGTTGGCTTTTCGTCTTCGTTCGGGGCACTATCCATCTGGGAAATTTGGCTTTCTGATGAAAAAGACAAATTCACCTAATTGTGACAAGTGCGGAGTCATTGATGATGTGCACCATATCCTTATAGATTGTACAAAATATAAGTATAAAAGAGATTTATTACTGAGACAGCTAAAACTAAATCCGAACGATGTAGGATTAGCTCAAACTATTTTAGCTAACCCAAAGTCAACTGCAGCAAAAAAAATGTATGAAATTTTATTAACGTCTCAGTAATGACTGGCTTTTATAGGGTACGATGGGGCTGGCATATCTGTCAAGATAAAAGCCCCTAAAACTTTAGATTAAAAAAAAGGATTAACTTACATTTTAATGCTATTTTCGCGGTTTTTTAAACATATCCAGCTGGTTGGTCCCGAATAATAAAACTATAGTACAGGTTAGATGAATAGTTAATACCTACTGTAGGGTAGGTCTATGTTTGTGTCTGTATGTACTTACATACATAGGAGAAATATTATAAATACAAAGTGAATTGTTTCTTTATGTGTTTATTGAACTCTTCAAGCTCTATCTACTGAACCAATCTTCCTAAAAGTACTGAGGACATAAGGGAACCTTTCAAAGCACTGTTCCTGTGGGAAATTCACGTCGGCGAAGTCGCGGGCAAAAGCTAGTAGAGGATATTTAAGAAAAAATCTATGACAGGTCTTTATAAAGACCGACAGAAGCTATTTTTTGTCTACCAGTCTGCGTGTTCACGCAAAAAAATACTGAATGAAATTCGATGCGGTTTTCAGAGTTGTATTGCTGAAGGCCTAACTTAAAATCTGGCGCAGGTTTCAACTTGATACGCTGCTCAAAACTTCAAATTGTGGTGTCCTGGACATATTAGAATTGCGTGTGTACGTTGAGTAGTGCGTGTCGAATAAAACAGAATCATGTCCTGGAGTGCCACTCTCAAGTGCCTTTCGTGCCGGACGTGACACGTGAAACCACGTGATTTGTGCTTGTGTTTAGTCCTACCGAATACACACAAGCATAAAACTGCATCCAACCTCAACTAACGGGTCGATTTGACAGTTACACACCACTCCGAACGATCGTCGATCATCCAATCACAGGAATCTCAGAAAATTTTACACACACAACTATATTTTTCGACAGCTTGTCATTTGATTTTGACAACGAAAGATACGGAAAAGCGAGCACTTTATACGATATTTTTCCGTCAGCTCAAGATAGCGCGGAGCAACTACGTGCAGCAAACGTGCCCTCATTCTAGGCCTATGATTGGTTGTTTCAATTACTAAATTGAAAATTATTGTAATCGAGAACAGCCAACTAATACGTCACGTCTAATATGTTTATACCATTGAGTTAGATACGTTATTAGACGTTATTAAGTAATATCAATAAATATAGGCATTGTTCTCAAGCTTTTGTCAATCTAGTAGCACTTACTAGTGCCTGACTACAATAAAATGCGTGGAGAAAGTACATAATTTAAATAAAATAGCCTATATTGCCTAACAAGTGGCTGATCCATTATCTTGATCACAACATAGAAAGAATATAATAAATCAAATATTGTTGTAGGAAAGGCTTACGTGCATTTGCTTTCAATGCACAATAATTTTGTACTTTTATCATGGTTACATAGTAGATTTCTTAAAGAAATAAGTTATATTTTACATATATTTATTCATTAAAAACATGATGTATTTACAGTATATAGGTATAAGTGTATATATCTCTTGTTACGCAGAATATTCAAAGCCTTTTCCTTCTCTTTTTATTTATTCTTTTATCATTAGGAGATAAATCAGTTCTTGAATTAAACCATTGCGTGATTCATAGAATCTTGTAATTTTATGAATCACGCAATGGTTTAATGTTACATCGAGCTTTTGATTCCATCTGTGCATTCCACCTTGAAATACAGCTATAAATTTGTTTATTTTTATCTTTTATAAAATGTACTAGGTAAAATTAAGGTAAATAACCAATTATATTAACATATTTTGCTACTTGAAAATGTTTTGGGTTTAATGTATTTTATGACATATTATCAAGCTTGTCATATCCACAGAAATATTTTATTTTAGAGTATTTTATGTCTGTGGTCAAATCACGTCAATCAAATGTGGCGATCTCTTTAAAAAATTTACCAAGCATTACAAATGAAATAAGTTGTGGGTTTGTCAATTTTATCCAGAGAATATACTAATCCTATACTAACTTCCTAAATCCTAACTAATCCTATCCTAACTAATATTATAAATGCGAAAGTGAGTTTGTTTGTTTAATTATTTGTTTGTTTGTTTGTTACCTCTTCACGCATTATCTACTGAACCAATCTTCCTGAAATATCGCATAGGTACACATAGTTTGAAGTTCTAAGAAGGACATAGGGTACCTTTCATTCCGGGAAAATACACTGTTTCCGTGGGAAATCACGCGGGCGAAGCGGCGGGCAAAAGCTAGTATAAAATATAATTCAAATAAATATTACTTGCTTTTTTTTTTGGCATTTATAATTTACTAGCGTTTGCCCGAAACTATGTGTATGCGAAGTTTCAGGAAAATTGGTTCAGTAAAAAGCGTGAAGAGGTAACAAACAAATTCACTTTCGCATTTATATAGTATTAGTTAGAAGTTGGATAAGCTAGTTGGAAGAAAATAACAGTTAGAGAACATGGAATGCAATTTTTTTTTATAAAAAATTGGATTTATATTTTTCGGACTTGGGGACATTTATACGATATTTTTGCGCTTTTCCCGAAATTTAGGGTAAACGTCATTGTGTCTTCCTTGAAAATTTATTGTATTTTTTTGTCGATGATATTTTATTTCCAGCCATGAATATTTCACGAATCAGTCTTTAACGATAAATACCGGTTGCAATCTCTCCAACATAGAATTTTTCCATAGAGTTTTTTCTTTTACGAAAATAGCAGACAACCATAAATTTATTATACCGCTAGCACAGACCTTTATCTAAAAACAAAAATATTTCTGTGACCGCTAGGTATTTTATAACTAATATCCATGGGTACAATATAATAACTTTATGGATTCCAGCGTGCGGAAGTCCTTCTTGCTCGAAGTATATTATCGCACAGATCTATGATATTATGTAGAAAACAAAAAAAATATTTCTGTGGTAGAAAACGCGCAGTCATTTTGTCACTCTTCTTTTGATCTTTAGGTACCCTAGCTAGCGGATATATTTGAATACCAATAGATCATTGTTACATGTATAATTGTTTGTGGAAAAAAGCTGAAAAATTGTTGTAGTTAGATATTATTCTTATTTGTTCCATGGTAGATACCATAGAGAAACAAGGACATCCGCGCGTAGTCCGTGTTGCTCTATGGTAGATACCTACAATTTTTATTTTTTACAAACAAAATGTATAAAACTCTTTGGTACCTATCTACTTTATCATTTTAGTTTTCTTGACATCTCCTTGATGGATTGACTTTTGACCCCTTCACTGTTGCCAGCTGTTAATATTTACCCCCTATTATAAAATAATGATGAGTACAATTCATAAATAGGTAACATGGAAAATTTTATACAAATTGTTGTGATATAAATAGTGGTTTACACGGAAAACCGCAGACTAGAAGTTCTAAACAAATAAAAAAAAATAAAGTAATTATTTTCACAAACCTTTTTTTTGTAAATCAAATTGTACTTGTTTATAAAAAGTAGATATTCAATATTTTATCTAATCTGAAAAAGCGATGTAATTTTAAACGTGTACTGTACCTAATGATAACCCGAATCGAACATTCCTATATCAACTCCCTAATTTTCTGGTAAATCTGAATAGGGAATCACTTTCATATACAATTTCATATTTGACTCGGCTTATAAAACTATTTACATAAAGCCATATTGCGTCAAAGATTAGATAAAGCAATATAATAATTTAATTTTACTTGAATCATATACATAGATTGCCCCGGACTTCAGGAAATGATAATGTATCTTAAAATTTTAACATATTTCTTTAAAATTGAGCTTATCGACAAATACCGGTTAATTACTCATACAATCCCTACACAGTATTGTCTATACACTCAAAATGTTTTTTTTTATAATAGTGTGTAATTATTAGATGTGTGTGTGGTAACACACACATCTAATAATTGTTTGTGTATATTGTGTATATCCATCTATCTGTGAAACGAACGACGTGATTATCTGTCAAAACCCAATGGGAGTCGACCTCCCGTACACGAGTAGAAAAAAACCGGAAACAGCACATAGTGCTTTCTATACCGAAATTCCCACGGGAACTGTGCCGTTGGCACTAATATTATACGGCATAGTAACGTGCCCCGCCCCGCACGATATGTGCCCCACAGCACAACCTGACCCGGGGCTCAACCGGATCAGTTAACTGGGGCTCCACCGTATCCTGACTATTGGTATAAGTTGGTACAGAGTGACTAGATAGTCACTGAGAATGATAACAGCCTGTGCACTCGGGCAACCGTCCGCACACCGAGACGTATCTGAATATAATGAGTCACAGCTCAATGCGGGTAGCGGGGAACATGACGCTTCGCTGTACGCCACATCTCTCCTTTCTTTTGATGATTTTAATACAGATAAAGGTTTTCAATAATTTTCGTTACCACTAGTATGAAATAAATCCAAAGTAACCCTTTACATCAAATTTCAAATTATATAAATTTCTTAAAGCTGCAAACTACCAGCGTTTCGGAACGACCACTGCTGAGAAGAAACGCCGAAAGAAACTCATTACAGTATTGGTCGCTATGTAGTGATAACTACAGAATTATTTTGAACTTCTAACTGGTCAACTTTGCATGTCATATTTTAGGTGAAATAGTTGATATATTGGGATACTATTCCTGTGGCGTATTACCTGCATGATAGGCTCTCGACGCACCACAATAGCAGGCATTCAAATCCATTAGTTTCCAGACAAATTGAATGGGAAAGTGACACACCAGTACACAAATTTCATATGTTGTTTTTACAATACTTATTAAGAAAACAGGGAGACCCGCACATCAAAACGTTCTTTGAGTCACGCCGAAACCATTGGTAGCAATAACTTGACGCGATTTTGTGTACTTACGGAATTATATCGAAAATTAAACATTCATAGCAAAGCGTTCCATGGTTGAATTAGACTGTCAACAAAATCTGCAGAGTTGGACGTCTGACATTGACAGCTGGTGACACACGTTCCGTTTTGGGTCCTAACAAACCTTTCTTATCATAAAAAAATAAGAAATCATGGTAGGATTGTTGTAGAATTTTAATTATTCTCCTTTAATATCGTCGACTTAGATTATTATAATATTCAACGAATAGATTCCTTATTTAAACATTAGTTCTTTTAAAGAATATTTAAAAGTTGGTTTGATGTGCGTTCGAATTAAGCGAAACGGAGCGCGAAAAAATGGAATGTCAAATCGAGTCGAGTGGATTCGCTCTCTTCCTGGAGAGGCCGCCACGACACGTAACAGGGCTTGAGCAATTATTAATTTTTTGGGGTTTTTTTCACTTTCGCCGCCCTCGGCACCCCGTCATGGGACTATAGTTTAACCTTTAGCTTTAAAATCCGCGATACGCGCAAGGACACAAGGGATATTCGCCGCCACGAAGTTGTCAGGAACATGAGCTGTTGATATCCACGTGCCCGCCCGGCCGTATGAATTGGCGCTTCCTGGAGTGTCCTCCCATCACCGGAGGGTGCGGTTTCCCCGGACCGTGGACCGCAGGCCACGGCGCAGGCCCCGTCGTCGGCGACCCCAAGGCGCAACACACGGATCCTAACCTTATTTCCGAAGGCCGCATCGCCGCCTCCGATCCGATGTCCCTGTAGTGGCTCAGCGCAAATCTCGGAAGGTCCAGCCAGCGTCTACTATCTCGCATACAACGGAGCGTCGCAGGAGCGCCGTGCCTCTTTGATGACGCGACCAGCACCAGTGCTCGAACCCAACGGATCGTAATGGTGAACGGGACAACGTTCTAAGTGCGCGCAGACGTTTGTGTACGGACCTGGCCAGGTACCCTATATTTGGTTTATGTTAATTTTAACTTTTAATTGCGGCAAAGACTTAACAGATTTTGGTATTAGTATAACTGCCCGCCTTCAGCGGCTATTGTGCCTATGGAATAAAATGCTATATTCTATCCCAACCATATTGTATTAATGATATCACCCTGCCCATGACTCCCAGAACTTAAGGCTTAATAGACAAGAGGTCCTTGTACTTCAAAAGTACGAGGCTCTATCCTGAGCATTACATCCGGCTCTCTCTAAAGTAATTGTTCGTGTATAATCGCACTGCGCAGGGATATTGCCCGTCTTCGCTTCAAATAGCTGAAGACCCCTGCGCACACCGCACCAACATACACTTTTTATTTTTTTATTTTTTATACACGACAATGGCGCCCGAACATATATATTTTTGAGCCTTTGAGTCCTGTGAGAGTGGCAGTTTTTTCTAAAAAATAGTTTTTAAATTTTTTAAGCTCGCTCACTTGTTATTTTGAAATTTTGGTGATATCATTGACTGTAAAGTTATTATACTTTAGTGTTTGTTAGGTTTATATGCGACAGGGTTGTAAGCATATGTTTAATACAATTCATAGTAATTATTATAATATTACTAAATAATATTATAATTAATAATATAATAATTAATATTTTATTTGGGCTTCGCTATGAATAAAAAGCATAGCGCTCAGCCATAATTCCTATTTAATCTCAATTTGAGAGCTAATTTATTTTTATTGACAGGGAGTAACCTGTATCTATTTAGAAATTTATCAATTATTATAACCTATTACACACCCTGACACATATAACCTCACATTTTTGTCAACATGTCGGACGGCGAAAGGGAAGAGCAATATCACGAAGTAAGTGGGGAGGCAAACAAACCACCTACCACTACTACTTCCTCATTTGTTAATACACGACCACGGGGAGGTGCAATTGACACCCACCCACCCGGCCCTTCCACACTTAAAGCGTTACAACCCACATTGTCTCAACTAGGAGCTCCCGGTTTAGTACGTCAAGCCAACTCAATGGGTAGGACTACCTATGTTACGGAGACTAGGGAAGATGACGGACGCGTTATTCACATATTAAAGGAGGACCATTTGAGGTCGTGGAATTTAAAATTTTAGGGTGACTCAGACGTCACAGATTTTTTTCTTAGAAGTGATGATTTTAGGTGTAGTCGAAACACTTCAGAACATAAAGTACTGAAATGTTTTTCTGACTTACTTAGTGGTAGCTATCTTTGAATAGCATTATTAATGTTGCCACCGGGCACACACCATTTTTGTTAGCTACAGGTCGGGAGATAATGACGGATGGCATGTTGTCGAAAAGAGGCGGCATTCCAAATTCGTTAATACCTTCAAATGACCAGTCGTTCAGCTCACTTCTTCACCGCTAAACTAGCACCGCGCTTTGTGATGTAAAGTTGTCAGGAAGCATTCGGATGTTGTTTACGACCTTCAGGAGATAGAAACCGCTAAAGTTGGAAAATATCATGTCAAGGACATAATAAAAGTCTCACAAGGTGTGTCCCCTAGCTAGCAACTTTCTTATCTTGAACTTTGTTATTTTGGATTGGTATAACCAATTAGAGGCCTCATTTTTCACATATGACATGACTCACATGTGAAATTTTTTTGTCAAGCGTTTTCATGAAAACCAATTTCTTTTGTAACTACACACTCTAGGCGCCAGAGTAAATATAAGGATATGGATTAATACTCCTTAATTTTTGAGAAAAATAGGAAAATAAGTTTTTTCCCTTATACAATGTCAGCCCAACGGCTATACATTTTAAATTTTAATTTGTGTGAGAGCTCTCCATTAGTTTAAAGACTTTATTAGGTTTACAATTTAATTACTAACTAGTAAATTATGTAGGAACGCTAGATTACATATATTTTAATTAAATCTCAAATAGTTTTTCTTATTATACATAAGTAAAAACTATATTACTTTAGATAATTCTTTATTATTAGTATGCTACTTGCGATTATCTCATTAGAAATCCAAGTATGATTTTTTAATGCAGGGGAATTGCAGCGGTCTGGCCAGACGCTGTATTCCTGACACTCAACATAAATTGAGTTAGTTTTAGAACTCTAGAACATACATTTTAGTTTAATATATGAAATAGCATGAGTTAGTTTCATATATAGCTGATAGTTTTATATTTAGAAATATATTGCCATAGGATAGGTGAATGTTTTCTCCGGTTACCCCGGCTGTTTCGGCTAAGTACGACTTAACCTCTTTGCCGAAAAGGGGGGTATTGTAGTGATAACTACAGAATTATTTTGAACTTCTAACTGGTCAACTTTGCATGTCATATTTTAGGTGAAATAGTTGATATATTGGGATACTATTCCTGTGGCGTATTACCTGCATGATAGGCTCTCGACGCACCACAATAGCAGGCATTCAAATCCATTAGTTTCCAGACAAATTGAATGGGAAAGTGACACACCAGTACACAAATTTCATATGTTGTTTTTACAATACTTATTAAGAAAACAGGGAGACCCGCACATCAAAACGTTCTTTGAGTCACGCCGAAACCATTGGTAGCAATAACTTGACGCGATTTTGTGTACTTACGGAATTATATCGAAAATTAAACATTCATAGCAAAGCGTTCCATGGTTGAATTAGACTGTCAACAAAATCTGCAGAGTTGGACGTCTGACATTGACAGCTGGTGACACACGTTCCGTTTTGGGTCCTAACAAACCTTTCTTATCATAAAAAAATAAGAAATCATGGTAGGATTGTTGTAGAATTTTAATTATTCTCCTTTAATATCGTCGACTTAGATTATTATAATATTCAACGAATAGATTCCTTATTTAAACATTAGTTCTTTTAAAGAATATTTAAAAGTTGGTTTGATGTGCGTTCGAATTAAGCGAAACGGAGCGCGAAAAAATGGAATGTCAAATCGAGTCGAGTGGATTCGCTCTCTTCCTGGAGAGGCCGCCACGACACGTAACAGGGCTTGAGCAATTATTAATTTTTTGGGGTTTTTTTCACTTTCGCCGCCCTCGGCACCCCGTCATGGGACTATAGTTTAACCTTTAGCTTTAAAATCCGCGATACGCGCAAGGACACAAGGGATATTCGCCGCCACGAAGTTGTCAGGAACATGAGCTGTTGATATCCACGTGCCCGCCCGGCCGTATGAATTGGCGCTTCCTGGAGTGTCCTCCCATCACCGGAGGGTGCGGTTTCCCGGACCGTGGACCGCAGGCCACGGCGCAGGCCCCGTCGTCGGCGACCCCAAGGCGCAACACACGGATCCTAACCTTATTTCCGAAGGCCGCATCGCCGCCTCCGATCCGATGTCCCTGTAGTGGCTCAGCGCAAATCTCGGAAGGTCCAGCCAGCGTCTACTATCTCGCATACAACGGAGCGTCGCAGGAGCGCCGTGCCTCTTTGATGACGCGACCAGCACCAGTGCTCGAACCCAACGGATCGTAATGGTGAACGGGACAACGTTCTAAGTGCGCGCAGACGTTTGTGTACGGACCTGGCCAGGTACCCTATATTTGGTTTATGTTAATTTTAACTTTTAATTGCGGCAAAGACTTAACAGATTTTGGTATTAGTATAACTGCCCGCCTTCAGCGGCTATTGTGCCTATGGAATAAAATGCTATATTCTATCCCAACCATATTGTATTAATGATATCACCCTGCCCATGACTCCCAGAACTTAAGGCTTAATAGACAAGAGGTCCTTGTACTTCAAAAGTACGAGGCTCTATCCTGAGCATTACATCCGGCTCTCTCTAAAGTAATTGTTCGTGTATAATCGCACTGCGCAGGGATATTGCCCGTCTTCGCTTCAAATAGCTGAAGACCCCTGCGCACACCGCACCAACATACACTTTTTATTATTTTTTTTATTTTTTATACACGACAGCTATTATGTCATTCTGACATGACATGATTTCTAATTTTTATTTTGGTATGTTTTTTCTATATTACTATTATATATTATATTACTTTATAATCATTTGCATGGTCAAAAGAACGCGAACAATCTCATAGGAATCATATAAATATCTGCATCAATAAATTTAAAAGATATTATTTACATCATGTGCATGGTCAAAAGAATGCGAACAATCTCATAGGAATCATATAAATATCTGCATCAATAAATTTCGATTCTCATCTCGCAAATTGGGATCATTAAAATATTCTGCGCCATTTCCTTTACCGAAAGTCACTTAGTTTCACAGATTTTAATCTCATCATAATCAACATGTCCACTTTCCCAACATCGGCCACTTATCCTTTTTCTTTTTTTTTTTTACTTTTCGTTTAATCATACTAAAAATTCATTCCTTCATAGCAACATCATTGTTAGAGGTAGATACTTGCCGAATTTGAAAAATTTTAACAACCACATGTCGGTATATTGCATTCATTTACTTGTATTTTGATCATATTTTTATTATTTTTTAATTTGATCAACCCAGTTCAATGTTTGTAGAAATTGTATTTTATAATAATTACTTACTACAGTTGAAAGATGAACAACGACAACTGTTACAGTGTGTCAAAACTTGGAAGAAATGCCAGAAATATTGTTAATTATTTTGGTCATGAAGTAGACACGATACCATTGCTTGGCGTAAATTCTGGATCTAAACTTAGCCGGAATAGTATATAGACCTTCTCTATAAAACACACACAAATAAGGATTTGCTGTTAATAAAGCATGAGTTGCTTATTAGTTAAATCTGTTAAAGCAGCAACTAATTAAAAATCTAAATAACAAGGATAATGTTTTTTTTTTTTTTTTTAACTTAATGTTATGTAGGTACTGATCAAAGGATCAGTATTGCCATTCAACTTGGCAATTTTGCCAGTCTTCTGGGCACCTTACCGCAAGGCAACATCTTGTCAGGACGACATTAAATTTATCCATACCTACTTTAGTTTTATGTTAATGTTTCCAGTCCAGTGTCAATTTCAATTAATACTATATTAAAATAATCATTTTATTAAATTGTATGTAATGTACCTACATTAGTTTGATAAAATACATATTTGTTTATGCATTAGCTTAGGAGTGACTATTCTGTATTTTTAAACTTAATTTGGCAATAAGTTTTTTGTAACCTGTCAGTAGCAGGCTCAGAATATATATATTTTTTAATGATCTGCATTATACATTTTTCCAATATACATTATATTTAATTACAACCCAACAATATGGATTTGCTAAGACTGGACGTCTCCAATACTTTTATAGCTGCTGGACCACAATCATTTCTTTGACCACCTATGTGGAATAGCTGTTAAATTAATAACAGTCGTTACTTTATCCGTTACAGTCACCCATATACGGAATAGCTGTTAACAGTGGAACTCTTTTGTGTAGGATAGCACACCACTAGACCCAGGCCCATTTAAACAAAACATTTGACCTGACCGAGAAATTAACCCGGGACCACACAAGGAGGTTGTCGTTATTGTCCTTACACATTGATTACTTATCCACCTTTGTGGATTATTGCTGTTAACAGTCGCTTGTGTGTAGGATGGCACACTACTAGACCCAGGCCGATTCACAAAGATTATTTGACCTGACCGAGAATTTATCCCGGGACCACATACAGAGGTCATCATTGTCCTTACACATATTTTATTTCAAACGAAACACATATTGGTTATTCTCAATTAGATATAAACTTAAATACCTAATTGGAATAACATTTATTCGTAGCACAAAGTGCACATCAATTTTTATTCTTTATTCGTTTTATATTGGGTAGTTTTAGCAATTTAATGCTGACTATGAGCATTTTAACTGCAGATTCCGTGTAATTGAATGCTAGCTTAACAATTCATAATATTTTTATTTGTAGCACAAAGTGCACATCAATATTCATTATTTGTTCGTTTTATTTTGGGTAACTTTAGCAATTTAATGCTGGTTAAACGATCCATAATATCGATTCATCTGAATTCATACTTTGGTTCACAAAGGTAACTTTAGCAATTTAATGATGACTTCAGGCAATAAAATTGCCGAGGTCGATTTAATGCTGACTTATCAATCCATAATTATGGACTCATAAACAAAGGTACTAAAATACTGTTGGATATTAAGTAGGAGTATAAAATAGTAAAAATAACATTTAGGTGACACCATGTATTTAGATATTTTAACTGCTTTTCTCTATTTTCAAATAAATATTGTGTTGTCATTACAATTAACTGATTCATTGCTAACTCGTCAATGATCAATGGAAAATAATATCTCCTTACACATCATTACAATTGGAAATTTTAATAAACTAAACTATGAATAGTTTTTAGAACAGCATTTATGTATGGTATATAGTGCATTAAATAACAATTAATGTACTTTGTTCATGCACGTAAACTTGCTTCTTGGGGTACCATTGTGATTAGTGAAGTAAATTAATGTAAACATATAAAGGCAACCGAGTGTACCTTCGTTAAAGTAGTTATTATAGCATCAATTAATATCAAAATCGTTGGGCATAGCCCAGTTACTGTATTTGTCAGGACCGAACAATCATACTTAAATCCTTTGTAATAAACTTAATTTATGTTTTCACCAATGAGTTCAATTAATTCGCTTTCAATGAAATACCATTTTGTTTTACAGGGTAGACTGTAAAATAATAATTAAGTAAAGTAAATAAATGCCTCCATTTTATATTGTAGGTTTCCTGGTGGCTTAAACTTGTACATGTTATCGACATGTCTGTCATATTATCTTGAAATACGCTAAGTATTTACTGCCGTATTTTTTTTTATCCATTTATTTAGGTACCTATTTTATTTGTTTTACTTGTTTATTTCACATTAAATATACAATACATTTTAGTGTACAATCTACACTTCTTACACTTCCATACCCATAATACACAATGGAAGTTTTGCATTTTCCTTAAAGATATTTTTAACAAAAATCTTAATCACTGGATTGATTTCAAAATTTATTTCTGCGTTAGCACCTATATTATTTCTATGTAACATAATTTACCTCTAAATGGCCCCCTTGCAAAGCTGGGACGGGCCGCCAGTGTTACATAAACAAGTTTTTGTTTTCTGAATATTGTAATCACAGAGAACAACATCTTAATCGACGCATCTATCAATGTTCCGGTCAACCAGAAGCTGTAACGAACTCCACTGGTTAAAATATCATGTATTTTTAGAACCAGACTAATTATTTAAAACTGTCCTTCAATTTTTTTTTTCATTTTGGCGTGTATTTTCTTGCAACTCGGATGGTAGTTTCTTTATGATACTAGTCAACTTTTAACTATTTAGTTAAAATAATTCTTATATTTAGAGACATATCAAGAATAAAGTTCCTAAAGTTCTTTCTAAAATTTACTTGCACCCTTGTAATTGTTTTAATACCTATTACTATTTATATTTTATTTTACTCTTAGTTCAAATTTTGGGTTGTTTTTTTTTCACAATATTAATCAATCATATGGAAAAAGTACACTATCGATTAAATATCAGTTAATTATAATAATCTCTCGGGTTGGGAACCAGGGAAACATGTTTTTTCTAGTTCAGGTACCAGCCGACCACAATCCTGTTGAATAGGAACTATTTCAATGGTAAATTGTACCTCATTAGAACGTATGTTCTATGTTGTTTTTAAAATATTTGACACCTTCGCTTTTGTGTTGTCTAACAATAAATGCACATCCCACAGGATCAAGATATTTTATTTAATTCCATTGCTATATACTCTGCTACAATGGTTATGGGCGCATAAACCAGGATTGGTAGCTAAATATTTCATCCAACGTGAAGAAATAAAATATCGGAAAAACGTAAGTACAAAAAAAGTACAAGTTTTTTGTTGACTGCCCGTACTGCCGTATTGAGGGATAATAATGACTACTATGAGGATAGAAAACCTCGGTAGGGAAAATTATGACTCATGGCGGATTCAAGTGCAGGCGATTTTGGTCAAGAATGATCTGTGGGATTACGTAGACGGAAAGATTCCAAGACCAGCAGAAGTCGCAGAGGAAGCGATGTGGTTGTCAAAGGATGCGAAAGCGAGGGCTGAGTTAGTACTAACGATGAACCCGAGTGAACTTAGACACATTAGAGACTGCCAGACTTCTCGTCAATTTTGGTTGAAATTGGAAGCAATTTATGCATCAAAAGGACCAGCCAGAAAGGCGTCCTTGTTAAAACAGCTAACTTTATACAAAATGAACGAAGGTGATGATATTCACACCCATTTGGCTAATTTTTTCGATGCGAAAAATAAACTTCATGATATGAATATCGATATTCATGATGACGTAGCATCGATTATGTTATTATATAGCTTGCCACCAAGTTTTGAAAATTTTCGCTGTGCTATAGAGTCGAGAGACAATTTTCCGGACCCTGAAGTATTGAAAATTAAAATTATTGAGGAGAATAATGCAAGAAATGCGGGAAATGATAATAAGGTTTTCATCGCAAAAGGAAAGGGTCGAAATAATAAGGAAAAGACAAAAATCGATGAAAAACAATTTGAAACTAAAAAACAATTCATAATGAAATGTTTCAAATGTCACCAAACTGGTCACAAAGCCTCGGAGTGCAAATTCAAGAAAGAAAAGAAAGATAGTGTAAAGTGTGTGTCTAAATGTGATATAGCTTCTAAGAGTGATGACGAGTTTATAACTTTTAACTCTTTTACAGATAACTGTCTTGCTGCAAACTGCGAGCAGGAAAAATGGATCTTAGATAGCGGCTGTACAAGTCATTTGTGCGGTGAAAAATCATTTTTTGGAAATACTTTACAACCTACTTCTGGAAAATTGAATTTGGCTACTAATCAGAGTGCTCTCGTACAAGGTAAGGGTACGGTAAGATTGTACGCATGCAACGATGATTCTAAGTACGTAATTGAGTTATTAAATACGTTATTCGTTCCTGATTTGAGAACTAACTTGATCTCGGTTGCTAGGATCACTGACAAGGGTTTCTATGTAACTTTTAGAGACGACAGTGCCATAGTAACAGATTCTAAAGGGGATGTTAAGCTAGTTGCAAATCGACAGGGTAATTTATATTACGTTAACGAACGATGTGCTCGAGCTTTTGCGATTTCCAACGACAAAGTTGATATTCAAGTATGGCACGAGCGTTTAGGTCATCTTAATATGAAAGATTTATTGAAGCTCATTAATCACTGTAACTTAAGGGTTAAAACAGATATGACAAATGTCAAGAAGTTACATGATTGCGAAACATGCATTCGCGGTAAGATGAGTGCTAAACCCTTTACTAGTTCTAGTGGACCTTGTGACGAAGTTTTAAAAATAGTCTATTCTGATGTTGTAGGACCGATGAAAAATACAGCTTTAGGAGGTGCAAAATATTTTGTGACGTTTATTGACGATTGTACAAGATGGTGTGAAGTTTACTTACTAAGTAAAAAAGAGTTCAGTTTTTACGGTTTTTAAAATATATAAGCAGTATGTAGAAAATATTACTGGTAAACGCATCAAATATTTGCACACCGATAATGGTGGCGAATATTGTAGGGAGTTCGACGACTTCCTGGAAAAGGAAGGGATAACTAGGAGACTTACAATTTCCGGAACCCCTCAACAGAACGGAATTGCAGAAAGATTAAACAGGACACTTGTCGAAATGGCAAGGTGCATTTTGTTATCATCAGGGCTGTCACCAGGTTTTTGGGCTGATGCAGTGGTTACTGCATGCCATATTAGAAACAGATGTCCATCTAGCGCGATCAATGGTAATATACCATATGAGAAGTTTTTTGATAGACCTGTACAAATTCATTATTTACAATCTTTTGGAGCAAAGGTATATGTTTTGGATAAAGATTTAAATAAAGATAAGTTTGCAGATCGTAGCAAACGCGGGATTTTTATAGGTTATCCTAGGAATCAAAAAGGTTACAGAGTATGGTTACCAAAAGATCGGAAAGTAATTGTTGCTAGGGATGTTAGATTTTTAGATGTCGACAAATCTGGGAACGACGAGCCCGGTGATCCATTTCAAGTGGAGTCATCTACTTTGAATCCAACGAGATTTGTTGAAATAGAGATAAATCCACAGCCTGTATTACCACAAGTTGAACATAACGGAGAAATACCAGTAGAACCAGTTCAACCTCCATCTTCAGATGAAGAAATTCCATCACAGTCTCTCATCGAAGCAGCTCAAAATGAGGAATTAAAAAGAGCCCCAGGTAGGCCAAGAATCCAAAGAGGTCAAGTAGGTAGACCGAAGAAGATATATAAGATGGTTTCTGTGCTCAGAGAGCAAGAGTTGGAAGAGAAAATTGCTCCTGTGCAAACAGAGCAAGAGCAAGAAGTGGAAGAGGATAGGTTAGAAATAGGTGAAAATAGAGAAAACAATGATAACACACAGTCACATGAACAATTTCTCGATTGTGAAGACTTTGTTGGTACTGCAGGAGAAGTGACATTGAGAGAAGCACTGACCAGTAATGAGAAAAAATTATGGGAAGATGCGATCATGTCAGAGATCCGAAGTCTCGTAAAAAATAATACGTGGAAGATTGTTAAAAAACCTCCTAATAGAGATATAGTGGGATGTCGCTACGTACTCACCACGAAACTTAACATAGACAAGACTGAAAAGAAGAAAGCCAGACTAGTAGCAAGAGGTTTTAGTCAGCACTACGGTATTGACTATCGTGAAACTTTTGCTCCTGTCATGAGGCTTAGTACAGTCAGGTTACTTGCCGCATTGTCTATGGAGCTAGATATGGAAATACATCAGGTAGATATCAATACGGCTTACCTAAATGGATATCTAGAAGAGGAGGTGTATATGAAAATTCCAGAGCTCCTAGAAGACAGTTTAAATAAACTATTGAAAACTGAAGAGGATAGTTTGGTCAGGGAACGAGCTAGACAAATGCTTACTGACATAGCGGCGGGTGGTAACGTTTGTAAGTTATCAAAATCTCTATATGGTTTGAAACAATCGGGCAGGCAATGGAACATAAGATTAGACGAAAAACTGAAGAAAATGCAGTTGAATCAATCTTTGAACGAGCCTTGTTTATACTTCAAGAATCTCGAGGACGGAAACAAACTCTTTGTTTGTGTGTACACCGATGATATTTTAATCGCAAGTCAGAAAAAGTTTTTATTGAAAGCTTTAAATCTGAATTGGCCAAGGAGTTCGAATTAAAGGACTATGGAGTTGCAAAGTTTATTTTAGGCATAGATATTGTCAGGAGTGACAAGAGTTTGAAGTTGTCACAGACTTCATACATTGATAAAATTGTTGATAAATTTGGACAAAACCATTGCAAAGAAATACATATTACGCCAATGGAGGTGGGTGTAAAGTTACAACCCATGCAGGAAAATATCGATAAAAGCTTTCCGTATAGGGAATTAATAGGCTGTCTTATTTATTTATCCGTAGGTACTAGGCCGGATATAGCCAATGCTGTAGCAAAAGATGGGTCAGTATGTGGATAATGCTGATAAAGGATGTTGGAAAGCAGCTATACGGATTTTAAGATATCTTAAAAGAACCAGGGAATATGGTCTTATCTATAAAAAGACAGGTAAGTCTTTAGTAGGGTATTCAGATAGCGATTTTGGAAACTGTCATATAGATCGAAAAAGCTTTTCGGGAAATGTTTTTATATTGGCAGGTGCTGCGATTTCTTGGAAATCACAAAAACAAAAGTGCGTTGCTACCTCAACGTGCGAAGCTGAGTATGTTAGCTTAGCTTTAAGCATGAAAGAAGCTATTTACCTTAACAGCTTATTAAGTGAGATAGAGTTACATAACTTTAGTAGGGTGACGTTGCATGCGGACAATCAGGGAGCTATTACACTTGCAAAAGATCCTGTTTTTCATGCCCGCAGTAAGCACATTGACATAAAGCATCATTTCTTAAGGGATACATTGAGAAATAACAAAAATATTGTATTGAGATTTATTTCTACTGATTTGATGCTGGCAGATATCTTAACGAAACCGCTGCCAAAGCAGAAATATTATTTATGTGTTAGCGGTTTAGGTATAGGTTAGGATATTGTTATAGTGCTTATTTTTTGGTCATGTTTTTTGGTTATTATTTTACTTTATCTTACTGTTAGTTTTATATTAGGTATTAATTAGAGCTTCTACGGTACAATTTAAGGAGGTGTGTTGAATAGGAACTATTTCAATGGTAAATTGTACCTCATTAGAACGTATGTTCTATGTTGTTTTTAAAATATTTGACACCTTCGCTTTTGTGTTGTCTAACAATAAATGCACATCCCACAGGATCAAGATATTTTATTTAATTCCATTGCTATATACTCTGCTACAAATCCCTGTTCTGGTTGCACTTAGGTACCTTTATTATATAAAATATCGTCACAATGGACAGTTAAGTTAACCTCATATTAAACATGGTTTAGCTTATAGTACGTTGTTCAGAAACGCAATTATTATGGTAATAGATCAACAGATTGACAAAAGTATCTCAGAAATTGGGTATTAGTTATATGACACAAATTGAACTGATTTGATTTTGATGAGAAAATAATTATTATATTCCATTTTTATACCTATTTATTTCACTGTTTTATCTATGTTGATAATACCATAGGTATAGAAACTTTAGAAAACAAAAATTCGTGTATCTTTCACAGTGACACTACACAAGCTTTAAATTTTTGTTTCTTATGTTAAACCGTTAAATTAAAAGTAGGTAATTGCTATATATACTTCACTTTAGCAAAATAATCAATTATAAATATTCTATCTTGTGACCTGCCGGTAGTGCCAGTCCAGCCGACCTCATGATTTGTATCACTGTAGTTACGTTTTAAACTGAGGTTTTAACCTAAGAAAACTAAGTATGCATTCATATTACTGGTTTATGTAACATTGTATAATGATAAATTGTAAATATTGTACAGTGAATAAATGAATGAGCAAATATTTCAAATTATGTACAGAAAGTGCATTGTTAACAGAATAATACTCATTGTATTAAGCGAAAAGCTATTCATAAAAAGTTAGGTGCCGCTCATCACAATCAGAGCCATTAAATGTTACGTGAAATCTGTATTTGTCGTTTATTGTTTAGTACCTACTTATTAACTTTTTCATATATGTATATCATCACGGCCACTATGGCCAAACTATAGATGCAGGAAAATATTGAAATTAATATTTAAATAAAAAGTATTGTTGTTATGTTGGTGCCAAGATCCCTTGAGCCATTAATGGTACCAAAGCCAATAAGGTCATTTTGTACCCTTTTCACTAAATTATTGATTATCGAGATGGCTGATTATTCTTTACGATATATTTTCCAAGCCAGTGATAGGATTTTCCAAGCCAGTGAGGAAGCCCAGTGATAGGATTATAAAATGAAATTGAATATTCCACCCACTTTCTTTGTTTTTTTTTTTTACCAAAGATTAATTAATGTACTCACGTTTATCTCGTCGCCAAATGTGCCGTTGGCACTAATATTATACGGCATAGTAACGTGCCCCGCCCCGCACGATATGTGCCCCACAGCACAACCTGACCCGGGGCTCAACCGGATCAGTTAACTGGGGCTCCACCGTATCCTGACTATTGGTATAAGTTGGTACAGAGCGACTAGATAGTAACTGAGAATGATAACAGCCTGTGCACTCGGGCAACCGTCCGCACACCGAGACGTATCTGAATATAATGAGTCACAGCTCAATGCGGGTAGCGGGGAACATGACGCTTCGCTGTACGCCACAGGAACGAAGCCCCGCGGCGCGGCTAGATATACAACAAAATATTAAACAATATTAAATACCGCGCGGACGGAGCCGCGGGAAAAGCTAGTTTACTATAAAAACAAGTTTTTTTTATATCTCACCTTTGGTACATTCTTATCAATGGTTATCTAGGAAAAACATCGAGTTCAAGGCTGTAAGCTAATAGAATTCTAAAAAATTGTCGTAAAAGATCTTGATGCTCATTGAAAAAGTTATGTTATAAAAACAAAATATTCCAAGATTAAAAAATGGTACCTACCTATTGTTATATGTTATTTGCATAATGAAAATCAATTGCGTAGAGATGAAAGAGACGAAGTTTTTTTAAGGCCTTCAAAGACTTTTTTAGGGTTCCGTACCTCAAAAGGCAAAAACGGAACCCTTTTAAGATCACTTTGTTTCAACTTGATACCTTTAAGCGTTCCTGAGAAAAAAAAGTTTGACAGACGTCTGTCTGTCAACCTTTTTTTAAAGATCACTTTGTTGTCCGTCTATCTTTCTGGACAGACAGACGACAGACGTCTGTTAAACTTCATTTTCTCAGGAACGCTTCAAAGTATCAAGTTGAAATTAATATCGAATACTCGGATCTATGGTCTATTTTAGCAAAAAAAAATATAATAAAAGATCAAGAGATGATTTTAATTCAGGCAGCAATCAAAACCTATGGGATATCATTGATTTAAAATTATAAAATATGCCCAAAAGCAAGGTCTATCAGTACTTGTACAGGAATAAATCTGATAATTGTAAATATGTTGTTGGAAGTCTTAAAAAAGTGTTACAAATTTATTTTTGCGCTGGATTCAGTGTGATTCTTAGGGATCGAACTGCAAAGTTAAGTTTGTTTTTGAAACTGGTTGGTATTTTAGTTAGAGCTATTAAGTGCGATGCTTTGCGTGCACGGAACCCTCGGTGTGCGAGTTTACTCGCTAATGGCCGATTTTTTGAAGCAAAAAATGTGAGATTTTTTCAGATACATCTAGAATGTTATTACTACCATGAGAAAACTATTCATGAGTTTAAAAAAAAACATATATTGCCTATTCGTTCTTCCTAAAATTGCGCATACACATAGTTAAGTACTGACAAGGACATAGTACTTTAATCCCGGGAAAAAGCACTGTTCCCGTGGGAAATTCACGCGGGCGAAGCCGCGGGCAAAAGCTAGTAAATAATATATATATATATATACATTTGTTGCATCCTAATGGCGTTACAAAAAATGAGATTGACTTCATCTTGTCGACGAAGAGGCACATATTCAATGATGTCTCTGTGATCAATGCCGTAAAAACAGGAAGCGATCACCGATTGGTAAGAGGCACATTGAATCTTAGAATAAAACTCGAAAGGTGTCGACTGATGAAGTCTACGCTCCGACCAGCGCCTATCCAGCTCCAAAACCCCGAGAGCTTTCAGCTCGAATTGCAGAATCGCTTCGAATGCCTGGGAGACTGCGAAAATCTGGACGATTATAATGACAGGTTTGTGCAAATTGTCCAAACAGCTGGGTCTAAGGCTTTCAAAACCCGCCGTTCAAAAGGAACCAAAAAGATCTCGGACCTCACCAACAAACTCATGGAAGAAAGACGAAACTTGGTTCTGCAGTCCTCTGACGATGCTGCTCAGTATCGACGTCTAAACAGACAGATCTCCAAGTCCTTAACTCGTGATTTACGCCAATTCAATACTGACCGTATTGAAGAGGCGATCAAGCGAAATAAGGGCTCAAAAGTGTTTGCAAGGGATCTGTCTGTTGGTCAAAGCCAACTGACCAAGCTGAAGACTGAGGATGGCAGAATCATTTCGTCGAAGCCAGAGCTGTTGGAAGAGGTTGAGAAGTTCTACGGACAATTATACACCAGCGTACGCACACCTGTCAGTAAGCTGGCCAAAGATCCAAGAGCCAGATTGACCCGACACTACACCATGGATATCCCGGACGTCAGCCTATATGAGATTAGAATGGCTCTCAAACAGTTAAAAAACAATAAGGCACCGGGTGATGATGGAATCACGGCTGAGCTTCTGAAAGCAGGTGGAACGCCGGTATTAAAAGCTCTTCAGAAGCTATTTGATTCCGTTATACTCGAGGGACAAACGCCTACGGCATGGTACAGAAGTGTGGTGGTACTTTTTTCAAAAAAGGTGACAAAACCCTATTGAAGAATTATAGGCCTATCTCACTTCTGAGCCATGTCTACAATTTGTTTTCGAGAGTCATTACGAATCGTCTCGCTCGCAGGTTTGACGACTTCCAGCCTCCCGAACAAGCCGGTTTCCGAAAAGGCTTTAGTACCGTAGACCACATACATACGCTGCGGCAGATTATACAGAAGACTGAGGAGTATAATCAGCCATTATGCTTGGCGTTTGTGGACTACGAGAAAGCCTTCGATTCGATCGAGACCTGGGCTGTGCCTACAGTCTCTCCAACGGTGCCAAATTGACTATCGATATATCGAAGCGCTGAAGTGTTTGTACGAAAACGCCACCATGTCGGTCCGTCTCCAGGATCAAGGCTCCAAACCTATCCAGTTGCAGCGAGGGGTGAGACAGGGAGACGTGATATCTCCGAAACTGTTCACCGCCGCCCTGGAAGATGTTTTCAAGCTTCTGGACTGGAGCGGACTCGGCATCAATATCAACGGCGAGTACCTCACTCACCTTCGATTCGCTGACGATATCGTAGTCATGGCTGAGACCTTGGAAGACCTAGGCACAATGCTCGATGGCCTCTGTAGAGCCTCTCAACAAGTGGGTCTAAAAATGAACATGGACAAGACGAAAATTATGTTTAAAATCCGTGTCGCACCCACTCCTCTGAAGGTTGGAGACTCTACACTCGAAGTTGTTGACAATTATGTATACCTGGGACAAACAGTTCAGTTAGGTAAGTCCAACTTTGAGAAAGAGGTCAACCGTCGAATCCAACTCGGCTGGGCAGCGTTCGGGAAGCTTCGCGATATCTTCTCGTCCAAAATACCGCAGTGTCTCAAGACTAAGGTCTTTGGCCAGTGTGTGTTGCCAGTAATGACATACGGAACAGAGACGTGGTCGCTTACTATGGGCCTCATAAGAAGGCTCAAGGTCACCCAAAGGGCGATGGAGCGCGCTATGCTCGGAGTTTCTCTGCGTGATCGAATCAGAAATGAGGAGATCCGTAGGAGAACTAAAGTAACCGACATAGCCCGCAGAATCGCGAAACTTAAGTGGCAGTGGGCGGGGCACATAGCTCGTAGAACAGATAGCCGTTGGGGCAGAAAAGTTCTCGAGTGGCGACCACGAACCGGAAAACGTAGTGTTGGCAGGCCTCCCACTCGGTGGACCGACGACCTGGTGAAGGTCGCGGGATGCGCATGGATGCGGGCAGCGCAGGACCGGTCGTTATGGAAATCCTTGGGGGAGGCCTTTGTCCAGCAGTGGATGTCTTTCGGCTGAGAGAGAGATATACATTTGTAGAATCACAAATCAATGTCATTCTTTGATAGAGTTGTCAATGTCAAAATACTGTTTACTCCTTGACCTGGATATAAGACCGGAGCAGAGAGATGTGATTTAACAACCAATAGAACCAAAATTTGAATTACTTGAGATCTTAGGATCTTATTGGTGGTTGATACAAACCTCCACTCCTCTCTCCGCCCTTATGTAATTTATTTTAAACTGTATTAAACCAAAAAATAATACAATGGTATAAAAGGCGGACTTAACGCTAACAGCATTCTCTACCAGTCAACCTTCGGGATAAACGAAATAAGTATGGCATGTTAGTACTGCCCATAGACTCATAATACACTGGGTGGGTACTGCTCTTGATAAATCGTAGTTTTGCAATGAAAACCCTATACAGTACTTAAACAAACGGCATATTTAATCCAACGAAAGCTCATGCATAAAAAAAAATGTTATCACTCTGTAACTAACTGAGAAAACCTTGGTTTTAATTTTATGCGAAATATCGTTTGTACATTTGCCCTTTTTGTATGTACTTACGTGTAAATGAACTTTAGGTATTATATAGGCTCGTCACATATCGAGTAGATTATTTTTCGCGCGTTTAGTTTCCATGTAAACATTATTGAATAACGATAAAAACGACTTACATCCACATAAAAAAAATTGTACGTATAAAATTGATAAATTGCATACAATGTAAAAAAATATATATATGTCGGAGCGATTACATATAATAGTTAAATTAACTGTGGTTTATTTTATTAGTTAATCAATGGTTTTAAATCGGAAATGTGATATTTGAGTCACCCCCACTTTGTAATAAAACCAAAGTGCGATCGATATGACATACATTATAGCAGAGTAGTCTTCTTAATGGCGCGGTACGGTGCGGTCGTTCAGTTGTGTTGAGTTCTCTGTAGCTATGTACGAGGGGCACACCGAAATGATCGGGAATAGAAAAAATGTGAACAGAAAGTAAAAATGTGTATTATTATTGTATTTTTAAGTATTCTCCCTTGTGTTTACCACATTTTTGCATTCGATCAGAGCAATTTTTAAAACAGTTATTTCAATCAGAAGTGACATTGTCAAATGACTGACTTTGAAAGCGTCGACCACTTCTTCTGGGTCTTGGAACCGCTGACCAAGCAATAAATCGTTGGTTCTATGGAATGTGTAGTAATCGTTGGGGTTCAGGTTAGGGCTGTACGAAAGATGGTCCATCAACACCATGCTTTTCTGCTGCAAACAAGAGCTTGCTTTCCGAGCGGTATGGGAGCCTGGATTGTCGTGGTTTAAGATTGTCCGACGTTTTGGTTATCTGTACGGAATTCTTTTATAACTTTTGGCAAACAAACTGTTGTTTACCAATCATCCGTCTGTTCTGCAGTCCTGTAATGAAATTGTGGCAAACTGATCCCGTTTTTGAAATGAAAGAAGCAATCATTTTTGGGGAAACGCTGCGAGAACAAAAGTCGCTTGATTTGATCTTCCCTTCAAAGACCCAAATAAATAAATAAATATATACGGACAAATCACACAGATTGAGTTAGCCCCAAAGTAAGTTCGAGACTTGTGTTATGGGATACTAACTCAACGATTCTATATTTTATAACAAATACATATATAGATAAACATCCAAGACCCGGGTCAATCTGAAAAAGATCATTTTCCATCTTGACCCGACCGGGGATCGAACCCGGGACCTCCGGTGTGGCAGTCCGGCGTGATGACCGTTGGGCCACGGAGGTCGTCAAACAAACAGCCGATTGTTGCTTTATTTCGGGTTCATAAACATAGATCCAGAATTCGCCACTTGAGATGATGTTAGAAACCGCATTTGGGTTTTCTCCGTCGAACCGTCGAAGAGTAAGCAGAGCGCATTTCCCTTGAGTCGCTTTTTGTTCGTCACTCAAATTTAAGATACCCAACGGGAAATAATTTTTCTTACACCTAACTTTTGAAGTAAAATTGTTTAAATAGCTGTCATCATCTCTCAGCCGAAAGACGTCTACTGCTGGACAAAGGCCTCCCCCAAGGATTTCCACAACGACCGGTCCTGCGCTGCCCGCATCCATGCGCAACCCGCGACCTTCACCAGGTCGTCGGTCCACCGAGTGGGAGGCCTGCCAACACTACGTTTTCCGGTTCGTGGTCGCCACTCGAGAACTTTTCTGCCCCAACGGCTATCTGTTCTGCGAGCTATGTGCCCCGCCCACTGCCACTTAAGTTTGGCGATTCTGCGGGCTATATCGGTTACTTTAGTTCTCCTACGGATCTCCTCATTTCTGATTCGATCATGCAGGGAAACTCCGAGCATAGCGCGCTCCATCGCCCTTTGGGTGACCTTGAGCCTTCTTATGAGGCCCATAGTAAGCGACCACGTCTCTGTTCCGTATGTCATTACTGGCAACACACACTGGTCAAAGACCTTAGTCTTCAGTGATAGAATAGCTGTCATACTGGAGCCTAATGTTGTGCGAATCTGCTTGTATGTCACATGTGTGTCTTCTTTTATCATCTGGCGTTTAGCATAGCAGTGATGTATTCTTGTATAAGAGCTGTTTTTGGCCGACTTTTAGAAGGAACAGTACTGGGGCACGTCTACGTCGGAATTAGCAATAACAGCGGTATATGGTCGTTAGATTAGGTGCATCACATCCATAAATAGAAACAAGCTCAGCGAGGTATTATTCTTCTTTAAAACCTCGTCGAAAGATGTGAAAAATTAAAGCGTGAAAATTTTGTTTGTTTGTTTGTAATAACTTTATTGCACAATAACATAAATACAATACTAATTACAAATCCAGAAAATGGCAACGGCGGACTTATCCCATGAAGGGATCTCTTCCAGTCAACCGATACGAAAAAATATATATAATAAAACAAAGGGCAGAGGCTGTGCAAACAATCTGATATACATATATTTTATAGAAATTAATATATATACTACTACTGAACTAAGATAGAAAAAGTAATGAAAGTAAAGCTCAACAATACACAAATAGAAAAGAGGAAAAGGGGAAAAACAAAAAAGAAATAAATAGAAAGTCAGGATAAGGAAAAGGATTTTACAACACGATTTTTAAAGGAGTCAAGGGAAGGTGCCATTTTGGTGTCTAAAGGAAGAGAGTTCCAAAGGCGAGGAGCTTTGACAGAGAAGGAATTCGAAAAAGAACGCGAAGAGAACTCAGGTGTGGAGAGGAGAAGCTTATTACAGGAGCGCAAGCGAGAATCAGTGTGATGAAAAGTAAAACAATCACGAAGGTAATTAGGAAATGAAGGGTTGAAAAGAACATTGAAGAGAAGAGAAAGGATATGCAGGTTACGCCGAGCCCTAATAGGAAGCCAATTCAATTTATCTCGAAACTCAGATATGTGGTCATATTTACGGAGTCCGAAAATATACCGGATGCAAACATTTTCTTGCGTAAGCTCCATTTTCTTTATCGATTTGTCAACTTCCAACTGTCAGTGTTCTATTTTTCAAAATTTATTTTTGTTCTTCATTAAATGGAAATATTTTATTAAAAGACCAGTGTTCATTTAGCAATACCGAATTTTATTCTATACTAGCTGTCGCCCGCGGCTTCGCCCGCGTGAGTTTCGCTTAGATGAAAAATCTCTCTTGGAGCTTTTCATCAGATGTTCCAGATCTTCAATTTTTATACGTCAGCAGAAAATGCTCATCAGGTTGAACGACTTTTAATAAGGCGCCATTTCCATATATGTTATAGTGTAGCTGGTCTCTTGCAGTTCTTCATCAGATGTTCCAGATCTTCAATTTTAATACGTCATCAGAAAATGCTCATCAGGTTGAACGACTTTTGTTAAGGCACCATTTCCATATTTCTTATAGTTTAGCTGTTCTGTTAAGGTTCTTCATCAGATGTTCCAGTTTTCAAAATCAATTATAGCCTATATGTTGGCCAGGCTTAATAGCTATACAACAAAAAAAGTTTCATTCAAATCCGTCCAGTAGTTTTTGCGTGAAACGCGTACATACATACAGACAGACAGACAGACAGACAGACAGACAGACAGACAGACAGACAAGAAATTCCAAAAAAATTTTTTTGCTTTCTATTAATCTTTTTAAGTGTCCCTCTATCCATTTCAGTCAAAAATACTAAATGTACAGACAAAATATTTTTACTGTTTTATTATATGTATAGATGAAGCTAAAGTATTTTATTCCCGATCATTTCGGTGTGGCCCTCGTAGTCAGTGATAGAATAGTGTTATTGTCGTGTTACTTAGTGCGTTAACGATGTGACTATGTGTGATGGCGTTATCAGCGCGATATTGGAGATCTTATTTGCGGGACAGTCTTGAGGGTAAAACTGTGTTTGGCTAGTTAGCTTGGAAGAGCATTCAGTAGAACTCACTGGTTGAAATGAATTGATCCGTGCGTGGTGGGGCACGGACCCTTGCCGTGAGTAGGTTAGGGTTGGAACCTAGAAGTGAGATGTGGACCAAATGTGAGGTTAGTGTTACATGATTTCTTAATCCGTGAATATCCGATGAATCCCTGGATGCTTTGAGCTGTAACTTGAGGTAGGAGTTGTTTACCCTGTCTATTATAAGCCGTGCATGCTATAGGTAAAATATTAGGTTAGTACAAAATGTCAAATAGTATTAAAATACCCTCAGTTAATATGAATTTGAGTTTTGTGCCCACATGTGTTTCCACGTGAACCCGTTGTTAAAGTACCTGTACTGCTGCATTTACCGCTCTGTTCATCCATTTGTGAGCCTGGCCCCCCTGAACCCATGATCTGATTATTCTGATGTTTATTTTTGAATATAAATGTTGATATACAAATGTTGATCAAAGTCATTTAATCATAAGACACACACATAGCAATATTATTCTATTTCTATTATTTAATATTATTCTGATGTTGATGTTGTATTCCGACATATACAGGGTGTCCCAGAAGTCGACGTCAAGCCGTAATCAGGTGATACGCCTTGTCATAATAGTTATCAGAAAAATAAAAAAAATAAAATTAAGTCGTGTATTTAACAAATTATTTGCATTTTTGTTAATTAGAAAAAAATGTACACCCTGTGATGATTTTTGACCTCCTGTGCCTACGAATCTTTTCTTTTTTCCAATTTTATTTTTCTTATGTCTTCTGTAACCTGTACTCTTAGGCCGGTATTTATAAACCAAGCTCAAGACAGCTGTCAAGTGCGAACTCAGCCGATACACACTCAAGTTATGTTCACGCACTTAAGATCGTCGCTAATTATTAAACCTTTATCAACGGCGTATCACTTGAGATCTCAGAACACACACAACTTCAAACTGACAAGTTGAGAATTTTGACATGGCGTATGGTGTCAAACCATAGACTTAGTAAAAAATAATAGACCCGGCTTAACAATCTTTATCCAAACAGTATTTATGCGGCCGGTTTCCATGTTTTGAAAATTACTTTGTGCCGTGCATACCTAAACCCGGCGCCGGCAAAGGATTTGGCCAATCTAAGAAATAATGTAGTAAGTGTTACACCACTTTAAATTCAGTATTAAATGCACCATCTTTTAAAGTTACTTGCCAAACTAACGTAGTACATTTATTTTCAGTACAGTCAGTTAAAGTTGGGTAAAGTATTAATTTTGAATTCTTGGTTCGGCAAAAAGTGAAATCCTTTATCAAACTGGAGCAGTTGGCTTAGAATTTAAGGCCGGTATTAATAAACCAAGCTCAAGACAGCTGTCAAGTGTGATCTCAGCCAATTCGCACTCAAGTTATGTTCACGCACTTAAGATCATCGCTAATTAATAAACCTATATCAACGGCGTATCACTTGAGATCTCAGAATACACACAACTTCAAACTGACAAGCTGGGAATTTTGACATAGCGTATGGTGTCAAACCATACTTAGTTAAAAATAATAGCAACTTAACAATCTTTGTCCAAACAGTATTTATGCGGCCGGTTTCCATGTTTTGTTAAGTACTTTGTGCCGTGCATACCTAAACCCGGCGCCGACAAAGGATTTGGCACAAAGTACTAAAAATAGTGACAAAACATGGAAACCGGCCGCATAACTACTGTTTGGATATAGATTGTTAAGCCGGGTCTATTATTTTTTACTGAGTCTGGTCTAACTACTGTCACAAGTCTCTCTCAAGGCATGGTTGTACTGTCATCAGCAAATACGCTCTTAAGTGCATCATGAGTGCTGATATTTGTTTATTAATACGTCTTCACTCGGCTGATACGCGGAACTCAAACGAGAACTCAAGTAAGATTTATAAATTTGCACCGCGACTCAAGTGCGCTTTCAAGATCGAGCTAAGCCTTGAGTGTCATTTATTAATACGGGCCTAAGAGTACAGGTTACAGAAGTACTATTAAGGATAACACAAGAAAGATAAAATTGTAAAAAAGTAAAGATTTATTTTTTATTTATTTATTTTATTTTATTTATTCAAACAACAACAGCCATTCTTAAATATTATACAAATTATCTTAATTTAGACTATACATTTCCGGCCAAAAAGTTGTTCACAGAAAAACCAAATAACACGCCTTAAATTAACAATTACAGGTATAGGTACAATTAATTACTCTTATTGTTATGTAGTAAATAGCGGTAGTGTAAGTAAATATATATGTGTAAATACATAATTAATATCATAAATATATATGTGTATTAATATAATCAAAAATTAATAAAATACATGTTCCAATGCAACAATAGAAATAGAAACGCACTTATGCACTAAATTATTGTACAGTCAACTGCAAATCAAGCCACTCTGCGTGTTTATATTAGAATGAATTTGAGTAGGTTGATGTGCTGCTGACAGGACTAAAATTAAAGACTATTATTATAAAAAAAAAGATATCTAAAATTACATACGTACATACTATTTTTGCGATAAAATGGATCTGATCACATTTAAAAAGCTGCCTTTGCCACCAACAAAGGGGTCAGATTCCCTGAAATATAAGTTATATTGGTCCAGTAATCGTGTCATGACAGCGTTTCCACCATAATTAGTGGAATGTGATGGAGCCGCAAACAGAGGGGTATGCCGCGTGCGGCGGGAAGGAACCCGAAATCTGAGTTGTTCTAGAAGCTCTGGGCAATCAAGGCGCCCACGAAGCAGATCAAACAGCAAACCCATGTCTAAGACTAGACGGCGCTCCTCAAGCGTTAGCAATTTAAACTCCTGACAATTATCTTTGTACGTTCCTCTGTCAGCTTTAAATTTATATAACAAATGATTGAGAAACTTCTTTTGAATATTTTCTAATCTATTCTTGTGTATTGCATACATCGGTGACCATATGGGACAGGCATATTCTAGAATACTCCGAACAAATAAGCAGTATAATATTTTAATACTAACAACGGATGTAAATGGTTTACAAGTACGCATTACGAAACCGAGGTTGCGGAAGGCTCTATTTATGATGTTATCTATATGAAAGGAGAACGTCATTTCAGAATCGAGACAGACTCCTAGATCACGAACCGTCTCGACTCTGTTCAACTCAATATTATTAAGTTTATAATTAAACCTTACAGGATTTTTCTTCCGAGTGAAACTAATGCAATGACACTTGGGAATACTAACTGTAATATTATTAGTCGCGTAGTAAGACATAAGGTTATTAAGATCCTGCTGAATCAACATGCAATCAGAGACAGCATCAACGCGCATGTAGATTTTCTTATCATCTGCATATAAGAGATGGTTAGCATTGTTAATACATTTATGAATATCGTAGATATAAGCATTATAAAACAACGGGCCAAGATGCGAGCCTTGAGGAACGCCTGAAGGCACAGAAATAAAGTCAGATCTGTACCCACCCAATACGACGGCTTGGGAACGATTAGTAAGATACGACGTGATCCATCTCAAAAGGTCTCCGTGAATTCCCAGTGACTCAAGTTTATGTAACAGGATGATGTGATCAACACGATCAATCATTTGTAGGAACAGGAGGTCAAAAATCATCACAGGATGTAAATTTTTTCCAATTAACAAAAATGCAAATAATTTGTAAAATACACGACTTCATTTTTTTTATATTTTCTGATAATTATTATGATAAGGTGCATCACCTGATTACGGCTTGACGTCGACTTCTGGGACACCCTGTATACCTAGTCTTGCCATAAATATTGTGAAAAAGAAAAAAAATATTTTTCCATTGCAAATAACATTTATTATTTTTACAATGTGTTAGTTTAATACATAAATAAAAAACAATTTAAAATATAAAAAGTTTATTCAAAAGGGGCCTCATTGGCTGTAATACAGTCTTTTAAACGTTGAGGCCAGTTATCCATAGAAACACGCACTCTTTCCATGGGAAAATTCTTCACTGCCAATCGTATAGATAGTTTTAGGGACTCCAAATTATCATGGCGTTTAGAGCAAACCGTACTCTATAAAACTGACCATAAATTATAATCCAGCGGATTAAGATCGGGGCTAGACGACGGCCAGTCTTCAGCTCTGATGAAGTCGGAAACGTTCGATTCCAACCAAGACTGCGTTGACCGAGCTTTGTGACCCGGTGCCGAGTCTTGCTGGAAGGACCATTCTTGGTTATTGAACATGGTGTGATTAAGGGGCTTAACTACCTTCTCAAGAATGGTATCTTGATACACTTGTGCCGATGTTTTGATACCTTTTTCACAAAAATATGGCTCAGTCACTCCTTCATAGCTAACACCCCACCAAACCATCACTGAAGTCGGATAATGCCCACGTTGCACCCTGTCGACTAATTGGGAAGCTTTCTTAGAGCTTTGAGCATAAATACGGTCATTTTGTTTGTTAAAATGTTGCTCAATTGTAAAAAATATCTCATCCGTAAACAAAATTTTTCTTTGACCTTCCTTTGCGTACTGCTTCAGTAGTTGTTTCGATTTTACCACCCTATTCTTTTTTAAATTATCAGTTAAGAAATGACCAGTACGTCTCTTATAGGCTGCAAGTCCTAAGTCATCTTTTAAAATACGCGACATGGTTCTAGGTGCTATCTTCATCTCCCGAGATAAAATCGTTTGCTTTCGGACAGGATTTCTTCGAATTCTTTCCCTTACTGCTTTGACCACCTTTTTCATACGAACACTAAGTGGACGGCCAGATCTTTTTCTGTCACAAACAGAGGAGGTTTCATTGTACCTATTAATAGCCCGGTACACAAACATTTGACTAATACCAAGCGTATGGAGAGTTTTAAAAATTGCCATTGGCTCCATACCTACTTTGTGTAATGCAATCACAGCGATTCGGTTCTCTTTATCACCCCACTCCATTTTAATATCGCAAAATATTGTACTATGTATTGGCGCCAAAATAAGAAAAGACAATGAAAAATCACATAAAAATGACAGATTCCAAATCCAAATGTAATACATATTTTATTTTTAATTGTAACAGTATTTATGGCCAGACTAAGTATACAAAAGTGTCTACATATAATAAAACTATAACTGGTATGTGTCTGTAAATAGGAGATATTTAGGAAAAAAATTATAGGGGTCTTTATAGGGCCAACAGATGCCAAACAATTTTTTTTTCTATCTGTCTTTCTGTCCACCTGTCTGAAAATTTGTACGCCCATCACGCAAAAAGACTGCTGGCCCAAAAAAATGAGACTCGTGCATAATTGAAACCGATGCCAAACGCTAGTCCTATCCTAATCATTCATAACAACTTTTACTATGGGGCCAAACAAATCAACCATGGGAACAAAAAAAGACATAGGGTAACAAAGTTTTAAAAAAATGTGGATTTTTGTATCACATACTTAATTTGATTTTTTTACTAGAATAGATTTATTTGACCCCATGTCCATAGTAATTTCTTTGAATACAGGATCTAGGGTGGTGCTTTCGGTATTTTGTCATAAGTGTGTTAATATTTCTTTGCAAATTTTTGAGATCACTTTGGGACCAGAAGGTCGTCCCCCAAGTGCCTTACGTGCTGGACGTGACACGTGAAACCACGTGATTTGTGCTTGTGTGTATTCCTACCGAATACACACAAGCACAAAACCGCATCCAACCTCAACTCACGGGTCGATTAGACAGTTACACACCACTCCGAACGATCGTCGATCATCCAATCACAGGAATCTCAGAAAATTTTACACACACAACTGCATTTTTCGACAGCTTGTCATTTGCTTTTGACAACGAAAGATACGGAAAAGCGAGCACTTTCAATGATATTTTTCCGTCAGCTCAAGATAGCGCGGAGCAACTACGTGCAGCAAACGAACCTTCATTCTTGGCCTATGATTGGTTGTTTCAATTACTAAATTGAAAACTATTGTATGTAATCGAGAACAGCCAACTAATACGTCACGTCTAATATGTTTATATCATTGAGTTAGGTACGTTATTAGACGTTATAGAATATCTATTTTTGGATTTTTGAGCATCTCAGATGCATGCAATTAGTACTATATATCTGATTTCTATATGAGAGTACTTTATATAGAATATCAATAAATAAAGGCATTGTTCTCAAGCTTTTGTCAATCTAGTAGCACTTTCTAGCGCCTGACTATAATAATGCGTGGAGAAAGTACATAATTTAAATAAAATAGCCTATAGTGCCTAACAAGTGGCTGATCCATAATCTTGATCACTACACAGAAAGAATATAATAAATCAAATATTATCGTAGGAAAGGCTTACGTGCATTTGCTTTCAATGCACAATATTTTGTACTTTTATCATAGTTACATAGTAGGTTTCTTAAATAAATAACAAGTCATATTTTACATATATTTATTTATTAAAAACATGATGTATATATACAGTAAATAGGTATAAGTGTATACATCTCTTGTTACGCAGAATAGTCAAAGCCTTTTCCTTCTCTTTTTAGACCATAATTAGGAGATAAATCAGTTCTTGAATCTTGTAATTTTATGAATCAAGCAATGGTTTAATGTTACATCGAGCTTTTGATTCCATCTGTGCATTCCACCTTGAAATAGAGCTATATTTGTTTATTTTTATCTTTTATAAATGTACTAGGTAAAATGTAGGTAAATAACCAATTACATTAACATATTTTGCTACTTGAAAATGTTTTGGGTTAAATGTATTTTATGACATATTATCAAGCTTGGATATATTTTATTTTAGAGTATTTTATGTCTGTGGTCAAATCACGTCAGTCAAATGTGGCAACCTCTTTAAAAAAATTACCAAGCATTACAAATGAAATAAGTTGTAGGTTTGTCAATTTTGTCCAGAGAATATACTAATCCAATACTACGTACCTTCCTAAATCCTAACTAATCCCAATCCTATCCTAACTAATATTATAAATGCGAAAGTGAGTTTGTTTGTTAATTATTTGTTTGTTTGTTACCTCTTCACGCTTTATCTACTGAACCAATCTTCCTGAAATATCGCATAGGTTCACATAGTTCGAAAATCTAAGAAGGATATATGGTACCTTTCGTTCCGGGAAAAAGCACTGTTCCCGTGGGAAATCACGCGGGCGAAGCGGCGTACAAAAGCTAGTATATAATATAATTCAAATAAATATTACTTGCTTTTTTTGGCATTTATAATTTACTAGCTTTTGCCCGAGCCTTCGCCTGCGTGAATTTCCCACGGGAACAGTGCTCCCAGGATGAAAGGTACCATGTCTTTCTGGTCCTACCGGTCTTCTAACTATATGTATGCGAAGTTTCAGGAAAATTGGTCAGGTAAATAAAGCGTAAAGAGGTAACAAACAAATAAACAAATTAACTTTCGCATTTATAATATTAGTTAAAAGTTAGATAAGCTAGTTAGAAGAAAAAAATAACTGTTAGAGTACATAGAATGCAAAATTCAATAAAAGTGTTACCGGGCAGCAGCGAAAAATGTTTATAAAAAATTGGATTTATATTTTTCGGACTTGGGGACATTTATACAATAATTTTGCGCTTTTCCTGAAATTTAGGGTAAACATCATTGTGTCTTCCTTGAAAATTTAATGTATTTTTTTGTAGATGATATTTTATTTCCAGCCATGAATATTTCACGAATCAAAGTCTTTAACGATAAATACCGGTTGCAATCTCTCCGAACTAGAGTTTTCAATAGAGTATTTTCTTTTTACAAAAAGCAGACAACCATAAACTTATTATACCGGTAGCACCACAGAAACAATTTTTTTTTATATATATTTCTGTGGGTAGCACAGACTTAAATTATTAAATAAAGAGTACTTTATCTAAAAAATAAATATTTCTGTGACCGCTAGGTATTTTATAACTAATATATGAATATTACTGGTATTGTATAACTAATTATGTTACCCATGGGGGTACAATATAATAACTTTATGGATACCCGGATTCCCGCCTGCGGAAGTCCTTGTTGCTCGAAGTATAGTATCGCACATTATCTATGATATTATGTAGAAAAAAAAATCTGTGGTAGAAAACGCGCATAGTCATTTTGTAACTCTTCTTTTGATCTTTATGTACCTACATTGATTATATTGATTGTTATATTTATAATTGTTTGTGAAAAGCTTAAAAATTGTTGTAGATATTTTTATTTCTGTGGAGTTAGAGTTAGATACATTCTTATTCGTTCCATGGTTGATACTATACAAGGACTTTCGCTTTTAGTCTGTGTTGCTCTATGATAGATACCTATAAAATGTATAAAACTTCTTTGGTAGGAACCTACTTTATCATTTTATTTTAGTTTTCTTGACATATTTTTGATGGATTGACTCTTGACACCTTCACTGTTGCCAGCTGTTAATATTTACCCCTTAGTATTGAATAATAATGAGTAAGTACAATTCATAAATAGGTAACACAGAACATTTTATACAAATTGTTGTGGTATAGCGGTCAACACGGCAAACCGCGACTTTCTAGTCGCAATAAATAAAAAAATAAAAAAATGTAATTATTTTCACAAACTTTTTTTGGTAATAAAATTGTACTTGTTTTTGAAAAAAAAGCACATATTCATGCGATGTGAGTTTAAACGAAAGATACCTCACGATAACCCGAATCGAACATTCTCAAATTAACTCCCTCAATTTCTGGTAAATCTGAATAGGGAATCACTTAAATATACAATTTCATATTTCACACGGCATATAAAACTATTCTCATAAAGCCATATTGCGGCAAAGATTTCATAAAGCAAAATTATAATTTAATTTTACTTGAATCATATACACAGATTACCCCGGACTTCAGGAAATGATAATGTAGGTACCTATCTTAAAATTTTAACATATTTCTCTAAAAATTGAGCTTATCGGCAAATGCCGGTTAATTACTCATGCAATCCCTACACAGTTTGCCAATATATATTTTTTTGTATTGTCTATACATTCCAAATGTTTTTTATAATAGTGTGTGTGGACGGATACACACACATCTAATCATTGTATGTGTACATGGTGTGTATTCATCCATCTGTGAAACGAAGTACGTGCCTGAACTGTCAAAACCCAATGGTGGACGACCCCCAGTTTATTATTCCAAATGAGTACGTGAGGATCGGTATTGCATAAGTATTTATTGCTTTAATAGCGTTTCGGCTGTTAAGGGATGTGTTCAAATAATAATTATTGTTATTATCATCATTGCAGCCTTTGTTTTGCCCGTCTTCGGACATAGGCCTCCTCCATACTCTTCCATGACTCCGTGTCTCTAGCCTTCCTCAATCAAGTTTTATTAGCTAAGTATTTATGCTGACTGATTTCACACAACAATTTTTTTTTCAGCATTTTTTATGGTGAATCCGTCTATGCTGGGCATCACAGCAGGGATCCACCGATTGTGGTCCCACCGGTCTTACAAGGCCAAGCCCCCGCTGCAACTTTTGCTATTATTTCTATTCATAATGACACACCAGCGGTCTGCAATCATGTGGGTTAGGAGACATCGCTTGCACCACTCACATTCGGACACCGATGCCGACCCACATAATGCGACGCGCGGGTTCTTTTTCTCACATTTCGGCTGGCTGCTGGTCCTCCCACACCTCGAGGTGGAAAAACGACTTAAACTCGTTGATGTTTCCGATATGTGGAATGACCCTTTAATGAGATTTCAACACAAATAATAGTCTAAGCGGTCACGGGAATTTTCGTAACGATCAGGGAAACGGACAGACTTGCTTTTATGGGTTGTAGAGTAGTCCCCTAATGTGAATGATGTCGGTCTGCCGGCTCTCAGTGGTAGCTTCTTCGAGCTATAGGGCCTGGAAGGTGCTTCATTGTTGCGAAAAAAAAACGATCTGAGAAATGGTTAGTTTTAGTACATATTCAAAGTATGGCATCTCCTCATGTGAAACAAGTTGGTCTGCCGGCTGTCAGTGGTTGCATTTCAGAGCTATGAGGCGCGCAAGTCACTGCATAGTTACAAAAAAAAAACGATAAGAGAAATGGTTAGTTTTAGTACCAATTGGAAGAATGGTGTATCTACAGATGAAACGAGTTGGTCTGCCGGCTGTCAGTGGTTGTATTTCAGAGCTATCATCGTTCACGTAAGTCGCTTATTTAAGGAAAAAGTCTAAAAAAACATAAAAAAGCGGGAAAATAGGCGAATTTTTCTAGTTCATGCCAGCCGCTGTCGTATCTGCGTATGTTTGACCCAACCTCAAACTTGCGCCGCGCACCACCGCACTGTGGGGAAATAAATTGCCTCTAGAGAAAAAAAGGTTTTCTTCAGAAAATCTACGTCGATTTTGGTAAAAACTGATTATGTATTTCATTTTTGATCTTAATAAGAAGACTTTTTATTAATACTATTTTTGCTAACATTGCATTCTTTTAATAGGTACTAAAACTGACCATTTCTCTTACCGTTTATTTTCGTAACTAAGCAGTGACTTTCGCGCCTCATAGCTCTGAAATGCAACCACTGACAGCCGGCAGACCAACTTGTTTCACATGCGGAGATGGCATACTATGAATATGTACTAAAACTAACCATTCCTCAGATCGTTTTCTATTTTTTGCAACAATAAAGGTCATTCTAGCCTTAATAGCTCAAAGTGGCAACCACTGACAGCCGGCAGACCAACTTTTTCACATGAGGAGATGCCATATTTTGAATATGTACTAAAACTAACCATTTCTCTGATATATTTTTTTCAACAATGAAGCCCCTTCCAGGCCCTAGGTATAGCTTGAAGTGGCAACCACTGAAGGCCGGCAGACCTATTTGTTTCACCTGTGGAGACACCATTCTTTCAATAAGAACTAAAACTGACCATTTCTTTTACCGTTTTATTTCGTAACTAAGTAGTGACTTTCGCGCCTCATAGCTCTGAAATGCAACCACTGACAGCCGGCAGACCAACTTGATTCACATGCGGAGATGCCATACTTTGAATATGTACTAAAACTAACCATTCCCCAGATCGTTTTCTATTTTTTGCAACAATGAAGCTCCTTCTAGCCTTAATAGCTCAAAGTGGCAACCACTGATAGCCGGCAGACCAACTTGTTTCACATGAGGAGATGCCATATTTTGAATATGTACTAAAACTAACCATTTCTCTGATCGTTTTTTTTTCGCTACAATGAAGCCCCTTTCAGCCCCTATAGCTCAAAGTGGCAACTACTGACAGCCGGCAGACCAACATGTTTCACATACGAAGATGCCATACTTTGAATATATATACTAAAACTAACCATTCCTCGGATCGTTTTCTATTTTTTGCAACAATGAAGCTTCTTCTAGCCTTTATAGCTCAAAGTGGCAACCGCTGACAGCCGGCACACCAACTTGTTTCACATACAGAGATGCCATACTTTGAATATATACTAAAACTAACCATTTCTCTGATCGTTTTTTTCGCTACAATGAAGGCCCTTTTCAGCCCCTATAGCTCAAAGTGGCAACCACTGACAGCCGGCAGACCAACTTGTTTCACATGCGGAGATGCCATATTTTGAATATATGTTTTAAACCTAACCATTTCTCTGATAATTTTTTTTGCAACAATGAAGGCCATTTTCCTCAAGGCAATTTTCCAGGCCCTAGGTATAGCTCGAAGTGGCAAACACTGAAGGCCGGCAAACCAACTTGTTTCACCTGTGGAGACACCATTCTTTCAATAGATACTAAAACTGACCATTTCTCTAACCGTTTTTTTTCGTAAATATGCAGTGACTTTCGCGCATCATCGCTCTGAAATGCAACCACTGACAGCCGGCAGACCAACTTGTTTCATATGCGGAGATGCCATAGTTTGAATATGTACTAAAACTAACCATTTCTCTGATATTTTTTTTTTGCAACAATGAAGGCCATTTCCTCAAGGCAATTTTCTAGGCCCTAGGTATAGCTCGAAGTGGCAAACACTGAAGGCCGGCAGACCAACTTGTTTCACCTGTGGAGACACCATTCTTTCAATAGGTACTAAAACTGACCATTTCTTTTACCGTTTTATTTCGTAACTATGCAGTGACTTTCGCGCATCATCGCTCTGAAATGCGACCACTGACAGCCATACTTTGAACATGTAATAAATCTAACAATTTCTCTGATCATTTTTTTTTCGCAACAAGCTCGAAGTGGCAACCACTGAGAGCCGGCAGACCAACTCGTTTCACCTTTACTTATTCAAAGTATGGCATCTCCGCATGTGAAACGAGTTGGTCTGCCGGCTGTTAGTGGTTGCCACTTTGAGCTATAGGGGCTAGAAGGGGCTTCATTGTTGCGAAAAAAACGATAGAGAAATGGTTAGTTTTAGTATATATTCAAAGTATGGCATCTCCGCATGTGAAACGAGTTGGTCTGCCGGCTGTTAGTGGTTGCCACTTTGTTAGTGGTTGCCACTTTGAGCTATAGGGGCTGGAAGGGGCTTCATTGTTGCGAAAAAACGATAGATAAATGGTTAGTTTTAGTATATATTCAAAATATGGTATCTCCGCATGTGAAACAAGTTGGTCTGCCGGCTGTCAGTGGTTGCATTTCAGAGCTATGAGGCGCGAAAGTCATTGCATAGTTACGAAAAAAACGGTAAAAGAAATGGTCAGTTTTAGTACCTATTGAAAGAATGTTGTCTCAACAGGTGAAACCAGTTGGTCTGCCGGCCTTCAGTGATTGCCACTTCGAGCTATACCTAGGGCCTGGAAGGGGCTTCATTGTTTCAAAAAAAAAAATATCAGAGAAATGGTTAGTTTTAGTACATATTCAAAATATGGCATCTCCACATGTGAAACAAGTTGGTCCGCCGGCTCACCGGCTGTCAGTGGTTGCCACTTTGAGCTATACCTAGGGCCTGGAAGGAGCTTCATTGTTGCACAAAATAGAAAACGATCTGAGAAATGTTTAGTTTTAGTACATATTCAAAGTATGGCATCTCCGCATGTGAAACAAGTTGGTCTGCCGGCTGTCAGTGGTTGCATTTCAGAGCTATGAGGCGCGAAAGTCACTGCATAGTTACGAAAAAAAAACGGTAAAAGAAATGGTCAGTTTTAGCACTTATTGAAAGAATGGTGTCTCCACAGGTGAAACAAGTTGGTCTGCCGGCCTTCAGTGGTTGCCACTTCGAGCTATACCTAGGGCCTTCATTGTTGCGAAAAAAAATGCTTAGAGAAATGGTTAGTTTTAGTACATATTCAAAGTATGGCATCTCCGTATGTGAAACAAGTTGGTCTGCCGGCTGTCAGTGGTTGTCACTTTGAGCTATAGGGGCTGAAAGGGGCTTCATTGTAGCGAAAAAAAAAACGATCAGAGAAATGGTTATTTTAAGTACATATTCAAAGTATGGCATCTCCGCATGTGAAACAAGTTGGTCTGCCGGCTATGAGTGGTTGCATTACAGAACTATGAGGCGCGAAAGTTACTGCATAGTTACGAAAAAAAAACCGTAAGAGAAATGGTCAGTTTTAGTACCTATTGGAAAAATGGTGTCTCCACAGGTTAACGAGTCTGTCTGCCGGCTTTCAGTGGTTACCACTTCGAGCTCTAGAGCCTGGAATCATTGTTGCGAAAAAAAAGCTCAGAGAAATGGTTAGTTTTAGTACATATTCAAAGTATGGCATCTCCGCATGTGAAACAAGTTGGTCTGCCGGCTGTCAGTGGTTGCCACTTTGAGCTATAAAGGCTAGAAGGAGCTTCATTGTTGCAAAAACTAGAAAACGATCCGAGGAATGGTTAGTTTTAGTATATATTCAAAGTATGGCATCTTCGCATGTGAAACAAGTTGGTCCGCCGGCTGTCAGTGGTTGCCACTTTGAGCTATACCTAGGGCCTGGAAGGAACTTCATTGTTGCAAAAAATAGAAAACGATCTGAGGAATGGTTAGTTTTAGTACATATTCAAAGTATGGTATCACCGCATGTGAAACAAGTTGGCCTGCCGGCTGTCAGTGGTTGCATTTCAGAGCTATGAGGCGCGAAAGTCACTGCATAGTTACGAAAAAACGGTAAAAGAAATGGTCAGTTTTAGCACTTATTGAAAGAATGGTGTCTCCACAGGTGAAACAAGTTGGTCTGCCGGCCTTCAGTGGTTGCCACTTCGAGCTATACCTAGGGCCTTCATTGCTGCGAAAAAAAATGCTTAGAGAAATGGTTAGTTTTAGTACATATTCAAAGTATGGCATCTCCGTATGTGAAACAAGTTGGTCTGCCGGCTGTCAGTGGTTGTCACTTTGAGCTATAGGGGCTGAAAGGGGCTTCATTGTAGCGAAAAAAAAAAACGATCAGAGAAATGGTTATTTTAAGTATATATTCAAAGTATGGCATCTCCGCATGTGAAACAAGTTGGTCTGCCGGCTGTCAGTGGTTGCCACCTTGAGCTATAAAGGCTAGAAGGAGCTTCATTATTGCAAAAAATAGAAAACGATCTCAAGAATGGTTAGTTTTAGTATATATTCAAAGTATGGCATCTCCGTATGTGAATCAAGTTGGTCTGCCGGCTGTCAGCGGTTGCCACTTTGAGCTATAAAGGCTAGAAGGAGGTTCATTGTTGCAAAAAATAGAAAACGATCTGAGGAATGGTAAGTTTTAGTACATATTCAAAGTATGGTATCTCCGCATGTGAAACAAGTTGGTCTGCCGGCTGTCGGTGGTTGCATTTCAGAGCTAAGAGGCGCGAAAGTCACTGCATAGTTACGAAATAAAACGGTAAAAGAAATGGTCAGTTTTAGTTCTTATTGAAAGAATGGTGTCTCCACAGGTGAAACAAGTAGGTCTGCCGGCCTTCAGTGGTTGCCACTTCGAGCTATACCTAGGGCCTGGAAGGGGCTTCATTGTTGAAAAAAAATATCAGAGAAATGGTTAGTTTTAGTACATATTCAAAATATGGCATCTCCTCATGTGAAACAAGTTGGTCTACCGGCTATCAGTGGTTGCCGCTTTGAACTATTAAGGCTAGAATGAGCTTTATTGTTGCAAAAAATAGAAAACGATCTGAGGAATGGTTAGTTTTAGTACATATTCATAGTATGGCATCTCCGCATGTGAAACAAGTTGGTCTGCCGGCTGTCAGTGGTTGCATTTCAGAGCTATGAGGCGCGAAAGTCACTGCTTAGTTACGAAAAAAAAACGGTAAGAGAAATGGTCAGTTTTAGTACCTATTAAAAGAATGCAATGTTAGCAAAAATAGTATTAATAAAAAGTCTTTTTATTAAGATCAAAAATGAAATACATAATCAGTTTTTACCAAAATCGACGTAGATTTTCTGAAGAAAACCTTTTTTTCTCTAGAGGCGATTTTTTCCCCACAGTGCGGTGGTGCGCGGCGCAAGTTTGAGGTTGGGTCAAACATACGCAGATACGACAGCGGCTGGCATGAACTAGAAAAATTCGCCTATTTTCCCGCCTTTTAATGTTTTTTTAGACTTTTTCCTTAAATAAGCGACTTACATGAACGATGATAGCTCTGAAATACAACCACTGACAGCCGGCAGACCAACTCGTTTCATCTGTGGATACACCATTCTTCCAATTAGTACTAAAACTAACCATTTCTCTTATCGTTTTTTTTTTGTAACTATGCAGTGACTTGCGCGCCTCATAGCTCTGAAATGCAACCACTGACAGCCGGCAGACCAACTTGTTTCACATGCGGAGATGCCATACTTTGAATATGTACTAAAACTAACCATTTCTCAGATCGTTTTTTTTTCGCAACAATGAAGCACCTTCCAGGCCCTATAGCTCGAAGAAGCTACCACTGAGAGCCGGCAGACCGACATCATTCACATTAGGGGACTACTCTACAACCCATAAAAGCAAGTCTATCCGTTTCCCTGATCGTTACGAAAATTCCCGTGACCTCTCGGTCTATAAGTTTATTTCTTAATTTCCATAATTTTAGTTAACAGTTTTTTCTTGTAATCATCATCAAATATTCCATCAGATGTCAGCACTTACGAGCGAGTCGCAGACATCTGTCAGATGGCACAACAATGTTAATGTCAATGTGCCATATTGGAATGACAGTATGTACCATTGACAGGACACTCTCGCCAGTACCGCCAACTAGTGACCGTAAAAACGATGTTACTATTTTGAATTTCATGTGACTTGCGTCCATAAGAAAAAGAATAACAAAATTGTCTAACTGACCATTTTAAGAGTTAAGATGCTTTATTGTAACACTAGTGCCCCACCCCAGCTTCTCTCGGGAGATATATATTCATAAATCGTAGTCTATGTACGTAGTACTTATATTAATTCTGTGGTCTATGTCACTCAGGTATAATAACTAATGTTAAGGAATTTTTGAAATCGGTTCAGTAGTTCCGAAGATCACCTACCAACAAACTCACAAACTTACAAAAACTTCCTCTTTATAATATTAGCACAATTTAGAGTGATGTGTGATAAAAAAAATATTTTTATTTTTCAGTTATTACGTACCTCTCTGCGCTATAATAGCCTACGCTATCCCCACGTACATTCCAACGCTATGGGGGGAGTCACTTCACGTGGCATTCTGGGCCAATGTCTTCAGAATATGGATGACTTTAAATCTAACAAGCACCATCAACAGCATTGGCCACTTGATAGGATATAAACCAATTGATGCGACGGTACCAGGGACGCAGTTCCTACTTATTGGCATAGCCAATTCCGGAGAAGGTTTCCACAATTACCACCACGCCTTTCCACTTGACTACAAAACATCCGAATTGGGAGATACTAAGTACAACCAAACAACTTTATTCATAGATTTAATGGCCAAAATAGGGTGGGCGTACAATTTGAAGTCAACGTCCGAAGAAGTGGTCAAAGCCAGGATACTGAGAAAGGGGGACGGCACCGATCAGTATTACATTCCTAATAATGAAGGGAAACAGGATATATTTTGTACAAAGGTCTTCAAAAATATGGAAACGTGATAAATGAATATTATAAATGTCATCTTACTGGATATCTAATATAATATAGTACTGGATGCGGTTTTCACAGTTAAAGAAAAATTTTGTTTAAATTTTGTGATGAAATAATCCTTACATATTATAAAATTGACTTCTCCCGCCTCGTCCATCTATCTCTCTGTTCGCGATAAGATTTTCATGCGATTTTCACCAATGGAGGGTCATGAAAAAGGTTTTGGTGTATAATTTACGCGGGCGAAGCCGTGGGCAACATCCTATGGTACATAGAATACTATTGTATTCTTTGTAGTATCTATTAACTATTGTTAATATAGTACCTATTATACACAAGTACTCTCTCATATAGAAATTAGATATGGTAAAAAAAATTCCATGCAAGCAGGACTTTGTCGCGGGTTCAAGTCCAGCTCGCATAGAATTTTTTCACCATATCTAATTTCTATGTAAGAGTACTTGAGTACTGATTGCATCTGAGATGTACAAAAATCCAAAAATAAGTACCTATTATAGTTTAATGTATTTATACAAATGTATTCAAAAGTGTACTTCAATAAGTACACTTTTGAATACATTTGTATTTGTAGGTACAATCATCTACCTACTATTAAAGGGGTATTAACAAAAGAAAAGGTTGTTTTAATTTTTGCGCCCACTTTTGGTATAAAATGTTTTCTGAAAGTTGACAGCACAATGGAAGAAAATTTTACTATTAGTATGGTCAACGATCCCCCTTTATGATTTCCACACATAATCAAAGGCCCGAGGGCCCGGCGACCCCAGTGGCTCGCCCGGCTCTGACGGATGCCGGACGAGTCCTGGGGCATGGGGTGCTAAGAATCCCCGGGTGAGATCGATCTCCCGTCAAACGACTATGGCAGCGAAACTGGATACCGAGAAACTACATATTTTCACGTATAATGTCTGTACATTGCTACATGAAGAACGTTTACTAGAACTGAAACAAGCTTTAACAACTATAAATTGGGATATAATAGGTCTTTCTGAAGTTCGCAGAGAAGGTGAACATATTCTGGAAAAAGAAAATTGCATATTTTACCACTATTGAATACCTGGCGGGCAACATGGAGTAGGATTCCTTGTAGCAAATAGGTGGAAACATAACATTATTGAATTCGTAGGATACTCTGAGAGAGTTGCAGTGCTAAAAAGACATTGTTCATCGCCGGCTTACTGCGGACAGTTCGTGCAATAAATAAAAGTATTATCATTCATCATAATTAATTTCAAATAGATTTTCTTAATATATATTGGAGTATGAATATCTATAATCAAAATATACAATTTAGTAAGTATTTTTTGCGTTTCCGTTATTAAAATCAAAGATGTCGGCCTTCACGTCTATGCTGGGATGCCATTATCTAAAAATAATATTACATTTAAGTAGTTTATTTTTTATTCTTTGATGAAAGACTGGATTAATTAGGTAATTTTTTAGAATAATATGTTAGTTTTATGTATTAAGTACACTCATATCATTTCATATTTATATTTTTGAATGAAGAATTATGTATTTATTTTAATTTTTACTAAAGTAATTCAATATTGCATTTTCTTTACCTGGTAACACTCGATTCTTCAGCGCGGCTTGATTTTGACGTTGACATGTTGTCTTCGGTCGACATTGACACTTGGATACTTGTCAACAACTGTCAACGTCAAAATAAAGCCGAGCTCAAGAATCGAGTGTTACCAGGTAAAGAAAACGCAATATTGAATTAAGTATTTAACTAAAAAATTAAAATAAATTCATTCTAAAATATAAATATGAAATGATATGCGTGTACTTAATATAAAACTAACATAATATGCTAAAAAAAATACTTAATTAATCCAATCTTTCATCAAAGAATAAAAAATATACTACTTAAATGTGATATTATTTTAGATAATGGCATCCCAGAACAGACGTGAAGGCCGACATCTTTGATTTTAATAACGGAAACGCAAACAATACTTACTAAATGGTATATTTTAATTACAGATATTCATACTCCAATATATATTCCGAAAATCTATTTGACATTAATTATGGTGAATGATAATACTATTATTTATTGAACGAACTGTCCGCAGTAAGCCAAGCTCCCATACACTTTGAACGAAGTCCTTTCAGATTACCAAGCAACACACACTGTAGTGCAGGCTTATCCTCCTACCAAGACATACAACGACGCAGAAATAGAGCGATTTTATGAGGTACTGAGCAAAGCATGCGATGAACATAAGAGTACGTGGAATATTGTACTCAATTGGGATAGGAAGCGAATTAGATGACAGGCAAACACTATTGGACCGTATGGGTTAGGAGTCCGAAATGATCGCGGCACACGCCTTATTCAATTTGCTTTTGAACGTAATTTGAGCATAAGCAACAGCTACTTCATGAAAAAACCACAACGACGGTGGACATGGGTGGGGCCGAATCCGAATGTAAAAAATGAAATAGACTATATCCTCTCCTCACATAATCATAGTGTAAAAATGTCACAGTCATCTATACATAATAAAACAGTAAAAATATTTTGTCTGTACATTTAGTATTTTTGACTGAAATGGATAGAGGGACACCTAAAAAGAATAATAGAAAGCAAAAATATTTTTTGGAATTTCTTGTCTGTCTGTCTGTCTGTCCGTCTGTCTGTCCGTCTGTCTGTCCGTCTGTCTGTCTGTCTGTCTGTCTGTCTGTATGTATGTACGCGTTTCACGCAAAAACGACTGGACGGATTTGAATGAAACTTTTTTTGTTGTATAGCTATTAAGCCTGGGCAACATATAGGCTATAATTAATTTTGAAAACTGGAACACCTGATGAAGAACCTTAACAGAACAGCTAAACTATAAGAAATATGGAAATTGTGCCTTAACAAAAGTCGTTCAACCTGATGAGCATTTTCTGATGACGTAAAAAAATTGAAGATCTGGAACATCTGATGAAGAACTGCAAGAGACCAGCTACACTATAACATATATGGAAATGGCGCCTTATTAAAAGTCGTTCAACCTGATGAGCATTTTCTGCTGACGTATAAAAATTGAAGATCTGGAACATCTGATGAAAAGCTCTAAGAGAGATTTTTTATCTAAGCGAAACTCACGCGGGCGAAGCCGTTGGCGACAGCTAGTTAATAATATAAAATACAGTTCAAATCATAGACCAGTCCGAGCTACGATAAAATTCAACATTCATCGCTATTATTTATTTAAGAACAATATTAAAAAAACAAGTACTAACAGTTCAACTTAGAAACATATTTTTGTCCGAATGATTTCGCATCTGTACGTATGTATAAGTTTAAAAATTGTGTCTTCGTCTTTAATATAAAAACTAGTGGTTCTGTGAGAACAGTAGACCTCGCGAGCCCTGATAACCACGATACAACCACGATACAGATACGATATTTTACCGTTTCCTTGGCTTAGCAAAGCCATTTAAGAGTTTTGAAACCAACCTATAATATATTTAATATATAAATTAGAACGATGTGCTCCTGGCTCTCATTTAATCGTTTTTTAAGCCAAGCATGGCCAAAGTTTCAACTAATTTCACATCCACCCTGTACAGACATTGCGTTGCGTAGGTACCTAATTCAGCATCAACTCGGCGGTGTTAAGTGTCTACACTATGAGAGTCAAACAAAAAAACTCTAGGTTTCGCTTCCAAACACCTACTGCCATCCCTTGTGTTGTTAAAGTGAAACCTCCCTCTTCAACAAATGCCTCCCGAAGTGCCTCTAAAGCTGTAATAAACAAAGTGCCCCCGTATATAATTTTGAAATTATCGTATAAGCGTACCTTGACACATTTCGATTGGTGAGAGTAGATCATCGGAACACAGTTGTACGTTATAATTGCCTTCGTGCCTCATTTTGTCTAAGCATTTCCCATAGTAACGATCCCCAGAGTGTAACACGTAATTGATATCATAATTTTGAAAATTTATCCCCTCACGTCACAGCCACTCCGAAACATTGTTCTTTGGGTTGGTCATGGTCATATCATAATCATTAAAAACTTAACCAACACACCTCCCTTTTTTGCCTCGAAATGCATGGTTATTGTTATTTGTAATTTGCGCAAAAAAAATTACCTAACAATGAAAGTTCAAATAGAAATCAACATAAAATCTTTTTCAAAAAAAATTTACCGCCTTCAATACTACACTTAAAATCGAGAAATAATAAGGCTACCTACTGGTTGAGTAGAAGTCTAATTTTATTATTTCTCGATTTTGAGTTTAGTATTGTATTGAAGGCGGTTCAATTTTTTTTGGAAAAATCAGATCCTGACCTGGTGACTATGGGGCCAAGTTAGAAGTGTATCCTTTCAAACAATAAAAAAAAATTCTAATCAGTCCAGCTGTCTGCAAGTAATCGAGTAACAACTGCAATCACGTGGGCCATCTCTAGTCTTCATCATCAGTTCCACCTCACAAAAATGTGCTTTTCTAAAGCAAATACACAAGTTGATATAAAAAATAACCAAATCGCTTCAGGTGTCCCTATGAAATTTGAAGAGTACGCTCGATTTCTCTAGGATCCCGTCATCAGATCATCATTCGCTAGCCGATGTGACGAGACATGTCAATTTAGTAAAAAATAATTAATTTCAAAGTTTGACCTACTCTACATTTCGCGCTACGTTTTTAGTTATTGTGTGACAAGATTGCTTGTAATTATAATGCTTTGTGTGTTATATTGTTAACAAGAAGTTATGGAAAGCAGCCCCTTCAACCGCAGTACGCTGACGATGCGCAGTCCTCCGACCTCGCCTGCGCCCGCGGCCCATAACTCGGAGCCCAAGCCCTGCTCTCACCGGGATGACCCTCCAGAAGTGGTCTCTACTGCCGAGATTCAAAGCTGGATGACAACAGTCGATAAATGCCTTAATGATGTGTATGCCATATCCTCGGAAGGTAAATTAAATTCAGACCAGAAATTAAAAATTCACAATCTCTGTCGAAAATTGGGTCACGCAACTTCACAAATGGCTGTGCAATACCAATCCCTGAAGCAGAAAGCTCTCCAGGCCTACAACACTGTACGAGTACTGAAAGAAAATCGGACCATTTCGGAGAAAATTGAGGATCTTGAACAGAGCCTCAAGGACTCTAAGCCAAAACACCGGACCTATACCCTTTGCCGCAATGGTGAAAAAGAATGCCCACAGTGTTATACAGCCCTCTACAGTCAAATCAGTGACTATTTATCCTACCGATAAAAATAAATCTAGTGAGGAGACCAAATCACTTGTCCAAACAATAATTAGGCCAGAAGAGCCAAAACTTCATGTCAGAGGAGTAAGAAAAACCAAAAATGGTGGTGTTATCATTAGTACTGCAACCAAGGACGATGTCGACAAACTTAAACAATCAGTACAACTAACGAGTTCCGGTCTTGTGGTGGATGATTCCCTAAAGCGCAAACCCAGAATAGTAGTTATTGGTGTGCTCTCGAATATGCAGGAAAAGGATATCTTCACCTATATCTATGCCCAAAACTTAGCTGACAAACTACAAGATATGACGCTCGAGACATTTTTATCTTCAATAAGACTAGAGTCATAAATCTGGGAAGAAAGACTCGCATTCCTGTAATTACATCATTGAGGTCACAGCACAAATTCGTAAGGCTATTATATCACAAGACAGGTTGTTTGTGAATTGGTCATCATCCCAGTCAGGGATTTTACCCTAGAAACTAGGTGCTTCAAGTGTCAGCAGTATGGTCATGCAGCCAAGACATGCAGAGCCGAAAACAACACGTGCGGACACTGTGGTCAAGTGGGTCATGCGGTTAAAGACTGCGCTAAGAAGGCCGAGTCGCCAAAATGTGCAACTTGTTTATGTTTTAAAAAGCCAAGTGATCACAAGACTGGAGATTCAGAATGTCCCGCCAAAATTATAGCAGAAAAGAGATATATTTACACTGTAGATTACGAAGGCGCCTGACAGCGCATTTTTATAGTTTTAAATATTTTTAAGTTCTTAGTTTTATTTGAAATACCAACTTGTTTTATTGTAATTATTGTGACCTAAATTATTCACTGCGACCTAGACCGCACCTCTTGTTACACAATATATACATACTCTGCTTCATATATACATTTTTATAATAGTTATATTATTATTATTTTACATATTCTGTTAGTCCTTTTGAATTTATTGATTATTTTGTTTGTATTTTTACTTCAAGAATTATTCATGATCTGTTTGGTGAGTCCTGGTGACCCGTAATACAGGTTCCTTGGATACCTAGCATGGGCACCAGTTCTCCACAATCACTCAGTTTTTGCTATTATTTACCAATTTTAGTTACCTAATTGATAAGTTAATTTTAGTACCTACTGTGTTAGCTATAATAATATTTGTAATTGTACTGTGGATGAGAACAAATATACGATTTATTATTATTATTATTTATTTATTATATTATTATCAGATCCTGAGGCTATGGGACCAAACTGGAAATATACCCTTCCAAAAAAAAAAGAATTTTTCAAATCGGTTCATAAATGATGGAGTTAAAATACAGCCAACTTGGTAAACTTCTTCCTTTTGGTTTTTGAAATCGGTTGAAAAAGCCACATAATATGATATGTGATAAAATTAAAAAAAAGAAAATCTAGTAATAAATCAAGTCTCTCTTGTAAACTTATGAAAAAATTACCATAGCGAGTTTTACGGATATTAAAAGCCTTCCTTCGCCATCTATTGATTTTTTTGTGAACTATTATCGTATGAAGATTAAAATATATGGAATTGAACCGGTTTTATTGAATTTCACTATGTTGTTCTGACAAAAAAGTTGCGTCTTAATAAGAAAAACAAAAAAACCTAATGACATTTTTAATATTTTTTTAAATAGCTGAGATAATGAGATTTTTTTTATATATTTCCGCCATTTTATAAATTTTTTAAAAGTGGCTCGACTCAAAAATTCTATATAATTGCCAAGCCTGCTCACAAAACTTCAGGAGAATCGGTTCAGAAATGCGACCTAAGCATAGAGCAACACGGACTCCTTACGGAGGGAGAAGCCATAGCGACATGTTTTCATTCAAATCTTTCTGGCATTTATTGCGGGGGGAGGGAAATTCACGCAAGCGCTGTTCGGTACACACATACATAATGAAAATCTGTAATTACGACAAATTACGACACCACATATGAAAAATAAAACAATACATTGACAAATCTGTCACCACCCGTCAGATTTTTGTGTACGAATATAAGACAGAACACACATTAACATATTTTTGACTTCGTTTTCAATAGTGAATGGCAAAAATGTAATTCTGCATTATCGATGAATTATAAATTATCGAATTTCTCGGGCCTTGAACTATATAACCAATAGCTTTAATAAAATCTGTGGAGTGGTTTAGCCGTGAGTATAATAGTATTACTTCGCATTTATAATATTTATTGCTAAGGAGGTATGGAAATATGGATACGTTCTTTCTTATGAATGACATACCCGGGGCTCTTAATTTAGTAATTTGCATTTTTTATATACTAGTGGTTCTATCTGTGGGTCTGACGAAAAATGTGCATTTCGCAAACGTACACTCGAACAAAAGGTGGATTTCGCAATTGGTGCACTTCGCAGAGTGTGCACTTCGCAGAATAAGCATAATCCTAACTATATAAATGCGAAAGTGAGTTTGTTTGTTTGTTCCTGTAGACACTTAATCTACTGAAACATTCTTCTTCTTGAATTTTCGCATACACATAGCTGGAAATACGGAGAAGGACATAGGGTACCTTTCATCCCGGGAAAGAGCACTGTTCCCGTGGGAAATCCACGCGGGCGAAGCCGCGGGCAAAAGCTAGTAATAAATAAAATCAGAGTTGCAAAGTTATCACGTTTATTAGTTAAATACCACAAAGACAAGAAAGGAATACTTATAAAATTTAAATTATCTAAATATAACTTAACTATTTCTAGTGATTTTCTCTGACACATCACTGTCTTGTTCATCCGAGCTGACTTACACCATTTGTGGAAATCAGATGCCTTATAATGAGCTAAACAAACGGGACTTTTCTTTTTGGCATCCCAGGTTTGCTAGTTGTTGCACAAGTTTTTTCATACACACATCTCTAAGTAGGTATTTTTAGGAAAGCTGTAAAAAAATAAGAAAATACATGTTACAACATACAACAATTTAAAACTATACCTATCGCAGTTTATCGATACAGGACTACAACATACGATGTAAGCAGAGTAACATCACTAAATCTAGATGTTGGACGGAATTATCACCCGACAAATCCGTGTTTCTATAGGCGACCGGATTGATGTTGGTAAACAAATCCAACAATGACATTATAATAAAATGTATGAATTTTTGTTTAATTTATAATCATATGATAAGAATTTACTTACTAGAGAAATGTAACACCATCTTTCTGTAAAATAGATGTCCCAGACCTCTTTTTGCAGCATAAAATTGAACAATTCGGAATTTTTTGTATTGCGGCCTATGTGTCATTCACACTGACTGATGGATTCTGTCTAGCGAAAAGTCCGAATGCAAACAGTTTTTATAAACGCTCAAGTCCACCTGGACCTAAGCTTTGCCAGAGGGGAAAGACATCTATGGCGCCTCCCTTCCGGGCCGCGCGCGGAAGTCCTTGTTGCTCGAAGGACCTAAGCGATAACATCCGGACAGACAAAAGAATTTTCGGCTAGTGGAAACTGAGACGCTTCGCTCGCTCGGTCAATAATGAGATTAACATAGTTTCTCAGATAAAAACCTCTAAATAAATAAAGAGAAAAAAAAAACATGTGTGTTACTAAGATTTGATCCTCACGACTTATATTAATTGATACTTTTATTTATTTACAGATTAAGAAAAAGAGATTCACTCAGAGATTTCTTCAAAGATATAGATATTTTAACCTTACCATCCCAATATATTTTTGATAACATTATGCATGTTAGGAAAAATATTTCGTCTTTCAAAAAAGTTTGTGATGTCACAGATATATCCCTGCGAAACAAACATAACTTGTACGTTCCAGGGCACAGACTGGCTAGGGTTAGGAAATCATTTGTGGGAAACTGTATACGCTATTATAATAAAATACCAAAATCTGTCCTTGATATGCCTGACAATAAATTTAAACATTATATTAAGGAGACACTTTGTAAGAAGGCATATTATACGACGGATGATTATGTAAATGTCAAAAAGGCGTGATCCGAGCCTGGTACAGTGACCTCCTAAGACTGTCATATTACTCTCTAGGTACATTGTGCACTTTTACTTTTTTCAATGACATTTTTATTAATTTATAATTTTTATTAATTTATAAATTTGACATTTAATATATATATTCAATGTATATTCGTCCACATATACAGTTATTTAATTGTAAGACATATGTTGTAAAGTGACGTCTTTGGAGAAAATGCAGCAGTGGAGTTTGTTGCGCCGCCTCTTCTCCACTTGCGCTTTGGAGGCGGTGGTAAACTTAGCTTTAAGTAATTTTATGACGTCAACTAACTAAAAAACAAGAAAGTGACGATTTATAAGTGCTATTTTTAAGCCAATATGAATAAAAATAATTGACTTTGACTTTGATACCATAAAAGTACGAAATATTACGCAAAACTCGACGCAGATGACGTAACAGGTTCATGTAGTAAACAAACCACCCATTGCTACGGCGTACAAATTCTAATATATTTACTGTGATACGTATGTACACAGGTATATTCTTTCGTTCGCTAGATGGAAATCGCTACCCTCGCTTAATAAATCCCTCCGATTTCATCAGCCTGTATACTTCATGAAATGGCAGGAAAAAATACCGACCCAAGGAAGTGACATACATTACCATAGTGCGTAGGTAAATTCATTAACATATAATAAAAGATTTAATAAAAAACTAATATACATAACTTATAGCAAAAACTATATAAACTTTCTTGCTTATAGTAAAAAACAAATACACAAAACTCGAAGTATCTCAGTGTACAAGGCGGACTGCGGACGCATACACATACTTTATCAGGTAATATATAATATACTAGCTTTAGCCTTTTTAGGGTGTCGAAGTAAACAAGAAATCCTTATAGTTTCGTCATGTCTGTCCGAGGCTTAGCTCAGAGACTATTAGTACTAGAAAGCTGTAATTTGGTATATATATACATATCAATTACGCGGAGAGAACTGCAGAATAAAATCACGAAAAAACAATTATTTAGGGCGCCTCCCCTACACCTAAAGTGGGGATGATTTATTTTTCTCTCGATTATTATAGTATGGGGTATAATTTGATAGGTCTTTTAAAATATTATGAGTGTGAATAATTTTTTTGGATTTAGGATCTCTTTGCGAAATAAGGCGAAATATAAAGGAGCCAGGCGAAATGTGCGGGACGAATGCTGTATTCGTGACAATAATAATAATGTGTTCGGTAATTAAATATTAAATTATTTGAAAAACATCTAGCAACTCTGTAGAGCGTGCCCGTCTTTTAGCTGTTATGCAATGGGAATCTGGACTTTGGTTGCAGGCCCTGCCATCGGCCAATCTCGGAACGCTGCTGCATAATAATGCTTTCCGTTTGGCAACAGCTCTACGTTTAGGAGCAAGTTTTGTAGCTCCTCATCGGTGTGCCTGCCGGATACCGTCGATAGCTATGGTCACCATGGACTTTCCTGTTGTAAAAGCGCCGGTCGTTTAGGGCGTCATGCTGCCCTAAACAATATTATCCACCGCGCTCTTGGCACCATTAACGTGCCGGCTATTTTAGAACCTAATGGGTTGGCGCGGGATGATGGCAAGAGACGGTATGACTTTGGTGCCTTGGAGGTTGGGGTGGCCGCTTGTGTGGGACGCTACCTGAGTTGACACACTGGCGCCATCTCATCTCCAGGCCACCAAGTCCAAGCGCCAGTGCAGCAGCAACGGAAGCAGAGAGCCTCAAAAGGCGCAAATATGTGGTTATTGGCAATAACTACATTTTTTTGCCTTATGGGGTGGAAACCTTGGGTCCATGGGGTCCATCAGCTCACCAGCTTTTTTTATTTTTATTTCAAAAAGGCTGGTCAAGGTATCCCGTGACCAACGGGCTGACAGTTTCTTTGGCCAAAGGCTAAGCATTGCCATACAACTTGGCAATGCAGCCAGCCTTTTGGCACGTTGCCGCGGGGCTACGCTCTTGACGGGGCTTTACAACTTGTAATAATTATTTTTTGTATTCCTTAGTTTTTAATTTTAGTAGGTATTTTAATTTAGCTTGTATTATAGAGATCTGTTTGCGAAATTTTGTTAGAGTCAAGAGTCGACCAGGAAAATGGTGATATTTGGATAAGTAAAATATATCATGATAAGTAGCAAATATAATGAACTAGCTATATCCCGCAGCATCGCCCCCGAGAACTTCCCTCGGGAAAAGTGCTTTTTCCCGGGATGAAAGTATGTCCTTCTCAGTACTTTAAACTACCTATGTGTACTTATGCGAAATTTCAAGAAGATTAATTCAGTAGATAAAGCGTGAAGAGGTATTCCCGTGGGAAATTCACGCGGGCGAAGCTAGTATATAAAATTCTTCCGTTACTGACGGAATGACTGACAACGCATAGCCAAAACTACTGGGCGTAGGAAGTTGAAATATGGCATGTAGGTTCCTTAGGAAGTATAGGGGAGTACTAAGAGAAGATTTCCCGAAATTCCCATGGGAACAGAGTCCCGGGTCCATGCTAGTACATACTAATATGCAAAGTCTCTAATTTCTATTATTTTTCATCCGCATTTACCTCGTAACGAAATAAACAGAACATTCCACACGACGCACCAATAATATACTACGGGGACATTTAACGTCGCTTGTCAAGCATGCAAAATATATGAGCGGTCGAATTCAAATTTTATAATTTATTCACTTTTAGTGCACCATGGCTCCTCACATGGACACCGAACCAAGACATGAAGGAGACGAGCATCAATATGACAGGCTCCAACCGTTTACAGCAGACAACCACCAATTCAAACTGAACCCTGTCGAGTTCCCGTATCTGATGGCCTACAGCATCGGCGCCCTCTATGGCGGCTACCTTTGTTTTAGCCAAGGGAAACTAGCTACAATCATTTTCTGTTAGTATTCATTTTTATTCAACACTAGCGCTCGGCTAAGGTTTCTCTCGGAAGGTAGATACATAAATAGGCAATGTATGATTTTTTAAAACGCTTGATAATTTTTCTGGTAGTAGGAATAACATTCCTGATTAGCCTGTAAAAATCTTAGATTTTTCTGTTCTACCAATTAATTATAATAAAATATTGTTTTTAATTCGCTCAAAAATGGCAGACCCACGGCTGTAAAGGATCTTACCCATGCCATGTAATATTAAAAAATGCAACCGTCACTTGTTATGTCACTTTGATTGTCACAATGACATAACTCTTAGAAATGACAGTCGGTTATCAAATGTCACTTGCATTTTTTAAAATTTCATGGCATGGGAAATATCCCTAACAGCCGTAGCTCCGCCATTTTTGAGCGAATTATAAACCATATTTTTTTACAATTATTTGTTCGAACTAAAAATTCTAAGATTTTTACAGGCTAATCAGGAATGTTATTCTTACTACCAGAAAAATATTTAAGCGTTTTGAAAATTTTCATAGGTACATACATAGCCTATTGTAGCCTTTGTCACTCGGGTATAATGTAGCTTTCTATTAGTGAATGATTTTTTGAATGCAGGTCAGTAGTTTCGAAGATTAGGTACCTCTTACCATCGATCAAATATTTACTTTGTAATATTTGATCGATGCTCCTCTTATAATAATAGTGTGACCAAGTTTTATTCATCATTATCATCATTGCAGCCTTTGTTTTGCCCGTCTTCGGACATAGGCCTCCTCCATACTCTTCCATGACTCCGTGTCTCTAGCCTTCCTCAATCAAGTTTTATTAGTTAAGTATTTATGCTGACTGATTCTCACTTTAATCACACATTTTTTTTTTTTTCAGCATTTTTTATGGTGAATCCGCCCATGCTGGGCATTACAGCAGGGATCCACAGATTGTGGTCCCACCGGTCTTACAAGGCCAAGCCCCGCTGCAACTTTTGCTATTATTTCTATTCATAATGACACACCAGCGGTCTGCAATCATGTGGGTTAGGAGACATCGCTTGCACCACTCACATTCGGACACCGATGCCGACCCACATAATGCGACGCGCGGGTTCTTTTTCTCACATTTCGGCTGGCTGCTGGTCCGCCCACACCCCGAGGTGGAAAAACGACTTAAACTCGTCGATGTTTCCGATATGTGGAATGACCCTTTCATGAGATTTCAACACAAGTAAGTTTATTTCTTATTTTTCATAATTTTCCTTAGTTGTAATCAATGGCGTTCAAATATTCCACCAGATGTCAGCACTTACGAGTGAGTCGCAGACATCTGTCAGATGGTACAACGATGTTAATGTCAATGTGCCATATTGGAATGACAGTATGTACCATTGACAGGACACACTCGCCAGAAGCGCCAACTAGTGAGCGTAACAAGCTAATTATTATAAAAAACACGACAGCCGATTCACACATGTCACTCGGAGGAATGCAAGGAATCTAAAAATACCTCTTGCATCAAAATCTGTTAAGCCGTTCAGGACTTATGGTGGAATAAAGAAACTTACATACATACAAACATACATACATGAACCCTGAAAACATAACACTCCTTTTTACATTCATAAATTGTAGTCTATGTAACTCAGGTATATTGTAGCTTTCTTAATAGAAATCACTTTACTTAAAAAAAACGCAAATAATATTAGCACAATTCGTGTGACGAGTGATGTGATAGTGTAATAATTTTTATTTTTTTTTATTTTTCAGTTATTACATACCTCTCTGCGCTATAATAGCCTACGCTATCCCCACGTACATTCCAACGCTATGGGGGGAGTCACTTCACGTGGCATTCTGGGCCAACGTCTTCAGAATATGGATGACTTTAAATCTAACAAGCACCATCAACAGTATTGGCCACTTGATAGGATATAAACCAATTGATGCGACGGCACCAGGGACGCAGTTCCTTCTTATTGGCATAGCCAATTCCGGAGAAGGTTTCCACAATTACCACCATGCCTTTCCACTTGACTACAAAACGTCCGAATTGGGAGATACTAAATACAACCAAACAACTTTGTTCATAGATTTAATGGCCAAAATAGGGTGGGCGTACGATTTGAAGTCAACGTCCGAAGAAGTGGTCAAAGCCAGGATATTGAGAAAGGGGGACGGCACCGATCAGTATTATATTCCTAATAATGAAGGGAAACAGGATATATTTTGTACAAAGCTCTTCAAAAATATGGAAAAATGTGCTCAATGAATAATATATATGTTATCTTACTGGATATCTACTAGGGTGGATCGTTTTTTAATTTTTTTAATTTTTAAAATGGCGGGGTGCGGGAAAGGTGCCAAATAGGATTACAATTAAATGTTACTATGACGGCAATGTGAAAATATTATTGCAACTACTGCCGCCACCCCATGTAATATACCAAAAATATCTTAAATATTGCGTTCGGGCCACAATTAATAAAAGTACTATAACATACAAAAAATGTGTGTTTTCTGTGATAATATCACTTTTTACATAGCAGCCTATATAGAAGGAAACATGAAAATCGCAAATAAAAACAATCTTTTTATTTATAGTTTGTTAAAAACTATGATAAAAATTGTTTCAAAGCGTCTTATAACATGATTGATTGGTATGATGCGACAAGACTCCAATATATTTCTGATAAATCCTTTCCATCTTTCAGGTCCACAAACAGCAGAACACTGCTGTCTGCGGACCAGAAAGACGAATTCAGTGACTAATTTAATACACTTTTCAGTAGCTTGAGTGTAACATGGATTATGGAGGAATTACGGTAAAATTAAAGTTTCCACCAACTCTGGGTTTTTATTAGCTTCAAAAATCTAATCATTGTCTATTATCTTTAGTAGAGGTGGCTCTGAGACGTGGTTCCTGTCAATTAAAATAAATTTTCGGGGGCATTGCAATTAAATTTTGGCAATTTGAACACTCTTATTGGAGCTAAGCCTGAAGTTTGTTCTCTAATTTGTATTATGCGTCTGAGCGCTTATTCTTTTATATGGATTCGTTTATCAGCCAGCATTTCAATCAAAATATTGTCGCAGTGACTAAAATATCCATTGCGCTGAATGATATGAGTCCAAGATATGCTTCAAATTTTAAGTGAGATTATCTTGAGAGTTCCATGGGCTTTCAAATTTTTTACGTCGTTGACAAACGTGAGGTTACATTTTAATAATTGTAAACCACATTGGACAGTCAATATTAGCAAATTCGTCAATGAATCCTGGTGGTGGGCACGTAAAGTAAGGATCCTGTTAGCTTAGCGGTGGTAGGCCATGGAGAATAAACATTTTTTCCAGGGTTTTGCTTTTCCAAGTTATAATCATATTGCATTACAGATTTCGAATAAATATAGTTGATCTGTACTGTACTAAGATCACTAAACGATTTAGTAATATCGGGTAACTCACATGCGTTATCGCATAGAAGATTGTGACTGGAAGACACTCACAATATTTTATAGTTTTCCTTATAACTCCTATAACTTCTAGGAACTGTGGTGGTACCGTGGAGATCATGTGGAGATGTTTAAATGATAGTGATAGTTCATTGGTATGCAGCTGACATAATATGAACAATTAAAGTGGCCGTTGATTTTTTTTTTAAAGTAGACTTACAATGCCTGACTTATTTCCAGTATTCACTGCTGCCACATCACATCCAATAGCTATAATACGGGTCAGATTGCATGAAGCCGATAAATAGAGGTATAACTTACTGGAAATAGTCTTGGCATTACCCTTTTTTTAACTGGGATGCATGTCAATATATTGTAAACCTGGCTCTTTCGCCAAACTTTGTACGCGCGAATTTGCAATATTTTAAGTGCATTTCGCGCGCTAATAAAACGTCCGAAAATAAGATAAATAAAATTTATTGTTACGTAATCCTACTATAAAGTACGTAACTAAACAAATAAAATAATATTTAAGTAACACAATAGCTTAAAAATATTTTTTGGAGCAGGTCCTATAAGTGTCTTATTTTGGTCTTTTTTTACAACTTTGCCAGCATTGCGGCAGTACTTCTTAATATTTTATGTAAATAATATTGAACATGTATTAATGTACGACCAAAAGGCATCTTTTGCAAAAACCGCGAAATCGAAATTCGAAAAAAAATTTTTTCCCATACTAAAGCGATCCACCCTAATATCTACATATAATATCGTACTGGATGCGGTTTTCACAGTTAAAGACTTTATTGAAATTTTGTGAATAACTAATCCTTACATATTATAAAACTAGCTGGCGTCCGCGGCTTCGCTCGCGTTAATCCCTTCTCAGCGGCCAGCCAGTGGTTTGGGCTGAGCGTTGATAGATCACTATGTCTATTATATATATATATATACTAGCTGTCGCCCGCGGCTTCGCCCGCGTGAGTTTCGCTTAGATGAAAAATCTCTCTTGCAGCTTTTCATCAGATGTTCCAGATCTTCAATTTTTATACGTCAGCAGAAAATGCTCATCAGGTTGAACGATTTTTGCTAAGGTGCCATTTCCATATATGTTATAGTGTAGCTGGTCTCTTGGAGCTTTTCATCAGATGTTCCAGATCTTAAATTTTTATACGTCGGCAGAAAATGCTCATCAGGTTGAACGATTTTTGTTAAGGCACCATTTCCATATTACTTATAGTTTAGCTGTTCCGTTATGGTTCTTCATCAGGTGTTCCAGTTTTCAAAATGAATTATAGCCTATATATTGCCCAGACTTAATAGCTATACAACAAAAAAAGTTTCATTAAAATCTGTCCAGTAGTTTTTGCGTGAAACGCGTACATACATACAGACAGACAGACAGACAGACAGACAAGAAATTCCAAAAAATTTTTTTTGCTTTCTATTGTTCTTTTTAGGTCTCCCTCTATCCATTTCAGTCAAAAATATTAAATGTACAGACAAAATATTTTTACTGTTTTATTATATGTATAGATATATATATATATATATATGTGCAGAGCAACTACGCTCTGCTGCCAGAAAATGTGCGCAGAGCGAATCCGGACAAACGAAGCGGCGGGAAGAATTCCGTACCGGAACTTCACCGGGAAAAAACCACCGGTAAAAATAAGTACCGGGAAAAAATCTCCACGCGGCACCACGTTTGCCCGACTAAAACCTAACTAACTTAACGCAGTCTGCTACCACCGTAGCTTATGAAGGGAGCTACAGGGCCCTATATAATAACCTAACCTATAAATTAGCTACAATGGAAAATCACTTACCAAACTAAATCTTCTTTCTCTTCGGATCCAAACTTGAGTGTCTTCGGGAAGGGGGAATTCCTAATCACCCTACCTAACCCATGAGATCTCAATTCCCCAGAACAAATAAATAGATTTCTTCCCGAAATCGGCTCGGCAACAAATAGATGTGAGCGAGCAGCCACGCGTCACATCCCACAGGAGAAAGTCACAATGACGGGTACACAAACACAAAGTTCAATAGTTATTTAACAAACAGGAAATTCACAAATACAACTCAAGCTAATTAGCCATCAAAGAACGCGGGACCTCTCGCGTATTAAAAATCAAACCGATATCGCATGGGACAATGGCGACCGTCCGCGAGCCATCTTACACGAGCAATGTGAGAACCCCGAAACGCCTGGCGGCGATAACAGGAAACGCCTGCGTTTAGTTTTACCCAATATATTACAAACATCCCCCCGTCCCGGTCTGAGAAGCAGACCGCTAGCTTACTCTACGGGAAGGCGGGCGAGAGAGGTCACACCTCTCCTTAAAATCGAACCGTCGACCAACACCTCAGCCACACGCGGAGTGCCATCTCCGCCAAGAATCAAACGTAATATGCGAGCTCGTCGCCAAAGCAATGAGGGCAAATTTGCCTCTTTTAACAATACTAAATCACCCTCCCTGGGAGGCTCAGTCCTGTCTGTCCACTTCACTCTTTGCTGCAGCAAATGCAAATATTCAAGCGACCAGCGACGCCAAAAGTCCTGGCTCATTTGCTGCAACATTTGAAAACGCGACAACCGATATACGCGTTCATCCTTCCACGGGTATTCGGGCAGGGCATTCAACGGCCCTCCCACCAAAAAATGACCAGGGGTGAGAGCTTCCAAGTCATTTGGATCTGGAGATAGCGGACAGAGAGGACGAGAGTTGAGGACCGCCTCAACTTTACAAAACACTGTGGCCAGCTCTTCAAAAGTTAGAGCCGTTTCTCCGATAATGCGGCGGAGGTGGGTCTTTGCGGATTTCACAGCCGCTTCAAAAATCCCTCCCCAATGGGGGCAACTTGGGGGACTAAACTTCCAGGTTATTCCCCTTTGGGCAGCAATTTGACTTAAACTAGTACAATTTTTATCAATAAACACAGAAACATCCTTAAGATAATTTACAGTTCCTTTATAGTTTGTGCCATTGTCAGACCTAATAAGGGAAGGTAGACCTCGACGCGAAACAAAGCGATCCAACGCGGCGACGAAGGCCTCCGTAGTCAGAGCCGATACCACCTCCAAATGGACAGCCTTGGTGGCCAAACAAACAAATACACACAAATAGCCCTTCACAATACGGGCATTACGAAAGGGAGAAGCCTTGATCGAAAAGGGACCGGCAAAATCGGTTCCAACGCCGTCAAACGGTCTCGAAGGTCGGATTCGATCAGCGGGCAAATCACCCATCTGTGGTTGCATCGTGGATGCCTTCAACCTATAACATGCAATACATCGAAACAGAACACTACGGATTGCTCTTCGGGCAGACAATATCCAAAATTCGCGTTGCAAAATAGCCAACAAAGCATTGCACCCAGCATGGGCGTTACGAAGGTGTCGATCAGACACCAAAAGCTGCACCAAGGGTCCGCCCTTGGGCAACAACAGAGGATGGCGAGTCTCATATGGAAGATCCGCCTTCCGGAGCCTGCCTCCAACCCGAAGAAGCCCATCCGAGTCGATGTACGGGTTCAAACGAGCGACCGCGCCCTTCAACTTAGCGCGTCCGTCGCGCAAAATACGAAGCTCCGACTCAAACCGTCCGGTCTGCACGACACGGACCCAATGCAACAATGCGCTCCGGCGCTCTTCTGCACCTGCAATCGGCTCCAACCGCCTTGCCTGTGGGTTTCTACAATTATGTATGAAACGCTTAATCCAACTGGTAACACCCAGAAGCTTATCCAAACTGCTATACCGAGCAAGTAGCCAATCCGGCTCCGACGTCGTCTCAGCGACTACAGCATGTACACGGAGCCCAGTCAAACTCAAAGAAGTAACATCTGTCTGACAGACAGGCCAAGAAGTTTCTGATCCCATCAGCCACTCTGGACCCCACCAGAGCGGGTGTGACACCAATTCTGGTGCCGTACAACCTCGGGAGGCACAGTCCGCTGGGTTAAGCTCTCCCGGCACATGTCTCCATGTTATATCAATTCCGATATTCTGGATTTGGGAAACCCGATTTCCCACAAAAACCTCCAAGGTATGTGGGGCCGCGCGCAACCATGCAAGCGCGACCTGGCTATCCGACCAGGCGAAGATGTCCCGTATCTCGACCGTGGCCGCCAGCTCACTGGCAACGTGATGCAACAATTTGGAGAGAAGGTGAGCTCCACTCAACTCAAGCTTGGGAATAGTCAGCCTAGTCCTGATGGGGGCGACCTTGCTCTTCCCTAACAAAAGCGAGACATTGACCCGGCCATCGGCGTCAACTGTCCGCATATAGACTGACGCGGCGTAGCCTCGCTCCGACGCGTCACAAAAGCCATGCAGGCTGGCTCGATATTTCCCGGGTGGCAATATTCGACGAGGCAAGGCAATCCGATTGACTTCCTTAATCGATGAAAACAACTCGAGCCAATCATCCAATGGAGAGCCAAACAGCGGCTCGTCCCACGAGACGCCCAAAGTCCAAAGTCTCTGAAGAAGACACTTCGCAGAGAATATTACTGGACTGATCCAACCGCTTGGATCAAACATACGAGCTATTACGGACAACACCGTTCTCTTAGTCCAGACCTTTGGTATTTCCAAGTCCACTTGGAATGTAAAAATATCGGTTAGCGGCTGGTACTGCATGCCCAGCACCGCTATCCTGTTGGGATCATCCACATCCTCAAACAGGTGAGGGTTCTGTTGGTGATCCTCCGGGATCCCTTCTAGAACTCTAGGCTCATTGGACAACCACTTACGTAGCTCGTAGCCACCCGTTTTCAATATTTCAATCAATTCATCCCGCAGTAGGAGGGCCTCCTCAATACTTTGGGCTCCGGTGCACACGTCATCAACATACAAGTCACGTGACAGCACGGAAGCCCCACGGGAAAGCGGATCCGTTCCCGCTCTGCCAATTCAAGCAATGATCTGATGGCGATATAGGGACTAGATTTCAAACCATACGTGTTTGTGTTGAGTTCATACACCGTCACAGGATCCTCAGGGCGCTCACGCCAGAGTATCAACTGGAATCGCCTGTCCTCAGGATGTATGACTGTCTGGCGGAACATCATCCGGATGTCCGCGCCAAAAACCACTTGATGTCTTCTAAAGTTCAAGATGATGTCAATTATGTCCCTATGCAATTTGGGACCTGAATGCAAACATAGATTCAACGAAACTCCGTTCGAAGTGGGTGCGGACCCATCAAAGACAGTCCGCAACTTGCCCGTTGAGGCCTTCACCACCGCGTGGTGGGGCAAAAAATAATGCTCAGTTGAGCTCCAATCAACTCGAGCCGGAGACATGTGACCCAAATCCTCGTACTCGCGCATAAATTCAATATATTTATCGCGAAGTACGTGGTCACGCTGCATACGTCGCTCCATGGACAGCAGTCGTTTCTCCGCAAGCGCCCTACTTTGCCCTAGGCTAGGACGAGAGGCAACAAAGGGTAACCTAGTTACAAACCGACCGGAGGGCAACCTCTCCGTGGTCGATCGAAAAAGGGCTTCGCACTCAGCGTGTTCCGGATCCATCCTGGAACTCATAGGTGGCTCCTCCACCTCCCAAAACCTTTGCATGGTCTTGGCCAAGGACGCAGATGCGACAACCGGTGGCTCCTCCGCGGTGCCATTATCAAACACAGGGCCCATCAGGGCAAAACCAAAAATCGTAGACACTGCCATCAGTGAAGACGAACCCAGAGCCTTCTGTGTACCCAACAAAATCCAACCCAATACGTCCGAGCCCAGGAGCAAGTCCACTGGGCCGGGATGAAAGACAAAGGGGTCGGCCAAATCCAGACCCGAAACCAAAGACAACACACCCGGCGGTATGTCTGTCGAGGGGTGCCAACCCGCAATGGTATCCATTACCATAGCCGAAGTCGTGATCCTCATTGTGGAGGACTTCAGCGAAGAAAAGGTGACAAGTGTCTGGCCCGTCAGACACTTCACTTGTATGCCACCAACTCCAAGAAGTGGCACAGGCGAGTCTTCCACGACTAAACCTAACTGGCGTGCCACTCGAGTGGTAACCAAACTGCTTTGAGCCCCTGAGTCCAACAGAGCTCTCAAATTAATGGCTTCCCCCACGACCCCATACGCGGACCACCGCGGTAGGGAGCAGAACCGTCCGCGGCTCTGTCCCAGCAAGGGAGCAAGCTAGTTACGGGCTCCCCACTCTCTCCAAACCAGGGGGCGCCACTGACCCGGATAATATGTCGGGCGAGTGCACATCCCCATCTGAGGGGGGCATAACCCGCGGCCCGGCCATACCTATGGTACGGCGGGTGGTACTCCAGCCGTGGGTACTCGTGCAGCGGCGGAGAAAACCGCTGCGGCTGCATGTGTTGGGTATTGGTAACCCGCGTGGAGGGGGGTGTCCCCACTCTCACGTCCGATCTAGGGCCCCCGCCCATGGGGGCCCTATCCGGGGCCTGGCCAGCTACATACTGGCCATGACCTTGGGGCGCGTGGTCCCGGTCCGCCAAGACCCGCGCAGGTACGCGACCCCCTCCCGAGGGGGGTGCGACGAGCGAAGCCGCGTCCTCCGTCCGGTGGTGGAGGGCTTCGCGCAGGAGCGCCCCCGCCCATAGGGGACCCCTGCCTCAACAACCGGGGGCCATCCCCGTTCCGGTTCATGCAGAGCATCACGTGGTGCAGCCCACGGCATGCACTGCATGGTATGGCTCTGGGACAGTCACGTGCATAGTGACTGCCCAAACAGTAAAAGCAAAGTTCATGCCGCCTTGCCATGCGGCGCCGATCTTGTACTGGCAGTCTCTGCCAGTCCCTGCATTGCAGCAGGCTGTGGCCCATCCGGCCACATTGCAGGCAGTCCGCGTCCCCCGCGACTGCTGCCGTGTGTGCAACCCGCACACCAGCTCCACGCGGTGGCGGTTGCCGTCCCTGTTGGGGCCTCCCTCGCCATGAGGGTTCCAAGGGCCTACGTTCAGGCGCTCTGGATGGCGCTGAGTCCGTCATGGTATTCTCAGCCGCCCGTGCCTCAAACTCCAAAAACTTCACCAAGTCAGTGAATGTTGGTAGAGTGGTGCTGTCCCGCTCCGCATTCTCGCGCTCAAACCGCGAGCGGATGTCATTGGGCAATTTGCCCAATACAATGTGCACCAGCAAAAAGGACCATTGGTCCACCGGCAGCCCCAGTGTGCGGAGCGCGTTACAGGCCACTGTAACGGGCGTGAGCAACTGCAGGCGCAACTGTGCCCTGTTGGCCACCTTGGGCAGGGCCATCAACTGTGCGGCGTGCGCATCCGCTAACAAACGTAAATTTTGGTAGCGGGAGTTCAATAACTCCCAAGCCGTGTCGTACTGGTCGTCCTCCACCCGGAGGTGCTGGATGAGCGACCGCGCTTCACCCTCAAGAGTGGAGAGGAGGTAGGCCATCTTCTGGGCCTTCGACAAATCCTGTCGTGCTACGACCAGGGACTCAAACATATTTTTATATGCCACCCACTCCTCCATCCTACCCCCAAAGTGGGACAGCTGAAGGGTGGGGAGCCGACCAGTAACCGCTGGTCCTTCCTGTCTAACAGGTGTGCGAGGGGCTGGTCCGCCAGCCTGTCTCGCCCTTATTGCGGCCGCCGCCTCCACGATGTCATCGTGCAGACTCAGGATCTGGTCCAGGTCCGCCACGTGACCTGCGTAGACCTCCGGGGTAAGGTCGGCTTCGGTAAGCGCCGCCATGGCCGCTTCCGCGTTGTTCAATCGTGAGCGGAGCTGATCCGCTCTTTCCAGTATAGCGGCCTCCCTGTCCTTCCGGGACAGGAGTCCACCGGCCGTCACAAACCATCTCAATTCGTTGGCGAGTGTCGCCCTAGCATTGGAGGCCTTCGCCATCGCGTCAAGTCACAAACAAAAAATAACAAAAGGTAAATAAAAAACAACAAAATCAAACAACTACACGAAGAACCGCGGTAGGTATGAGAATGGCACAAACCCGGAACGCACGGTACAAACCGCAAACAAATACAAAAAAGGTTACAAATATTCTTATACAAACAAACTAAGAAAAATCTAATAATTTTTACAAACAATTAATTATTTTTTACAAACGAACAAATAGAGGGTAGATAAACTACGCTCTGCTACCAGAAAATGTGCAGAGCAACTACGCTCTGCTGCCAGAAAATGTGCGCAGAGCGAATCCGGACAAACGAAGCGGCGGGAAGAATTCCGTACCGGAACTTCACCGGGAAAAAACCACCGGTAAAAATAAGTACCGGGAAAAAATCTCCACGCGGCACCACGTTTGCCCGACTAAAACCTAACTAACTTAACGCAGTCTGCTACCACCGTAGCTTATGAAGGGAGCTACAGGGCCCTATATAATAACCTAACCTATAAATTAGCTACAATGGAAAATCACTTACCAAACTAAATCTTCTTTCTCTTCGGATCCAAACTTGAGTGTCTTCGGGAAGGGGGAATTCCTAATCACCCTACCTAACCCATGAGATCTCAATTCCCCAGAACAAATAAATAGATTTCTTCCCGAAATCGGCTCGGCAACAAATAGATGTGAGCGAGCAGCCACGCGTCACATCCCACAGGAGAAAGTCACAATGACGGGTACACAAACACAAAGTTCAATAGTTATTTAACAAACAGGAAATTCACAAATACAACTCAAGCTAATTAGCCATCAAAGAACGCGGGACCTCTCGCGTATTAAAAATCAAACCGATATCGCATGGGACAATGGCGACCGTCCGCGAGCCATCTTACACGAGCAATGTGAGAACCCCGAAACGCCTGGCGGCGATAACAGGAAACGCCTGCGTTTAGTTTTACCCAATATATTACAAACAATATATATATATATAATAGACATAGTGATCTATCAACGCTCAGCCCAAACCACTGGCTGGCCGCTGAGAAGGGATTAACGCGATATATATATATATATATATATAATAGACATATATATATATATATATATATATATATATATATATATATATATATATATATATATATATATATATATATAATAACTTTAATCTATCTATATATATATATATAGATAGATTAAAGTCCCCCGCCGCGTCTATCTATCTGTCTGTTCGCGATCAATTCAAAAACTACTAAACGGATCTTCATGCGGTTTTCACCAATGGACGGTCATGAAAAAGGTTTTGGTGTATAATTTATGCGGGCGAAGCCGTGGGCAACATCCTATTGTACATAGAATACTATTGTATTATTTGTACTACATATTAACTATTGTTAATAAAGTATTATAGTTTAATGTATTTATGCAAATTTATGTATTTAAAAGTGCACTCATTGTACCTACTATTAAAGAGGTATTAACAAAGGAAACGTTGTTTTATTTTTTTGCGGCCACTTATGGTATAAAATGTTTTTTTTTAAAGTTGACAGCACAATGAAAGAAAATTTTACTATTAGTATGGTCAACGAATTAGTGTGAATGAACAATATTTTTTTTAAATTATCTATCAGAATCTGTTTATTTTTACAGTTTATAAAGGGTGTTAATGTAGCACTGATCATCATTCCTAACGTCAAAGAGATTCTTAACCAGTTCGGAACAGGAGTACGAAACATAACGAAAATGATGGGCCAGGACTTTCAGTGTGTTTATCTCCTAACTAGTCCAAACAAAGTTCATAAGTCAACGTTTCTGGTTTCGACTTTTCCATCCGTGAAATTTAGGAGGACTGCTTGCGTGTCGTGGTTATCAATCAAAATGGCGCTAAAAGTGCGCCGATTACGCGCCAGCTCGAGTGCCAGTGATGTCTACAACGAAGTGCGGGGAAGGGTGCGGTATTTGAAATGAGTGCGAGGCGGTGAATGGCCGTATTCTACGTTAGTACTGTATCTTAACATATTTTATTAAAAATCATTAAATAACTCACATTGACACTCTGAGAAGCAAGTTATATTGTACTAGCGCCCAGCCCCGGCTTCGCACGGGAAGTACATACATAAATTGTAGCCTGTGTCACTCAGGCATAATGTAACTTTCTATTGATGAAAGAATTTTTTAAATCGGTTCAGTAGTTCTGAAGATTACCGCCTACAAACAAACTCACAAACACCTCTTTCTTAGTCGAGTGTGTTATTTCTAACACTGGTGTCAGATTCTATTAAGGTTAAAGAGAAGGGCTGTTCATTAAACAATTCCCGCTGGATGGCGTTGACAGCAACATTTTCCGTTTTTATTTTATTTTTTGCGTTGTTGCAGTACTTATAGGCAAACATTTTGAATTGGCGAGCGGTAAACATACTCTTTTATTTATTTTATGGCCTACGATTATATTTCAGTCAACATAATGAAAAAAAAGCTTTAGAATAGAATCTGCCATGAATCTTCGTATCTCTACACTCACTCACACTACGACGAGAGCTTTCAAAATGACATTAAATATGGTGCAAAGCATTGTTATAAATTAAAAAATACGCTACTAGATGGCACTTATTTAAAAAGAGTGTTTAACTACAATAATGCCAATCGGACTGGCTGGCAGCATAAGAAAAAAGAAAAAGAAATTTAAAAAATACAAAGAGCGAAAAATAACCTATCTGATTACTTCTTGTCATTGTCATATTTTGTAAGAAAGCAAAAAAATATATTTATAAGAATAGTTCAAGTTCGTATCAGTTGGATTCAGAAAGTCAGCTCTCCAGCGCGTTGCAATGTCTAGACTGTTGTTGCAAACTGTCAAAAAGCGCAAAGTTAAATATTTGGGACACGTTTTACGACAGATATCAGCTGCTTTTACTTATTATGATGGGCAAAATAGAAGGCAAGAGACGTGCTGAAAGACGCAAAAAATCATGGCTGAGTAATATACGCGAGTGGACCGGAGTCACCAGGGTTGAAGAGCCGTTTCGCATAGCGGCGAACAGAGAAGAGTTTGCGAAACTGACGGCCGGCCTCCAGTAACGGAGAGGCACTACAAGAACTTCAAGTTCAATAGTGCAAAATCATAATTAGTAATAACCTGTTATTTAATTAGTTCACGAACAATTTAATGCAAATACCTATCTACCAATAGTTTCAGCAGTTTGAATTTCACCCTCTTAGATTCCCAACACAAATCTATCCATAGTTCGAACACCCATTTTCAAAAATCAATCTAACTTGATACCATGACTGGTAACAGGAAATACCACCGCATACGTCAGGTCATAATTTACTATTGCCTATTCATTGTATGACTAGGTTTACATTTTTTAAATAAAACTAAATGGTATATCTACACATTGTTGACTTTTATTTTTAGTAATGAAATGATCTTTTCCGAACTTTTATTTATTAAAGAAAACAAAAAAAGATTACAGTTATTTCTTTCTTTCCCACATAAATTGTTAAATATTGCAGTCATTATTCTGTGCACGATGACTCCTTCATTGCTTGGAATGATGATGATAAATTCTTCATCACGACAAACCTCCGTTACAGTTTTTGTATTTGTATTGCAGAATTATTGTATAAAGAAAAACTTGTGCTGTGCATTTCCTGCCACATAATTATTGTCCCTGGACCTTACCTGAAACATTGTGATAATAAGTATCTACTAACAGTTTCAATAAATAAATGCCAAACTTTAATTATTTTACAATGCGGTGATATATACGTGTGTGATATATTTATGTCTTTGCATTTTTAATGTATCATTCAATAAGACTTTAACTTACGTCCAATCGGTATATTGTTTCAAATCTCCAAGCACTCGCTTCCTAGTCTTTAGCGGGCCAAAATATGCCTACATGCCTCTGATATCTCTTCCTATCAGATCTGGTAGCCAATATTCTCTAAAATTATCAATAAATAATAACGTACGTACGTAACACACCTAGCTGAAAAAATCTATTGCAAAAAAAGAAACTTCTATACAACAATACAACACGGCGGCCCGCGACGCGGCGGCGGCGTCCGAGATAGATAGATATGTACTTATGTAGTGTAGACTTATATCGATACCACCACGAATATCGATATCTTTTATTATTGATATAAATTAATATCGTTTTTAAATATGCAAAAATAAATCTGCAAATAATAAATGCGTATTTTATGCATAAAAAGTAATACACAGGTACCTTTAGTTACATTTTAATTGATAATTTGATAATACTTATCCGAAGCTTATCGATTAGCTTCCGCACTGCCACCGGTCAATACATACTTAATCACACTTTCAATGAAATGTATTTAAATCATGAAAGTAATAAGTACTTATTTAAATAAAATGAAGAAAATTGGAAAAACAATAATTAAAATAAATCACAGAGCCAATACCTACCTATCGATACTTCAAAATATCGATAATTCATGCCCTAGAAGTTATAGGATTAAATTAGACGTTCAGAAAATATGTTGTGAAATTCAAACTAAAAACTAAAAAATAATTTATCAGTAATATTTGTTTACTTTAAAACTAAATATAAATGTATGCACACATTACTATACTTTCTTTTTTGTTAATGAATACGTGTATAATACCTACCTAGACCTACTATAATTTATTTTGATAAATATTTTTGCAAAAATAAATTGTTTTAGTTTCAGAACGAACTCTTACGGATAGAAAGAAATATCTTTTGTTGTTTTATCATACGTCAATGTTTTGGGTTCAAAAAAAGCAGCGTTGCCATCTTTCACCTCGCACAGAACGGCAACGTCACGCAAGCGAGCTGACTGGATTTCTGTCTAAGATGAATTTTCACAAATATTTCCAATCCAGTCATATACGTAATGGCAAGCTTGTAATAATAAATCTAGGGTTCAGTACGAATTTTTATGAATTTTTTTATGGTGAATTTTAAATTTGATAATTAGGACTTTTGGATATGAAGACAGGGATAACTGAATATGACATCTTGACATCTGGATGTGAAGACCTGGGTGTCTGGTCATGTGCATATGAAATGCTGGACAGCTGAATATGAAGACCAAAGCTTTAGGAGATGATCTCATGGACATCTGGAAATGAAGACCTGGACATCACCTGGTGATGTCCAGATGTCTAGGTCTTCAGCTCAACATGCCCAGGTCTTAATTTCCAGATGTACATGACATCATCTCCTACATATGAATTTGAAGACGTGGGAGTCTGGTCATTTGGATACGAAAACCGACAAACAAAACGACAGCAGGACATAAAGTCCAGGTCTTCACATCCAGATGTCCAGGTGATGTCCAGATATCATATTTAGATAGCCTGTCTTCATATTCAAAAGTCCCAGTAATCAAATTTAAATTTGAACATAAAAAATCTTTCATAAAAATAAGTATATTGAACCCTAAATTGAATTTAATATTAAAACTTGCTATTTTATAATTTTGTTAGCATTTCATAATTTTCTTTTGTTTTTCACGTACAGCCGATGGCGCTGTCAAGGCTAGCAACATCGAGGTAGCATGCATTTAGGTCTCAAAGTGCTTTTATATAAATAGTAGTAGTCAGTAGTTTGTAATAAATCTGCTAGACGTCGCCCCTAAATGTCACAAAATATTACGCACACATCAACAAAAATCTCAATTTTTGTCGTATTTTAAATGCCGTTTTTCTCGTAAATTATTATACATTATTATGTTAAATTCAACATGAGAGCACAATTACTTCATAAGAATTGGAAATTCAATTTTATTATGAGAATCATTAACGAAGTTTAGAGCATTGCTGTAGAACAAAATGTATGGACAGCCAAAGCTAGGCTTTCACCTTAAAGTCGCCTAAAGGCATCAGATATAACTTACGACTACCGCCATCTAGTGGCAGTAGCCGTATACACACTAGTAAACTAAACAGTCAGCCAATGTGCAGGTCTCCTCACGATGTTTTCCTTCACCGGAAGCAGGTGGTTGTCTATAACTACCATACATGCATCAAATTGGTCTACAAACTCATGTGACAGTAGGATTTGAAGTCGGGTCCTAACCAACGTCAGGCGGGTGTCATTACCACTTGGCCACCACAGCTTCGAACTTCCTCTTTATAATATAAGTATGAAATATGATTAGTATGATATGATAGCAACACTCACCGATGTCCCTGTCCTGTCCGCACACACGGGCCACCAGTCGCGGACACTCCGCGAAGTACCGGGTCAGGGAGGACAGGTCTGACCGGAGAAGCAGGGACGTGCACTGGAGCTGTGTTACTGGGGCTGCAGCCCACTCTATCATAAAGCAACACTCACCGATGTCCCTTTCCTGTCCGCACACACGGGCCACCAGTCGCGGACACTCCGCGAAGTACCGGGTCAGGGAGGACAGGTCTGACCGGAGAAGCAGGGACGTGCACTGGAGCTGTGTTACTGGGGCTGCAGCCCACTCTATCATAAAGCAACACTCACCGATGTCCCTTTCCTGTCCGCACACACGGGCCACCAGTCGCGGACACTCCGCGAAGTACCGGGTCAGGGAGGACAGGTCTGACCGGAGAAGCAGGGACGTGCACTGGAGCTGTGTTACTGGGGCTGCAGCCCACTCTATCATAAAGCAACACTCACCGATGTCCCTTTCCTGTCCTCACACACGGGCCACCAGTCGCGGACACTCCGCGAAGTACCGGGTCAGGGAGGACAGGTCTGACCGGAGAAGCAGGGACGTGCACTGGAGCTGTGTTACTGGGGCTGCAGCCCACTCTATCATAAAGCAACACTCACCGATGTCCCTTTCCTGTCCGCACACACGGGCCACCAGTCGCGGACACTCCGCGAAGTACCGGGTCAGGGAGGACAGGTCTGACCGGAGAAGCAGGGACGTGCACTGGAGCTGTGTTACTGGGGCTGCAGCCCACTCTATCATAAAGCAACACTTACCGATGTCCCTTTCCTGTCCGCACACGCGGGCCACCAGTCGCGGACACTCCGCGAAGTACCGGGTCAGGGAGGACAGGTCTGACCGGAGAAGCAGGGACGTGCACTGGAGCTGTGTTACTGGGGCTGCAGCCCACTCTATCATAAAGCAACACTCACCGATGTCCCTTTCCTGTCCGCACACGCGGGCCACCAGTCGCGGACACTCCGCGAAGTACCGGGTCAGGGAGGACAGGTCTGACCGGAGAAGCAGGGACGTGCACTGGAGCTGTGTTACTGGGGCTGCAGCCCACTCTATCATAAAGCAACACTCACCGATGTCCCTTTCCTGTCCGCACACGCGGGCCACCAGTCGCGGACACTCCGCGAAGTACCGGGTCAGGGAGGACAGGTCTGACCGGAGAAGCAGGGACGTGCACTGGAGCTGTGTTACTGGGGCTGCAGCCCACTCTATCATAAAGCAACACTCACCGATGTCCCTTTCCTGTCCGCACACGCGGGCCACCAGTCGCGGACACTCCGCGAAGTACCGGGTCAGGGAGGACAGGTCTGACCGGAGAAGCAGGGACGTGCACTGGAGCTGTGTTACTGGGGCTGCAGCCCACTCTATCATAAAGCAACACTCACCGATGTCCCTTTCCTGTCCGCACACGCGGGCCACCAGTCGCGGACACTCCGCGAAGTACCGGGTCAGGGAGGCCAGGTCAGACCGCAGCCGCAGCGACGTGCGTTGGTTGAAGTGCGCCGCGGGGGCTGTGCTGCTGGGGCTGCAGCCCACTCTGCAATTATATACGTTACTGTCAAATCCGTGCCGTGGAAACAGTTTCTCGGCTAATAATTTGTGTGATTTCAGAGCTGTTCAGTCCATGGCCCACCTCCTATCATGTCCCAACTGCCCTTGGTCTTGTACAATAGATGATCTTAATGACGCCAACGATAAGGGTTAAAGTTGCCACATACTGGTCCAACACTATATAATTATAGCCATTTCGACTCGATAAGAAGAAGACAGTCAAATCGTAAATCCCGTCAGATTACAGTCTGCAATCTGACTCGCCAGATGGTAAAGTGTCGACAAATTGTCAATTCTACAAATCATTTACAATTTGAAGCATTATTTTCGCCCTTTTACAATCGGTCGATGTGAAACCAGCATCGGTATACAGTAACCAGCTTTTGAACTACATATTAATGCAGAACTAATACACCGGACAAAGGGGAATGGCGAGCTGGAGGGGAGGCCTTTGCCCAGCAGTGCGAAACTATAAAAAAAATTCCCAAAAAAATGAACCGACTTCAATTTAAAACTAAAAATCATTAAATAGGTACCTAACAAATTGGCATGTGAAGTAAAGTCATCAGTCGTCCAGGGCAGTGGTCCAACTGCTCTGTCTATAATGCAATGTTGTATAATATTTTCTTCGGAATCTTTAAAATATACATACATACATATTTGATCTTAGTAAGATTGTAAGCAAATAATGATAAGCTATTTCAAATACACTGTCGTCAACGTCCATACCACGTTGAAAACACCGGTTCTCGTCCGATCACCGAAGTTAAGCAACGTCGGGCGTATAATTTTATATAGGAATATGCAACAATCCTCTGTTGCATATTTCTGAGTACACCTCGCCGATATATGCTGTCTTTCTTTGTGCGTGCTGCAAAGCTTTGGAACAAGCTTCCTCTTAACATAAAGATGGCTCCTTCGCTTTCCTCCTTCAAATCTCAAGTCAAAAGTTTCTATAAAGATTCTTTAGACATTTGAGTGTGTATGTATTTATGTATATGTATTGTATATATATATATTTTTTTTGTATGTATTTATGTATACTTTGGTGTATGTATATTTTAGATATTATATTTATTATATTATATTTTGAACACACTAGCAGCTTAATAAGCTGATGCGAGTGTATCTTGAAGTTTGGAGACTTTGTCCAATCTGTTCTTAAAACTGTTGACAGAAGGTGCTGTGACAACATTCTCATTTAATTTGTTCCAGTCTCTGACCACACGGTTTGATAGGAAATTTCTCTTTGGCATTCTCTTCGCTGGTGTGCAATACAATTTCAAGGAATGACCTCTTTTGCTTTCAGAGAATTTAAACAATTTCTTCAGCTCAGGTACATCATAATACCCTGTTAATATCTTATAGGTCTCGATCAGTCGACCTCTTTGTCTGCGACGCTCCAGTGAAGTGAGATTCAACTCCTTAAGCCTCTGTTCATATGTTTTATTTCGCAGTGACTTTACTAGTTTTGTAGCTCTCCATTGGACATTTTCTATTAGGATGATGTCTTTTTTAAAGTAAGGGTCCCAGATAACATAGGCAAACTCCAGCAGTGGTCTTAAGTATGTTTTATAAAGTTTAATAAATGTATTTGGTGTTAAGCAAAATTCCGCTAAGTGTACTAAAAATGATAAAATAATTTTATTATACTAATTAAGTATACATGATTCTAATGTTAATTTAGATGATTTAATTTTTAATTTGGCACCGACTTCACCACATTCAGTAGGTAGCATGCCAATACATTTTTCTTTTTGATTAATCTGCCTATTAAGTTATTTCATGATTTTAAGTTTTACAATGGAAGTCGGTTCATTTTTTTGGGCAAAAAAAAATTATGATTATATGCGTTTCCCATTTTAAATCAGATGTTATTGTAACTCCAAGGTCTTTTTGAGATTCAACCGGTGTCAGCTGCTTATTGCCAAGATAGTAAGTCTTACGAGGGTTCTTTTTACCTATATGCAGCACAGTACATTTTTCTACATTGAGGGATAACAACCAGTCCTTAGTCCAATTAAAAATCTCATCCAGTCCTTTTTGGATATTATGGAACTGATTGTTAGGGTTGCCAAACAATTTAGTATCATCAGCAAACAATGAAAAACCAAGCTGTATTTTTTGTTTTAAGTCGGTCAAGTACAAAATGAATAGTAATGGTCCAAGGAGGGATCCCTGGGGCACCCCACTAAGCACTACTCTAGGGCTTGAAAGAGTATTTCCAACCCTTACACAGAAAGTTCTACCTGTGAAAAAATTGCCAATCCATGCAAGGAGTTTCCCTCGTATACCCAGATGCTCCAATTTATGTACTAGTCTCATGAAGGGCACACAGTTGAAGGCTTTTTCATAGTCTAAATATATCACATCTGAAGGTTGACCTTTATCATGATTAACTATTAAATTAATATATTAAGATATAACTTTGTTTATGAAAGACAAAGATTAGTGGAGGGGGATCAATGTAATAAGTATATTATAACAAATTACCTGTCAGTCATGATGTTATGGGTAAACACAGAATATGTGACGTAACAATCCACTGCCTCTGTGCTATCCTTCAAGTTGTCGGGTAAAAGCTGAAAATATTAATCATTAATTGCAATTTGATAAACATTTTTGAAGAGACGTGGGGAACTCCACCGAAAATAAGAAAAAGAAGGAAAACATACGAGGAAATCCCAAATAGGAGGAATGGAATTTTCGGTATTTATTTCCACCGGCAAGGGCTAGCACCTAAATTGTAAGATGATTTTCAAAAAACAAATAGTTTTAGCAAATTTATAATGTGTATTCAAATCCGGCTCGCAGGACCATAGAAAAAAAGGGACTTCCCTAGCAGGTATTACGGGAAGTAAATAAAAGTAGTAATTTTAGGACTGACAGTAAGGTTGGTTGGTATTGTTAAGGGCCGTTATTGTGTGTTGAGTTAAATATAATACGAGTAATGTACATATGTTAATGACTTGGCATACATTTTAAATTTTGAATATCAGTAACGTCCCCGCAATGTTGCCGACGATGTAGAAATTACGTTTAGCTCACGCCATCGTAAACCTTCCTCATTGAAATGTAATTTTTGTTATATTATTCCTCACCAAGTCCAAGTTCTCCACCGCAGCGATGGTAAGGCTGAGCACAAACAGCTGCTTGCCTGATCCCAGCTGGATAAGGCCGTCCTCACACACCAGTCGCGGCTCCAGCTCTGGTGACGAAACCGTCTTCTTGCTCTCCGCTATGTATTCCTCTGTAACCATTGACATATACATCATAAAGAAATAGACGACCATTCCCGCAAAACTTATTTAAGTGGGGTTAGGCGGTCAGCGAAAATTCATATGAAGCGGCTGAGGCGGGGGGGGACGTCCCGGTTGCGCGCCATTCACATTTTTATCAAAAAGTTAATAGAAATGTTTAGTTTTTCAAAAATTTAAATCAGTCACGAAATCGAAAAGGTAAAATACCTTTGTGTCGGTGATTTTAAAACACTTTTTATTATAAAACACGGATGTTATCTGTATTCATATGAAATTTTAGAGGTAACTTCAGGATTTTGTTTGTTTGTAAACTCTTTATTGCACATACACACAAGAAAAATACAAAACATAGTGAAACAAAAAGAGAGGCGTACAATGGCGGGCTTATCCCAAAAAGGGATTTCTTCCAGTCAACCAAGTGTTTTGTGTGTGATTTTTTTCTATCGAGCAAAATTTTTCCCATCGTGTTTTGGAAACAGTCCTCCCTTTAAACATACGTTCTACAATACAAATCAGAAATTTCAGGGCGAAAACTCTTCAATTCTTTAAATAGCAGCTTATAGAAAACAGCCAATATTGCCGTTTTCACTTACTAAGAGCCCTTAACCTATTATAATGTAAACAAATAGTGTTGAGAAACTGGGATTAAATAGTATTGTATTTAACCAATTCAAAGCATTGACGTTTAATTTAATTCTACCCCTTCTATCATCAGACGGTCCACGGCAATCACGGCCATGCACAGGACATTAATAAAATGTTAGGCGACCAAGACTGTTTCATGAGTTTCTTTCGGCATTTCTTCTCAGCAGTGGTCGTTCCGAAATGCTAGTAGTTTGTAGCTTTGAGACTTGATCCACTATAATTATTTAATTAATTTTCCACATGAAAAAAAGCCTTCAAAGAAGGCTTTTTTAGGCCAAGTTTTAATAAAGAATTTCTGATTTCTAAAAATAAGACTGTCCTAATTTTTTACATCAGTATAGTAATTTTCATGATCATACAATATTTACTGATCAACTTACCAAAGCTTCCATGCTGGTCTGAGAGCGAAGAAAAAACATGGAATGTGCCAGCTGCTTCTCTTTCCGCGCAGATTGTAAAAGTCAATCGAGGAAAAGGGCTTTAAACTGGGGATTCCTCCACTCATAGACGACAGGCTAGCAACCTGTCACTATACCTGAATCTCTATTTCATGAGAGAGCCCACTATTCTTCGAGTCTCACGACTCTTGGCTCTGTCTGCCCTGTAAGGGATAAAGACGTGATCCTATGTATGTAAGTATGTAACTTACCAAATGTGAGTAGGACCGACTTCCCAGACAGTGTGTTAGTCGCGGAAGGCACCGGAGGATACGCCACTTCGTTGCTGTGGAACATTCGTAGCTCATTTCTCTGAAACATTAATAAACGTACATACAAGGTACTTTTTATCTAAAAATTCTCTAGGGAATAGACCCCCGAGCATAGCTAGCTAGTAAATAGTTTCTTACTTGATATACTCACACTGGATGGATTTTAGAATATTTAAGACCTAATGTACCAAATGAACGCAATAAAGAAATTGAGAATTGAGAATACAATGAATGAATAATTTACAAAAACCTCCGACTTCACATTGAAAAATGCTAATTACTCCTAATAGCCCGTCGGAAATAGACAATAAATTCGCAAAGCGTGATGTAGTTTTGCATTTTTGGTATGTTGTATGGGTGTGTTAGGGTAGTTTAAATTAAAAAATGCAACTTCGAAAACCTTGTGGAAATTGAGAAAATAGAGAAAATTTTCGAAATTTTCGGTCTTTTTAGAGTATTTGCCCTGCATGGCCAAAACTATACATTTTTTGCGAACGATGTTATCTACAAGTATAAACTGTATTCAATTACCTGCAATTTGGATCCTATTTTAGCTCTATTGACCTTATAAGAGCTGAGCTAGAGCATTTCAAAGATGACCAATTTTTCTCGAAAATAGCCTTTTTCGATTTTATTGTCATATATTTCGTAAAATATTCGCAAAACTGCTTGTTGTACAAAAAACAATTACCAAAAATATTTTAAAGTACATATTTAGCTACCATTACTACCTAAAACGAGGTCTATGAGATCTCAATCTGAATAAAACGCGAGAAGCTAAATAATTTACAGAGTCAAAATAATCTAAGTATACAGGTTTATTGCAAATTAGACAGAAATTTTATGAATAGCTTGGAAGGTCTTTTACATTCATACCCAAAATTCGGTTACTGCTGACCAGCCAAGTAGGAGTCAGACTCACGCACGAAGGGTTCCATATCATTTTCTTAAAAAAATGGCAAAAATATACGTTTGTTGAATGGAAGCGTTTAGTATTTTTTTACAGTGGTAACAGAAGTATATTATGATTGATGGTTTATGAAATACAGCCTGGTAACATACAGACAAACAGTGGAGCATCCAGTTTTGGGTACGGAACCGTAAAAAAGGCCATTGACTATGAATTGTTCATAGTCAATCTTCGTTTTTTCCGGGGTTGGGATTCCCGTTCCTCGTGATGATGGGAAAGATCAAAAAGAACGCGTTCATGGTCTTCCTCTTGTTCATGTTCCTCTTCATTATTCTGAGGAAGAAGTTCTTTTTCGTCTTCCTCTGAGTCATCCCCAATGGATGCTATGTTGTTGCACGACTTCCCTCCACAATTCAAACAAAGAACTGAGCATTTCAGCCCAGCTTTTAAGCAACTGCATGCCCCTCTACATCCCTTTTTGCATTTGCAGGCTATCATTTTTAGAAGCTGGGCTGGAGCTGGCTCTTTGTTTGTTGTGATCGGGATTAGGCCACGGGTGCTGATTTCCCAGCCCCACTCGGTGGGATCCTTTTCTACCCCCAGCCACTTTTGCACTTGGTGGTAGGTGCGAAAGGCATGAAAAGCGGAAGCTTCGGTAGTAGGTGGCAAACGTGCGAGATTCGTTTTTGCATTTGCCGCTGTTTTCACAAACAACGTGAATCTCAGGTCATGCAGTGTCTGAGTACTCGCAATGCCTCCGAATAGAGCTACCAGACACTTTTCACCAGCTTGCAATATTTTCCTGCGTTGCATCTGGCTGGAGGAAAATGGTAGCCAAGTCTACAAGGTCCTGCCTTTTCTGAAATTGACCCCACAATTTCTGTTTTCCTTGCCAGAAAAGAGCAGACGTGGTATCACATCCCGTAAAAGCGTGGATAAACAGTTCCATTTTATTGGGCATTTCAACTTCTCCTCGGTTGAACGCGTTAGTGGTATATTGAACGCACCCGGCCTCGTTTCTATTGCGCCCACGTTTCTGTAAGCGCAAGTTCTTGACATCAGTACCCAATCCACAGAGGAACTTTACTTTTCCAAACGTATGCCCAGTAATTTGTGTCACTCCTATAAGACCTTTTTCTCGAGCTATGTGGCAATTCACTTCAGGCCCAGCCACGACTCCACTGCTGATTGATAAAAGTTTTTCAGTTAGTTAGTTGAGTTGTTGCCTCTAAAACCCATTTTACCTATTTCATTGTTTTGAGATTGTGAGTGACCTGTTAGTCTTACAGACTTCATTTTGGGCTCTTATAAATGCTTAATAAGTACTTAAAAATATTTTTGGTTATTGTTTTTTGTAAAACAAGCAGTTTTGCGAATATCTAACGAAATATGTCATAAAAATCAAGAAAAAACTATTTTCGAGAAAAATTGGTCATCTTTCAAGTGCTCTAGCTCAGCTTCTATAGGGTCAATAGAGCCAAAATAGGATTCAAATTGTAGGTTATTGAATACCGTTTATACTTGTAGACAACACCGTACGCAAAAAATGCATAGTTTTGGCCATGCAGGGCGAATACCATAAAAACACCGGAAATTTCGAAAATTTTCTCTATTTTCTCAATTTCCACAAGGTTTTCGAAGTTGCATTTTTTAATTTAAACTACCCTAACACACCCGTACAACATACCAAAAATGCAAAACTACATCACGCTTTGCGAATTTAGACTGATTTTCTGTCAATTTCTGACGGGCTATAAAGGCTGAACTGATTTCGATGAATCTTGGCTTCTAAGCTCACACTAGATTAGGTTATCTTCTAAACAAAAAAAAACTAAATCAAAATCGGTTTATCTGTTTGGCAGCTACGATGCCACAGACAGACATACAGATACACAAACACAGATACGTCAAACTTATGACACCCCTCGTTTTGAGTCAGGGGTTAAAAAGTAAAACTTACAGGCGTGTGTGTGCTGAGGGATCCTTTTATTTCTCATAAGGTTAATAATCATAATATGGTTTGTCATAAGGCCTTTCTCATAATTTTTTTATCATAATATTTTATTTAAATAATGTTTATTGTAATAATATTAGTGTAGGCATAATTATAGATTGTCATACTGAATTTTCTTATAAAATGGTTTATCATAATGGATTTGTCATAATTGTTGTAGTCATAAACATACTTTATTTTTTATTTTGTTGATGGTTTCCTGATTCGAGTCTGAAAATGTGATATTTGATTATACCTATTTCACATTAAGTTGACAAAGACACTAGTATAGGTTAGGGTGCGGCGGGGGTGGCCCTTGGGCCACCCCTAAGCCGCGAACATAAACAACAAAAAAACAAAAACTTAACAAATCTTACCTTTTCTCTGAGTACATCCGTACATTATGAGTTATCTTTTCTCTGTACTTTATGAGTATTACTATTATTATATTATGATTATTTATGTTTATGACAATTTGTATTTATTACAAAACAATTATGTTAAAGTTTAATTTTAATTTATGTTAATTATGATTATGTGAAAAAACATTATTTCAAACTATATTATAACAAATATTTTTATAAGAATCATTAGAGACCCGTGTGCTGAGCCTGTCCTCTATGGTAAGGCTAGCAGCTGTGGATGGCAACACTTGCCCTCTGCCTTCACGCCCAGCAGCCTGTGCCATGTGTGCTTCACCTGCAAGTGTAACTTACAGGTGTGTGTGTGCTGAGCCTGTCCTCTATGGTAAGGCTGAGCAGCAGCTGCAGATGGCAACACTTGCCCTTCGCCTTAACGCCCAGCAGCCTGTGCCATGTGTGCTTCACCTGCAAGTGTAACTTACAGGTGTGTGTGTGCTGAGCCTGTCCTCTATGGTAAGGCTGAGCAGCAGCTACAGATGGCAACACTTGCCCTTCGCCTTAACGCCCAGCAGCCTGTGCCATGTGTGCTTCACCTGCAAGTGTAACTTACAGGTGTGTGTGTGCTGAGCCTGTCCTCTATGGTAAGGCTGAGCAGCAGCTGCAGATGGCAACACTTGCCCTTCGCCTTAACGCCCAGCAGCCTGTGCCATGTGTGCTTCACCTGCAAGTGTAACTTACAGGTGTGTGTGTGCTGAGCCTGTCCTCTATGGTGAGGCTGAGCAGCAGCTGAGGATGGCAACACTTGCCCTCCGCCTTAACGCCCAGCAGCCTGTGCCATGTGTGCTTCACCTGCAAGTGTAACTTACAGGTGTGTGTGTGCTGAGCCTGTCCTCTATTGTGAGGCTGAGCAGCAGCTGCAGATGGCAACACTTGCCCTCCGCCTTAACGCCCAGCAGCCTGTGCCATGTGTGCTTCACCTGCAAGTGTAACTTACAGGTGTGTGTGTGCTGAGCCTGTCCTCTATCGTGAGGCTGAGCAGCAGCTGCGGATGGCAACACTTGCCCTCCGCCTTCACGCCAAGCAGCCTGTGCCATGTGTGCTTCACCTGCAAGTGTCACTTACAGGTGTGTGTGTGCTGAGCCTGTCCTCTATTGTGAGGCTGAGCAGCAGCTGCGGATGGCAACATTTGCCCTCCGCCTTCACGCCCAGCAGCCTGTGCCATGTGTGCTTCACCTGGAAGTGAACATTTCAATTGGAAATATAAAAAAATAAATAAATAATAGCAACTTAAAAATATAAAACTTAAAAAAATATAAACAACAAAAAAAGACTTGTAGATCAGAAAGATGAAAGAATAAATCACTTACACAAAATAATCTGCATAGTTAATAATGCAGATTATTTTGAATTTTATATAAGAAGGAAGGAATGGCAGAAGGGTAGGATTAAATTCTTCAGAATCTGATACATGTGTGTGTGTGTGCCTTTGGAATTGCAAGCATTCTTAAACTCCATTTATTCTTACCAGTCCTATCATGTAGTAGAATATAGTTAACACCGCTGGGTTGTGTGTTTGAAAAGAAAAGGACTACCAGCCATTACTGCCAAAAAGCAGTATTATAACCACTAATTGACCATTTTTCTGGAACTAAACAAAACAAAATCTTACATCAACAAGTTTGTTTGACGGACACGGTTGTGCTCCCAAGAGGCTGAGCAGCAGGTATCCGACCTTGTCCTTCTTTCCCTGTGTGCCTACGCTGAACACTTCAATCTTGACAGGAACATTCTGGACTCGGAGACTGGAATTTGATTGTAATTTTGTGAACTTTGTTTTTTAGTATTGTAACTTGCAAGGAAAAAAAATAGTAAAATTTTAAATGTGGTTCTAAACTTAGTCTCGTCGCAGTAGCGAAGTTTTGGACTGGAGGGCGTAACAGCACGGGAAGGCAGTCACAACCGCCCGCTAGCAAACCGCCACCCGCGGGGTCCGCCTCTTGGCTTGGCCCTTCGCACACTGGCGCTCGCAACTAAGTTCAGAGCCACCATCCTATTTTATTCATGTTATAGGTACCTTCTGAATCTCCGTTTTTCTGCTTCCCAAACAAGTTCAGCATCGAAATATGGAGCGTGTGTTGGTACGGTAGGGTCAGTCTCAAGGATATACCCATTGAGAGACCCGCTGACAATAAATGGGCTTCGTAAAAACCCAAAGCCGAGACCTAAAAAGAGAGTTTGTCAATATTTCATACACCTTACCCTTCACAGCTCTTTTACGCTCTAAACTACTGATGGATGACTTTGCTTACCTTCTTTTACATGAAGAACTATTTGGATACTCGGTCCTCGCAATTCGTCCATGAATATTTCCTTCTAAACAAAAATAATATAAATTCAAATCAAACACAACGTAAATATTTCCTTCCAAAATCAAAGAATGAAGTGACATGACAGGACAGTATTGACATGACATTTTGTTTGACTGACGTTGACATACTTTGACATAAAAAGAACAATGTTACCACCACTAAAAATGAAAGTATTTTTTTAGCTGGCTGTACTGCGGATACCGCTACGAAAAACGAAACCCGCGAAAATCAAAAACATTTCATGTCAACCTAGAAATAGAGGAAATGCACATAATTGCATGACCTGTTTAATTTAAAATGGTGAAAATATGGACATTATTTAATGGTTATTAGAGTAAATAAATAATAGTAAAAAAGATTCGAATTTAACGTGTATGTGCATGATTACATTTTATTTGAATAATCTTGAAAGTTAACAAATTAATACAAACCGAGTCAAGTCAAGAGGTTAATGACTTTGACTTTGGCAAACAAAATGGCAAGTTATTTCAAAATGAAATTCGATCGAAAAAATGCTAATATAATCGTTGAATAATTGTAATAATTAGAAGTTTGTATTAAGGATAGCACTTAATAATCTTTACCAATGAAGAAGTTTTTAAAGGAATATAAATCACAAGCTCTGAATTCTCTGAAAAGCTGTTCAGATTCACAAACGTCAGTTCCATTTGGGTATGTAAACAAATCGTGTCTTGTTTGAAAGTTTTCTCGAACTACCCTAGGTAATGATAAATTAAATTTAAATTAGAAATCAATGGTTCTATTGTAATAGTTGTGCGGTGAGTTTCTGCGATCACAGCCGCAGACTACGGTCAAGCGAGGCCCGAACACGACCGGTGCGGATGAAGTGGATCAACGGAGCGCGACGAAAAGTAATTTGTATAAAAAACTAAATTCAGCTCATTGCGAACGGCGGCGTGCTGTTCGTGATGTTTTGTCTGACCGCACAATATATCGGCGGTCATTGTTGCTAGTCGTTTTTTGTAACGATCGGTCTTCTAATGCGCCGGTAATGTTCGGTACGCGTTCTTATTTCGCCAGTCTTCAGTTGAAAAGTTACACAAATTCGACAAAAGTTTTTGGACGTTGTTTTATGTAGTGTCGGAATAGTGGACAGAAAAGTGGATTCGTTGCAGGACATGGGGGTGTTCAAGTGGCTACGCCGGTAAGTTCAACCGCTTTAACTACTTATTTCTATTTCATAGTTATTTGTCTAAATATCATCGATTATTCGGTACCGAATGTACAATTCGAAAAGAGGATTTTTATGCATTGAACCTTGCATTGATATAAAAAAACTGACATCTTCAAAAGCTGTGCATAGTGGTGCCGTAACATGTAACTAGGTACCTACCTACTTATATCATTATGAAAAGATTTGTGTAAATTTTTAAAAAGTACCTCCGGACTAACAGTATCATCGAGTGAGTGACACCAGAAATACCTATTTTAATTTTTTTTGGTAATTCCAAAACTATGCAAAAGTAAGTTAACTGCACTTTTCACTTGGATCTATTTCTATTATTACTATTTCCAAAAATTATACACACATAAATTAATAGTTATATATAGAAGAAAAGATAAAAAAAAAAACATTCTTAAAGTTAGTAAAAGTTGTTTAAGAAGAGGTTGCTAGTCCAAACAATTATTTTCTAATAAATCTGATATATTAATCCTCTTACCCTATCATTTATTCAGATGTAAGACCTCTTTACCTATGTTTGACAATAAAGATATTTTGATTTTGATTTTGATTTTTTTTCATGAGAAAATCAAACAACAAATTCATGTTTTATGTTAAAAAAAAAAAGAAAAAAAAAACTAGTTAGTTAAATTTAGCTCACACTTTTTTTTTGGCCAGTGACAAACACACAATGACTCTGCTATCCATTGATCCATGATACTGGCCACCTAGAAACGCCATCAGATCCTTTTCATCTAATTTGAATGCATGGAGGTCACCCTGGGCCTGGCTACCTATTGTTGGTTTTCATACAGTTTAATTATTGCATGAATGACACACCTGTCGGTGCACTGGTATTCCAAAAAGGCCTGCTCTCATTTATCTGTTGTAAATAAAAAAAATCTTGTTTCATTTACAAAAATACAAAACCTTAAAACTTCAACTTACAATGATTTTTTTAATTTCTTATTATTGTTTACTAGTTGCATTATTGCATCATTATTTTAACCACCTTTTAATCTGGTTCATCACCTCAGCAATAGTTTCTATCTAAATCATAGGAAAGTTGAAGAAATCCCAAATTGTACAGGGATATTATTATTGTCATGAAAGAAGTTTAAAAACGGGAAAAAGGTGTGATAATATGTATGTAAGTTTAAAAACGATGTTTTCTCAAAATCATTAGGCAAAAGTACCTACCTCTATAGAGAAAGTTAAAGTGGATTTTCTTATTTGAATCATACAAGAAATTAGGAGTACCTAATTACTTAAATTCACATTAAACTGTTACAACTGACACTTCCATGTTTTCTCCATCCCTGTTACATGAATGTCTAGCCTAGCTGTAACTATCATTGTCTGGATGTGACAATATTTTTGATAATGCATTATTATACATATTTAATAACATTCCCATGTTAACAATAAAATCTTGTGATTGACACACAATGCATCAGTCACCTTGCTCCACATAATTATTGGTTAATTCTTCACACTTGCTCAATTTTTCCAAGCATTTTATATGTATATTTTTACACGGTTTTTTTAACTAACTATCTTTTGCCCTCGACTTCTCCCGCGTGAATTGCCCACGGGAACAGTGCTATTTTCCAGGGCGAAAAGTAGGTACCCTATGTCCTCAGCACTTCTAACTATGTGTAAGCGAAATTTCTGGAAGATTGAATAGATAAAGCGTGAAGAGGTAACAAATAACAAATTCACTTTCACATTTATGATATTAGTTAGGATTAGATTCCTAATATTTGGTTGGGTAGGTCATACCTGTGGTCGAACTTACCTTGGTTCATTAGATAAGGAATGAAAATAAATTTTGTAGGTGGTAATAATCGTGTAACATTGTGCCAACATTTTTTATGCTAAATATCATTTACTCTCATAGTCATTGTAGTGTTACTCAGAGAAGTACCTTTGTTTTCGTCGCGTCCGTAATCCAATTGCTGCATTACTTGCATTCAAGCTGCTGCGTCACATGCACAAGGTCGTTTTTGCGCCAAAATTCTTTACGTCAAAGAAATTATACATTTATGGCAGGACGTTCAAAAACAATATAAATTACCGCATCACAGAAAAAATCGCACGGAATATAAAAAGCGGAAAGCGATTTCTTTGTTTAAACCTTCGTTTGAACGCATTATCTATCAGCCAGATTTGAAAAATTCTCTTCAATCAAGTAGGTAACTGAGTAAATTTTAATCCCAAAATTACTTGAGATAAAAATCAATTTTAGCTTTTACATCTTGATTCTAAGTACCTACCTAGCTCTATGGATTTACCTGACCGTTTTAATAAAATAAAAAACAAAATCTAAACGATTATCAAAGTGGATCCCCTGACGATCAGCAAATAGAAGACGGGCGTCTATTAGGCGGCCAAGATACATCTCTTGATAAGATGGCTTCAAATGGCCCAAATAGCTTTATTGAAGATGCAAGATTATTTTAATTGGACCATGTGGCAATTTGTAAATTTGTTGTTCATCAAGACTCTGTTTTAAGTTTTACGTAATCGCTAATAGAATTTGGTAAAAACAAAAAAAGTCCGCGTAATCAACAACCAGCATTCAAGGGGAAATTTTCGCCGTCCGATAATAGCTCCGTTGCTTTTCGGATTTAAAATCGAAATCCTCGGTATCGATTACATCTTGCATGCTTACATAGAAGCCAATGCAAGATAACTATACTACTGCAGCTGACTGTAGGTACAGTCGGGGGCAGATCAAACTCACCGAATCCTATTTCAAGGGGTAATCTTAGAGATGTAACCGCCCAGGTTAAAATCCGAGATTGAGTTAAAACCCAGTTGTCACCCATTTGTTAGTGTGGTTGGTTACCCATCGATAGGTAGTCTCATCATGGTCTCATGTCTCATCTCAAGTTAGGTTTATTTGCCTCCGACTGTACATAAAAGATGTCAATCTTAATTATTTCGCGAGAATACCGCTCGAATTATTATTATTTCAATAAGTTTTCTATTACAGTTCTTCAAGTGTATCGGTTGATTCGCGATTCTCCCACGCTTTTGCCATCTAAGCGCTGCCCACCATTAGTCATAGCTTCACTTTTTTCCCGCCAATTGTTGCTTTTAACGCGGAATTTACTTAGCATGCGGCACCGCCGGAAAACGTTACTCACTAATAGTCCGATCAACGAGGAGTTTCGTTGTATGGAGACTTCCGAATAATTCATCTGTCTATGAAACTTGGCACATGGTGAAAATAGGTAAAACTCATTATAGATATACAATAATCTAATAACTTTTATTACGAGAAGTTAGGTATTTTTACCTAAACATGAAAATCCTTTATAGCTCTCTGTGAAAAATTCCTCCGGCTGAAATTCTTTCTGTATACGTACCTATGTACTACTTAGAATATGTATATAGAAGAATCTAATTTTTTTTCCACTTCAAAGATACCCCAAATTTAACTTTTAACATTTTGCACTATAACTTCTACTGAAAAATTGCTCTGCTCATTTTTATTTTTTAATATGCTTTTATATGTTCAAATGCATAGCTTTTCTCAGTTATCTAAAAGTTTTTCATTTTGAAACATATTTTTTTAATTTTTGCTTAATAACGTTATATGAAAAATTTCTCCGTCCATTCTTATACATCTATTGGTCATTTGATTATATATTAAAACAGATTCATCAATAATCTAACAATTTTTCGAACGGTAATATACTTTTAAGGAAATACTAAACGGCAGACGAGATGCAGTTTGCGGGCTAAAGTCAGCGATAAGTTCTTAATACTACTACCGTAAGGTTGAAATTGTAACAAAAGTTAGGCGCATATCCGTAGCGAGTTTTTCATTACCTTTAATGTTTATGCCTTAACAAGAAAGTAGGTAGGTATATTTCGAAATAAAACACCCTATTAGTTTAGGGTATATAGTACTCTGTGGTTTAGGTAAAATAACTTTCTTTTTTATTAGGTATACAAAAGCATGTGTAGGTAGGTACATGTTTTTGTATACCTAATAATTTTAAATTATAACTACAAGTCACGCGGTGAATTTAGATAACTTTATTCTTCCGTCATTATTAAATTTAAATACAAACAAGACAAACGTCCCACCTCAGAGATGGTTTCTTCCCGGTTTAAACCCGGGAGGATTGAAACTTTCCATTTCTTCCCGAAAAGCTGGAAAGATAAAAATTCTGAATTTGGTTTTTCGAACTCTATTTCAGAAAATTAAGATATAAAATACTATAAAAATGTTATTAAAATCATTAAAATGTATAATTTAATTATCCTAGTGCAGTTACGGATAGAATTTAGGCCACTTCATCCCCTCCCGACTAAACCGTTATTGTATATTGTTAAATGACTATACTATTTTATGAAATTTTGCAAAAAGAATCCTCATATGCCATAAGTCAAAGTCAATTTTTTTTATTGAAACTTGGCCTTCAAAGAAGGCTCTTTTTCACGTCGAAAACTAATTATTTAAATCATAATATATTATGTCTCAAAGCTACCAACTACTAGCATTTCGGAACGACCACTGCTGAGAAGAAATGCCGAAAGAAACTCATGAAACAGTCTTGGTCGCCCAACATGCCAGAGGGGCTATTTATTAACTTTATAGGTACATACACTAGATTGTGTACAGTCAAAAATAAAATATAAGAAACCACAATGAAATGGTTAAGAACAAAAAATAAATGTCGAATCAAAATCGAGCAGACCAGTTCCCCCTGGCAACACTAAGTGAGTAGGTACTAAGAAAGGAATTTTGGAAATTTGAATTCGAAAAAGGGAGTTCAGAGTTTGTATAAAACTTCGTCATTTTTGAAGCTATACTTCTGAATATTTATATTAATGTTCTTACTTAGATAAAGTTTATAATGTCATTATCAAATTCAAAGATTTTCACCCCTAAAGGGCAAAAAATTGAGATGAAAGTTTTACTGACAGACAACGCACTGCCAAAACCGCTAAGGCAAGAAGCATGACATTATGCACAAATATTCCTCAAGTAGCGTAAGTGAGTACTAAGAAAGAACTTTTGGAAATTTAACCCCTAAAGGAGGTATAATATTTGTATAAAACTTCTTAATTTTTCAAGCGAGACTCATGAAATTTTAGATTTACGTTCTTGGTTAGTAAAAAGTAAATATGACATTACCAAATTCAAATATTTTAACCCACAAAGGATAAAGTGGGGATGATAGTTTGTAATAACAGACAACGCACAGCCAAAACCGCTAAGGCAAGAAGCATGACATTTAGCACAAATATTCCTCAAGTAACGTAAGTGAGTACTTAGAACGAACTTTTGGAAATTCAATCCCTAAAGAGGTAAAATGAGGGTATAATATTTGTATGAAACTTCTTAATTTTTTAAGCGAGACTCATGAAATTTTAGATTTACGTTCTTGGTTAGTAAAAAGTAATAATGACATTATCAAATTCAAATATTTTAACCCACAAAGGATAAAATGGGGATGATAGTTTGTACTGACAGACAAACGCACAGCCAAAACCGCTAAGCCATGAAGCATGACATTTTGCACGAAGATTCCTCAAATGACGTGGTAAGTGAGCACTTAGAAAGGATTTTTGGAGATTCAACTCCTTAAGGGGTATAAAGTTTGTATGAAACTTTGGTCATTTTTGAAGCGAGATTCATGAAATTTTAGACTTACGTTTTTAGTTAGTAAAAAGTAATAATACCATTACCGAATTTGAAAATTTCACCCCATAAAGAGCTGAAAATGGGGATAAAAGTTCGTACTGACAGACAATGCACAGCCAAAACCGATAGGACAAAAAGCATTTTGCAAAAGCACAAATATTCCCCAAATAACGTAAGTGAGCGAGCACTTGTAAATTACAGGTGAAATAAATAAATTATAATTAGTATTTAAACATTTATCTAAATTCAATTACCCAATTAATTTGATATTAGCTATGAAACCACAGAAATATCTGGGGCTGCGCATGAGTAAGCTTATTCCTTGCGACCGTCACGTTCCGCTGCTCGTAACAAAGTGCAGTCTTTTTCGGTCGTTTCGTTCACCACGCCTCGCCGCCGCCGCCACGTGGGGCAAGCGTTGACGTCAGCGCTCACTAGGTAGCGCTAAAATCGTGTTGTAGCTGATACACTAAGAAAAGATTTTTGGAAATTCAACCCCTAAAGGAGTAAAAAGGGTTAAATTTTAGATTTAACCGTTCTTAGTTAATTAAAAGTAATAATGCCGTTATCGAATTCAAAAAATTCAAGTACGGTAGGTTATTTAATTAAATTAAGAAAATTATTATTACAAAATCATTCAATGTCGTAAGATTTAAAAAAAAAAACCGGCCAAGTGCGAGGCAAACTCGCGCACCGAGAAGGATTCCGTACCCGCAAAGCATCTCACGTTATAGCTCTAACTAAAAGACCAAAAACATACTTAACTTTGCAGTTCGATCCCTAAGATTCATACTAAATCCAGCGCAAAAATAAATTTGTAGCACTTTTTTTAGACTTTCAACAACATAATATTTACAATTTTCAGATTTATTCATGTATAAGTACTGTTAGACCTTGCTTTTTCTTTTCTTTCAAATTTCATAATGCCTTAAAGGCAACGGGAAGTATCCCATAGGTTTTGATTGCTGCCTGAAATCGCAATGGTCTTACAGTACTTGTACAGGAATAAATCTGAAACTGAAAATATTTAGCTGAAAGCTAAAAAATCGTTTCCTCCCAGATTTTGGGAAGAAATGGAAAGTTTCGGGAAAATTGGGTTTTTGCCCAGGATTAAACCCAATCTTTCCGCAGCAATTATCTCTGTCCCGTCTCGTACAAGTCGGTACACAGTACACGCACACATACACAACTGCTTCGTTTTGTATCCAATGATATATTATAATACAGATATGTTACGTTCATAGTAATTTGCGTTTTAGGTCTGTTCCGAGCAATCCAAAACTACACACATCGACAAGTTTTACTGATAAGTAAGACAAAAGATATAAAAGAGCATGCGAATGAAAGAGATAGGTAGCAATAGTTTTCAATGATTCCTCGTCAAATGTTTCTTATGCATAGAGTAACATTTTTTGTTGTAGAGAGGACACTTATTTGAAAAGAAAGTACATGGGTAAGAAATAAAACATCTTATAAAAGTAAATCATATATATTAAAATATTTAACAATTCAGTGTCGGAAAAAACTCGGAAACCTAATTGATAAAAAGAAAAACAATAGTAATCCTCAATTATCAGTATAATGTATTATAATAGTAGAAAATCGAATTCAGTGAAACTATTTTAATGTTTATTAAATTAGTCCATTACACACATTAGATAGCTATTATAATAACGAACAATAATAAAAAACAACTGAACATTAATTTTAGGCATTGAAGTCACCATCAGTCACAGACATAATATTACCTAGACCCCGCAAGTCTCATCGCCTGCATAGAAAACGAGCGTGTCAATATTTTTTTACCTACTGTGACGTCACATAAGCGATTTAGTGATGGGAACGCTCGCCATACATGCAAACGATTCAAAGGTGTCGCCGCCGCCGCCCTTTACTTTCCAAATTGATACTGTAAGCAATTTTACAATACCGATATTATAATCGATTATTCGAGTTCATCGACAGAGGAATGAGAAAACGGCAGAGAAATGATAAATCATTAATAACTTGTCTTTTTCTCTACTACTGCGAAGCTAAAAGAAAGGTTTTATTTAAGATTTTAATCAAGTTGGATAAAAATTACATTGTTTGTATGTATGCATGTTTGTCCTGCGATAACTCTCGAACCGTTGATCCGATTTTGATGAAACTTGGAATATACATAGAAATGATTTATAGAATGTTTATGTTTGTTGTGCATCTAAATTGGTCCAGCCGTTTTTGAGATATTCGATTTTTTATTTTAATACATATTTTATTTTAATTTTTGCGAGGGTTCCGTTTTTACCTTTTGAGGTACGGAACTCTAAAAAAAATACATGACACAGAATATCATTACTCTGTCATTATCATTCCTCTGTGTCCAAATCGATTAGGCTTTTAGAATCGATTAGCTTTTCTGTGCGGTACAGCACTATTTGCCTTTTTTGACAGAAAAATGAGATTAGTGATCGTACCACTAAGCTAAACGACGTGTGAACGTATAGTTCGTTTTAACATTCATTGCGTGTTTTTAAAGATAAGCCCTACAACACTCCTTTTAAAAGCGGCAATGTATTTTAAATCAACAATACACACTCGCATACATAGTTTTCTTTGTAAAATCGCCAAATCCATGCCGGGGACACAAAATAATTGTTTTTTTAGTTAAAAACAACACCATTTTAAAACAAAATTACTTACCGATGATAAGAAATGTTTCCTTTATCTCGTTCCCCTTTTTGTGTATTGTTTCTTCAACTCAATACCGCGCAATTAGGCATTTTTTACTTTTTGTAATACGTCTGACTGCGAGAACGTTCGACCGCGGACTGAATGAACGAGCGTTAAATGAAGTTGAATCATCTTCCTATTTACACGCGAAGTACATACACTTGCGGGGTCTAGGTAATATTATGTCTGTGCCATCAGTATTCGATTCTGCACTAACTAATCTATGTCCGCAGCGCACGCATCCTTGTCGCTCTCACGTCAAAACTAGAATCTCTCTTTCTTTGTCTGAACATGGCGTCAGTGAGTGAAAAATAATTGAAATATACTAAACAATCCAAACTATTTTTGCATACTTACATGTGATAAGAGATCCCTTGTACTTTGTTAACTTTAGAATCATAATTGGTACACTTTCGAAACACACACGATGGCATTTTTAATATATCAGGACACAGGAACTTACGACGCGGTACGTTCGACGAGGCGCTTGGCGCAGACTGATTACAAGACGTTCCAATTGGGTCGTATTCGAGTCTGTAGTGATAACTACAGAATTATTTTGAACTTCTAACTGGTCAACTTTGCATGTCATATTTTAGGTGAAATAGTTGATATATTGGGATACTATTCCTGTGGCGTATTACCTGCATGATAGGCTCTCGACTCACTACAATAGCAGGCATTCAAATCCATTAGTCTCCAGACAAATTGAATGGGAAAGTGACACACCAGTACACAAATTTCATATGTTGTTTTTACAATACTTATTAAGAAAACAGGGAGACCCGCTCATCAAAACGTTCTTTGAGTCACGCCGAAACCATTGGTAGCAATAACTCGACGCGATTTTGTGTACTTACGGAATTATATCAAAAACTAAACATTCATAACAAAACATTCTATGATTAAATTAGACTGTCAACAAAATCTGCAGAGTTGGACGTCTGACATTGACAGCTGGTGACACACGTTCCGTATCAGTTCCTAACCAACCTTTCTTATCATAAACAAATAAGAAATCATGGCTGGATTGTTGTAGAATTTTAATTATTCTCCTTTAATATCGTCGACTTAGATTGTTATAATATTCAACGAATAAATACCTTATTTAAACAATAGTTCTTTTAAAGAATGTTTAAAAGTTGGTTTGACGTGCGTCCGAATTGGGCGAAATGGAGCGCGACGAGGCGGAATGTCAAATCGAGTGGAGAGGGATCGGTCTCTTCCTGGTGAGGCCGCCACGACACGTAACATGGCTTGAGCAGAATCATTAAATTTTTTGGGTTTTTTCACTTTCGCCGCCCTCGGCACCCCGTCATGGGACTATAGTTTAACCTTTAGCTTTAAAATCCGCGATACGCGCAAGGACACAGGGGATACTTGCCGCCACGAAGTTGTCAGGAGGATGAGCTGTTGATATCCACGTGCCCGCCCGGCCGTATGAATTGGCGCTTCCTGGAGTGTCCTCCCATCACCAGAGGGTGCGGTTCTCCCGGACCGTGGACCGCATGCCACGGCGCAGGCCCCGTCGTCGGCGACCCCAAAGTGCAACACACGGATCCTAACCTTATTTCCGAAGGCCGCGTCGCCGCCCCCGATCCGATGTCCCTGTAATGGCTCAGCGCAAACCTCGGAAGGTCCAGCCAGCGTCTACTATCTCGCATACAACGGAGCGTCGCAGGAGCGCCGTGCCTCTTTGATGTCGCGACCAGCGCCAGTGCTCGAACCCAACGGATCATAACGGTGAACGGAACGACGTTCTAAGTGCGCACAGACGTTTGTGTACGGACCTGGCCAGGTACCTTATATTTGGTTTATGTTAATTTTAACTTTTAATTGCGACAAAGACTTATCAGATTTTGGTATTAGTATAACATGTGCCCGCCCTCAGCGGCTAGTGTGTTTATGGAATAAAATGCTATACTCTATCCCAACCATATTGTATTAATGATATCACCCTGCCCATGACTCCCAGGACCTAAGGCTTACTAGACAAGAGGTCCTTGTACTTCAAAAGTGCGAGGCTCTATCCTGAGCATTACATCCGGCTCTCTCTAAAGTAATTGTTCGTGTATAATCGCACTGCGCAGGGATATTGCCCGTCTTCACTTCAAATAGTCGGAGACCCCTGCGCACACCGCACAACATACACCTTACTTTTTATTTTTTTTATTTTTTATACACGACAAGTCTTCACAGCGCGCGCGCCTATAACATATCTGCCTCTTTTATATAGTATATCATTGTTTGTATCTAATAAATAAAATGATAATAATAAATATTTAAGGACAAATTACACAGATTGAGTTAGCTCCAAAGTAAGTTTGAGACTTGTGTTATGGGATAACTCAACGATACTATATTTTATAACAAATACATATATATATATAGGTATAGATAAACATCCAGGTCTATCTTGACCCAACCGGGGATCGAAGTCGGGACCTCCGGTGTGGTGTGGTTGTGCGGCGGCGGCGGGGCGTGATGACCATTAAACCACGAAGACGTCAGTATTTCGAGCGAGACGCCTGCGCGGCCGGTCTGTACCTTTAGCACGAACTGGGCACCAGCAGGCACCGCGCTCTACAGCGCGAGCGCCCCGCACCCCGGCACCCCTCTGCACTCCCGCGCGCCCAGGCTGCTAAGCGGCCACGCGCGCGGCAATACTCAGCTTAACAATTTTTATTTAATTCTTTTGTTGACTTGACATTTATTTTTGTTTAAATTAATGATTTATATATAATTTGTTAATTGATATTTCAAAACCTTGGTATTTAGTTGAATTTTAATTGGATTATTGAAAAATCTATTATACTTAATAGAGCTACCCCTAACTAAGAAACGTAGTTAATTTACCTGAGCAATTATTACCACGACGTTATTATAATATTGTAAAGGAAAATCTTTTACATAACTTATAAAAGCTATTTGTTTTAGTAAATAAAAGCATATTAAAAATTATATATAATTATCAGAGCAATTTTTCAGTAGAAGTTAGTTACCAGCTACGGGCATGCACCAACTTTATTACAATTTCAACCTTACGGTAGTAGTATTAAGAACGTATCGCTGACTTTAGCCCGAAAACTGCATCTCGTCTGCCGTTTAGTATTTCCTTAAAAGTATATTACCATTCGAAAATTTGTTAGATTATTGATGAATCTGTTTTAATATATAATCAAATGACCAATAGATGTATAAGAATGGACGGAGAAATTTTTCACATGACGTAATTAAGCAAAAATATAAAAATATATGTTACAAAATGAAAAACTTTTAGATAACTGAGAAAAGCTATGCATTTGAACATATAAAAGCATATTAAAAAATAAAAATGAGCAGAGCAATTTTTCAGTAGAAGTTATAGTGCAAAATGTTAAAAGTTAAATTTGGGGTATCTTTGAAGTGGAAAAAAAATTAGATTCTTCTATATACATATTCTAAGTAGTACATAGGTACGTATACAGAAAGAATTTCAGCCGGAGGAATTTTTCACAGAGAGCTATAAAGGATTTTCATGTTTAGGTAAAAATACCTAACTTCTCGTAATAAAAGTTATTAGATTATTATATATCTGTAATCTGTATTACCTATTTTCACCATGTGCCAAGTTTCATAGACAGAAGAATTATTCGGGTTTCAAAAGCTTCGTTGATCGGACTATAATTGCTAGGTCTGCATGTGAATAAAATAGGTGTGTGTGAAAAAGAATAATTTACATACCTGTTTCAGCTTTTTTTAATATTCTTAAAAGAAAATAATGTCTTCCATGTTCAAAATAATATCAGAAAATCACTGTGCACAGAAGAAAAAGACTGTGCCCAGTGTTACTACTGTTTTAATATCAATTTATAGTTTGTTTCTCAAAATTCTAAAAACTATAAGTGTCTAGGTACCTACTTATCTAGCCAAAACCTGAGCCAGAAAGGCTACCCAAGACAATTCAAGTTGAACTGATAAAAGATCAAATTACTAAATCCAAAGACAATAAACGAACACAAACAATACCTTACGTAATTCTCAATTAAAATAGAAAGCATCGGATACCTCCCCGATTTTGAGTGACACGATGATGTTAATGCTTACATAAATAATAAATAAGAAACAGCCCATCCATTTTGGCCATTTGGACGGCTATAAGGAAATAATTCGTTTGTGATCAGCAGATAGTGAAAGTGAAATTTCAATAACACTGTTTAGATGCGATGAAAGGTCTCGGGTTGAATCGAGTAATTAATGTAGGCATCAATCACGAGCGCATTATATCGATACTATATTGTGGCTTTGCGGATTGTGTGGTCGTGCGCATTGAAAAGCAGCGCTAATTTGAATGTTCCGAAATTTCGAAATGAAATATTCATATGAAACATTCTATAGGTATTCAACTTCATCTTTCACCACCCCATTTTCACACTTTAGGGTTTTCATACACCTGCACATGATTAATGGCATGTGCAGGTGTATGAAAAACTTCTTTCTTTAGGTATCATCATCCATGCATAATTCAGATATTTCCCATTTTGTGGGAGATAAAATCTGGAAGCATTTATAGACCGTCCTTTTCCGTCAATCTCCACTATAAAATTAGATCTAGTCTTGCGTAAAGCAAAAACGTAGCTAATGACAATGCCATCTCTGTTTAACTTGTTTAATTTGTGCAGGGAACGCGTGACGGTGACCACTCGCCACGATGTCGACGCCGCGCCCACCTCCTCGCCAGAGCTGCAAATCTCCCAATCCACCACAAAAGTAGGCACCATCAGGACAGAAGAGTACAAACGTGACCTGGCGGAGTTCCAAGCGCGGCGGTCAGCCGGGACTAAAGAGCTTAAAGAGCTACAAGTGACTCCCGTGAAGAAGAAATGTGGCAGACACTCGCTGCCGATCTCGTGCACAGACTGCGCGGCGGACCACGACAACACATTCAACTACGAAAAGAAATCCGCCGTAAAATATAAGAAGAAACATCACAAGCGTGTGCGCAGCGCGAACTCAGATGACAGAGTCGATGGACTCCCGAACATACAGTTCCTATTTCAAAACCAAGTCTTCATGCCTGGAAATATATTCGAATCGGGTTCGTATTCGGAACCGCCGAAGTCCAAACGCAGGCATAGAGTATTCAGATCGCCAGAGACAGACTTTTTCAATAAACACATAGATTTTAAAGAGGAAGATGAGCAAGTGGAACCGCCAGAGTTTTTCAGGAACAACTCGCTGCCATACGACGTGAAGACGTTTCTTAGTCCGAAAATTGGCGACGACGTTGACGGTATGAGAGCAGCAGGGGATCTCAAAGTTTCTAGTCATAGTTCTTTGGAGGGTAAGGATGAAGGTTGTGAAGACAAGTTGTGGGAGGTGATGAGTGAGCTGAAGAGCTTCGACCAGTGGGCGGACGAGCAGTTGCAGACGAGGACGCCGAACAAGACCGTCTCGGATGACAGCAAAGTAAGTCATTGGCCATTTGGGTCGTTTTACTGAATCTGTAATGTTCGATGCAAAGCGTTTAGTCCGACAATGGGGCTAATCGAATTGTGAGAAATTAATTTAAACCGATGATAACATCTACCTACTATTGAAGATGTGATTGGTAATTTTCGACTTGGATTTACAGAAAAAAACAAAAAATTGACGCGTATTTTTTTATTATTGGTGAAATCGTTCGTTTCGTATCATCCAAATCAGTATTCAGTTGATTTTTAACTACCGCCATCTAGCGGCAGTAGTCGTATACACTACACACTAAACTGACAGACAGCTAACGCAGGTTTCCTCACGATGATATCCTTCACCGGAAGCAGACAGAGGTAGTGGCATAGTTGTAAATGCCGATGAGTTTGTGTGAATTATCCCTATATTTTTACCTATTTATTTAGAGTGACACAAGCGCCTACGGGCTGCCGATCGCCAGTTCGAGTAACTTGGACGTGGCCCACGATAAAGACAAGGTGTGGAGCCTTGGCAAGTGGGGCGTGGTGCCAGTGCAGATCAAGAGACTGGGCGGGGTCTCCATCGAGCACGTCCGGAAGAAACGGAACGTCGAGATTAACATCCTGCGGTGAGCACTAAGTATTTTTAAGATGTTTAGGTCAAAGGATTGCAAGGAATGGAGTTGATAAGAGACTGACAGATATCCAAGCTAAAACTAAATAAAACCATGTATAGTTTGGGTTTGGTAAAGAAATCTTTCATTGGCAAAAACTCGTGTATAATGACCAAGACTGCAATTCCTATAGGTATCACATTTGGTAACAGTTGTTCCCACATTTCATTGCTTGGCGTGTTTAGCACTGGGGAAGTAGCAGCTTTCCTGTTATAAATACAGTTTAGCATGACAATGTTCATTGCTTTTAATCTAATTGTCGTTTTTACATAATAAAATTCAATGGTTGTCATGAAATTGCTACTTGTCGAACATAGCTACTTATTATGACACTTTACGTCGCACGCACGTACGAATTGTACGGGCGTACACGCTCTTGCGTGTACGTATTATGTCCGTGTATTTGATTTTAATATTCACCTTTTGTTTTAATAGATCAATATGTAAAAAGTTTGTTTGTTACCTATTCACGCTTTATCTACTGAACCAATCCTCCTGAAATTCGCATACACATAGTTTAAAGTACTGAGAAGGACATAGTGCACCTTTCATTCCGGGAAAAACAGTTCCCGTTAAAGCCGCGGGCAAAAGTACGGAATACTAGCCGCGCCCTGGGGCTTAGCTCCCGTGGGAATTCGGGATAAAAAGTACCCTATGTGCTATTCCCGGTATTTTTCTACCCGTATGCCAAATTTCATCGAAATCCGTCTAGTACATTTTGCGTGATTGAGCAACAAACATCCTCACAAAGTCACAAACTCACATCCAAACTTTCGCATTTATCTTATTAGTATAGGACTAGTTCGTTGCCGCTTACAGACGCCTCTACAACGTCTCTATGATATATATAAATCAAATCAAAAGCATAACAATAGAATATTTTTCAGAAAATGCCGCCACCCGAACATAATCCTTCTCATGGGCCTGTACCCCGACATCCACGACAATATTCAGCTGATCTGCGAGAGGTGTGTCGACTCCTTGTACGGGATACTTCACATCCAAGTAATTCATCACTATTATTTATTTGTTTATTTAAATATTTCACTATGATTTCGAATACGGATACTCACGCGTGTTGTAAGCCGGGACTGCCGACTAGTTTCGACTCCATACGGAAGTTATTTTCAAGGCGAGTATGGACCGTCTTTCGTTAGTATTTATCACATAAGTAGATATGTGTATTATGGATCATATGTTATACATCACATGTTATTCAAAACGCAAGAGTCAAAATATCTATTACCTGTTACATATCCCTTTCAACACCTTTGTTTTGTCTAAAAAGATTACGTGAAAGCAACACGATCGATGACATGTCGTCTATTACGCGAATAATGAGCAGAAACAAAAGCCGAACTAATGTGATTGATTGAAAAATGCCTTAGGAATGTTGTAATAGACTGCCTACTTGCTAAGGCTTATTTCTTGGTTGTAATTACACTAGTTTACAATTTTTTTATTTTTTTTTTTATACCCTCAAAGCTACTAGGTTTTTTTGATAGATCTATATATGTGGAATATAGGTTCCATAATGAACTTTCCTCCTATCACGTAAGATTTTAGAGAAAAATTGTGTCGAAAATTCAAAACTATTATTTTCGCAAATATTTTGAGACATCATTAAAATTAGTAGTTCTTTAATTTTTTACATGCTTTATAGCTGTAAATATTATAACACTCTTCAATAATATAAAGCAATTCAATTTTAAATTTTACAATTTTTGTTTCCTGCAAAAACATTTTTTGAAAGTTGTGTTATTTTCTCCATACAAGGACTATAACCATAAAATGTATGGAGAAATTAACACAACTTTCAAAAAAAGTTTTTCCAGGAAATAAAAATTGTAAAATTTAAAATTGAATTGCTTTATATTATTGAAGAGTGTTATAATATTTACAGCTATAAAGCATGTTAAAAATTATAGAACTACTAATTTTAATGATGTCTCAAAATATTAGCGAAAATAAAGCGAAGCGAAAGCGAAAATAAAAGTTTTGAATTTTTGACACAATTTTTCTCTAAAATCTTACGTGATAGGAGGAAAGTTCATTATGGAACCTATATTCCACATATATAGATCTATCAAAAAAACCTAGTAGCTTTGAGGGTACACAAATTGTGTAAACTAGTGTTATTTTTGATTGATAAATAACCATTTGTCAAAACAAGCGCGAAAATGACGGTAAACGAATGTGAGAGTGACCAATTTCTGCGATGACCATTTGCGATTGTGAACTGTGAATGAACTTTTTAACGTTGGAAAACTGATCCTGAGTAGGCGAGTTGAATATATTATGGTGATCACAAATAGATGATGATCGTGTTTGATCAATTCGTTTTGACTATCGCCAACGTCCATACCACGTTGAAAACACCGGTTCTCGTCCGATCACCGAAGTTAAGCAACGTCGGGCGTGGTCAGTACTTGGATGGGTGACCGCCTGGGAACACCACGTGATGATGACTTTTTGTCTTTGTTGTATTTTCAAGAATTTACACAACCCAGTAATTTTTATTATAGTGCCCTACACACAAGATTTACCCAAAATTGGTAAAACTGTTTCGGCATGATTTCATCAGACAGATTATTTCAACTTACCTTGTAGTTGCAGCACTTGATCACAGATTAATAAAATACCCTTTTAACTACTCATGTTACTTGATAATAAAATTCCACTTACATACATATAACTTACAACAAATCGCCCGTATTATTTTAAATGCAAGGCAAAAAATCTTTTTATTTTTGTAGTCATCCTAGCCTAGGTCCCATATCAAGGGAAAATTTATTTATGAACATTCTCCATTTTCGTTTCTTGTTACCTATCAATATAAATTAGCTTTTTCATAATATTAGTTTCTGTGCAAGTCTTAATTTTTAACAAACACTAAACATCAAGCTCTAGTTTCTCAAATAATAATACTTATCTCTAATTTTGCATTCCGCATAGGATTCAAGGTGAGTATATCAGTTTTTGTCTAAACATGTCATTAATCACTATAACTAGCAACCTAAAGCTATTCTGATTATGATCGCAACTTCCCTATAGATGTAAATAATATGTGTGAATGGCGTGACAAATGATATGTTTGTTTGGGTTATTGTAAATTCGTCCCTGGAGTTAATTCGGTACCTAAAAACTTTCTGTAAATTCGTCGCTCGTATTTTTTTTAGTAAATTCGGTACGTAAGGTTTTTTGTACAGACAGCAACAAAAATGAAGCACCCAATATGATAAAATCAGTTAAGGGTAGTGTATTTTTTCTTTGGTTAAGGTATAAAATATTAATTTACAACAATAGCTTCATTATTTCCCTTACGTCTAGTTATTTATATAAAAAGTCTAATGCATACGTATCAAAAGTATGACAATTATTTTTATATACAAAATCCTTCGAACTTTGATATAATCACAGCCAGCCAATTTTGATCAAGATAATAATTATCGTTAGTTTTTAATGATCACGGTATAAAATAATTATAATTTTACATACGTTAATACTACATTTGAGTTTACTGCTGTGTACATTTTACAAAAAAAAAAAAAAATTTATAGAAGTAGGTACCGAATTTACTTTGAATGTATGGAACATTAATTAGGTACCGAATTAACTCTATGGACGAATTTTACAATAAACCGTTTGTTTTATTTTTATTATAATTCATTTTTATTCCCTTTCAAGCGGTGGTGCCTTGTGTTATCTAGGTGCAGATCTTGCATTCAGAGAATTTGGCCTAATCCTTATTAATGTTACCAATGCGAAAATGAGTTTGTTTATTTGTTACCTCTTTACGCTTTATCTACTGAATCAATCTTCCTGAAATTTCGCATACACACAGAAGTACTGAGAAGAACAATGGGGACTTTTTATCCCGGGAAAAAAGCACTGTTCCCATGGGAAAAGCCGCGGGCAAAAGCTAGTCTCCCTATACTAATAATATGATGAAGCTGTAGAGGTAGGTATTAAACGGCATATTTCATTCTGTTCACCTGGGTGGTATTTCCTTAAACTGGATGTACCTTTTGCCTCAATAAATATATTTGTATTTATTATTATCTATTTATTTATATCACCTGGGTTAAAGAGTTTTTAGTACCTATCTTTTAGTATCGAGTCCAAGGTGAAATGAAGATACGTAAAAAGACTACTCTTTTCACCCAGGTGAACAGAGTGGAATATACCGTTTGAAGAACGGCAACGCGCTAAACTCTATACATACTTACATATTATCAACATTCTAGGGTCGAGTACTAAGCGCCCAGACATCAGTCCAATACGCCCTAGACATCGCCAACGCACTGGTGTTCCTCCACATGCAAGGCTACGTCCACACGGGCCTGAACAGCGCCAGCATTATGGTGACCTCCCACGGCGCCGCAAAGCTGGCCGACCTGGGGCCGTGTGCCAAGCTGGCCAAACCTAAGGAACGACCTGATAAGGGGCTAGATTTGTACAGTCCTGAGCCGCATTATGTTAACATTGAAGGTCAGTGCGTATTTATTTAACTTTATTAAAAAAAACTTGTAAAAGGCGTACCCTTTTCTACCAGTCAATGTTTTACTTTTTATAAAGAAACAAAACGGGCAAAGTCCCGGTTTATTGTAATACCAATAGTAGCGACATCTATACGCACGGGTATGGAATACAAATGGATGGAATATTTTTTTAATATGCTACTATGATGCTGATTGAATATTTCAAACTACCTTTCGCCAACGTCCATACCACGTTGAAAACACCGGTTCTCGTCCGATCACCGAAGTTAAGCAACGTCGGGCGTGGTCAGTACTTGGATGGGTGACCGCCTGGGAACACCACGTGATGTTGGCTTTTTGATTTATATTTTTTGTAAAAATGCAGTTGCAAGTTTTATCTTCAGCATTTTCACAAAAAATATAAGTTCTGTTCAGTTTTGGAAGGGCTCTCCGCACCGGTACCATATTTTCAATATAAACTCCCGGAAAGTACCGGTACTTTATATGATAACTAGCTTTTGCCCGCGGCTTCGCCCGCGTGAATTTCCCACGGGAACAGTGCTTTTTCCCGGGATAAAAAGTAGCCTATGTGCTATTCCAGGTCATTATCTACCTCTGTACCAAATTTCATCGAAATCCGTCCAGTAGATTTTGCGTGATTGAGTAACAAACATCCTCACAAACTCACAAACTCACAAATTCACAAACTCACAAACTCACATCCAAACTTTCGCATTTATAATATTAGTATAGATTAAGTACCGGTACCAAACTGTTTGAAATATGACAAATGTCCAGGCCCTGATAAAATTAGCAATGAAGCTATTAAATATGCAAAAAATAAACTGGCCACTCCTCTTCCACACTTGTTTAACATGATACTGAATACTGGCACCACCCCAAAACAATGGTCAGAATCAGAAATTATACTTTTATACAAAAAAGTCGACCCAAAAGACATAAACAACTTTCGTCCAATAAGCCTACTCTCAGCCATGTATAAATTATTTTCAACGGTATTAGGAAAAATAATAAATACAGACCTTGAAAAACATCAACCCGTAGAACAGGCGGGCTTTAGGAAGGGCTATTCTACAGTCGACCACATCCATGCAGTAGAGCAAATCATAGAAAAATATCGCGAATATCGAAGACCACTTTATCTTGTCTTCATTGATTACAGAAAAGCGTTTGACACTATATTCCACACTTCAATATGGGAAGCTCTCAAATACCAAGATGTCGACACCAGATACATAAATGTTTTGAAGTATTTATATAGCCAATGCAAAAGCCAAGTAAAACTTGAGACTACAGGTCCATATATACCCATAAAAAGAGGAGTAAGACAAGGAGACCCACTCTCTCCTAAAATTTTCATTGCTGTCTTAGAAATGGTCATTGGTAGACTAAATTGGACTGAGGTCGGAATTAGGGTCAACGGTAAATATATCAGCCATCTGAGGTTCGCCGATGACATTGTGTTGATGTCAGAAAATCCAACTGATATGAACAAAATGGTCAGATCACTACAAGAAGGTAGCAGAAAAGTTGGCCTAGAAATTAACTTGAGCAAAACAAAAATTTTGACAAATCACGTGAAAGTCCCAATATGTCTTGAAAATGAACCGCTGGAATACGTCGACCATTATATTTACCTTGGTAAAAGGATTTCTTTTGAAAACAACTCCAATGAATTAGAGGTGGAAAGAAGAATTTCGGCTGCATGGAGAAAGTTTTGGAGTCAAAAAGAAATACTGAAAAGCTCATTGCCTATAAAAATAAAGAAAAAGGTCTTAGACACTTGTTTGCTGCCGTCTATCACCTATGCTTGCCAAACGTGGAAATTCACTTATAAAACAAAAACAAAAATTAGATCTTGCCAACGCAGTATGGAGAGAAGCATTATGAATATAAGAAAAATTCAGAAAATACCTCATACCACCATAAGAAAAACGACTAAGGTAACAGATGCACTCACTTACTCACTGAAACTAAAATGGCGCTGGGCAGGTCATGTGGCCAGAATGGATGGAAGCCGATGGACAAAACGATTAACGTCATGGACTGGTCCAGTGGGAATTAGAAAAATAGGTAAACCTGTCACCCGGTGGAATGAGGACATTCTTAAAACAGTAGGCAAGAACTGGATGACTATAGCCAAAGACAGAGAACGCTGGAATCGTCTGGAGGAGGCCTTCACCCTCACACGAGGGGTTTTTGCATGATAGTAGGAAGATAAAAAATATATACTTGATATGAATATCATAAAACAATTTAAGTAACACAATGATCTATTAATTTATTTTTATTCATGTTTTTTTTTTAAACTTATTTTTGTATTAAAAAGTAATGTCTAAAGAGTAATTTAAATTTAAAAATGCATGTGCTAATCATAATTTTTATTAATTTTCTTTTTCATCTTGTAAAAATGCAAGAAATAAAAGGGTTTTTTTATTTTATTTTATTTTATTTACCAACCCTCAACATGCCCTATTTTGAAGGTCTATATTCTGAATAAATAACTAATTTTAATTGATTCACAGACACACGCGAAACGAACGCCGCCGACTGCGAACCCCTCCTATCCAACCGTTCATCTGAAACCTACCTCCTCACCAACGCGGTCAGCAAGCCGTACACTGTGTACCAGAACTCGGAGCACTACCGATGGCAAGCACCTGAGCTGTTTGACCCTGACGAAGATGGGTCGGTGTACCCGTGCGCCAAGTCTGATGTGTATTCGCTTTGTTTGATTCTGTGGGAGTGTTGTAATGGTGAGTTCTTATCATATTTCATATTTATTTATTTGCCAACTAAGTGTACATATTGGTCTATTTATTAACATTGGTACTTACAACTTAGTTACCTTTTACAGGAATTGCTAATTATGTACTAAAATATATATAAATAATGACATATAATCGTCATATTTATACGCTTTTGCCGTCCACTGGTATTGAATGGCGGTAATTGTCTTTGTGGTCTTGTCTTATCAGATTTGGGAGACTTGAAAGTTTTTTTGCAAACTTAAAAACGAAACGACTTATTTAATAATATTTGTTTTAAAAAATGTTTATATAGGTATTTATTTACTCCGATAACAGAAAGTATAGGTATAGATATTTGATGTTTAGAACTCTTTCCTAAAATTAGCAATGTTTATCGCCAACGTCCATACCACGTTGAAAACACCGGTTCTCGTCCGATCACCGAAGTTAAGCAACGTCGGGCGTGGTCAGTACTTGGATGGGTGACCGCCTGGGAACACCACGTGATGTTGGCTTTTTGTTTTTTCTTATGCAATATTCTTTTTTAATTCGGAAACATTTTCAACCATGTACTTATGTGATAAAATCGCATCAAAGTACATACATGTCAAGGACAAGTCTGCAAGCAAAATTTGATTCCTCTTATTTCCAAAGCTATCTCACAGAGCATATAAGTTCTACTGCTGTAATAAACGTTCGAGCAGTGTTTATTTTTGGATTATGACCAGTTCTGAATGTCTTTAGTTATTCCTGCTAAGTCTGGATTCGGCAACATAGCCGGCTAAATTTCCTCCACTTGTGTAAAATTAAATCAATTACAAAAATTAATTCACAAATTCAACTAAACAACTCAAACCGGAAGGGTTTTTTTTCATGACAGTGTTCTCTCTCGCCATCATCCCTCTGACTGAGAACGACAACTTCCTAAAATAACACAACTTGCAAAAACTCCAATTTTGTCATTCATACAAACACTATGAAAAACAAAGTTAATAATTCCAATTTACAACAAACAACACATCCAGTCAAATATTACTTGCTACTACGGAACCCTTCATGGTTAAAAACAAATAATTAAATTTTACAACAAACAACACATCCAGTCATATATTACTTGCTACTACGGAACCCTTCATGGTTAAAAACAAAGTAAATAATTAAATTTTACAACAAACAACACATCCAGTCAAATATTACTTGCTACTACGGAACCACTACGGAACCCTTTATGGTTGAGTCCGACTCGCACTGGATTTAAACCAAGGAAAGAGCCTTCCTTGGTCTCTGCCACTATTTTCAAGAGTTTATATGGGCCGATCCCGGCGGCACTGCAATGCCGGGCCGACCCGTGCCGGGAGTGGAGCGAGCCCCGAACATCCCGACGGTTTACAAAAATCAGTTTAATATACTGGTCCCCCAGTGGGGGAACTTTCAGATATTAAGCTGAAAAGAACAGATACTACACTTTGATCTTAGCCAAAAGGCCGAGAAGCGATACCGGATTGAGCACGAACGATTGGGGTCGTTCGTAACGAGGGAATCTCCATAGCGCGTTGTAGAAATGAAATGTTTGCTAGTAGCGGCATCTATTGCCGCGGTAGGAAAGAACGAAGTTCGTTCACTGACTGGGTAATAAAACAAGAATAAAACTTTGAAAGGGATGTGGGATCCCCTCGCCTCGTCACAATACAAGCGAAACGCCTAGCTGAGCGTATGATACCGGAAATTTAGTTTATACGTATTATCAGTTTATGAATATTACAAAAATCACTGTTTTTTACACGACTGACCAAAAAGGAGTGTTATGTTTTCAGGGTTTATGTATGTAAGTTCTTTATTCCACCATAAGCCCTGAATGGCTTCATAGATTTTGATGTGAGAGCTTGCATTCCTCCGAGTGACATAGGCTATGTGAGTTGTCAGTATTTCTAAAGTGTTTTTATGTTTGTTTGAACGCGCTTATCTATGGAATTACTGGAATTACTAGTCCGATTTTAAAGAAAAGAAAGAAAAAATATTTCTGTTTGGCTTAGTTCATGATGGCTATAATTCTCACTAGAATTCGCCTCGTGAATTCTAGTGAGAATTTCGGGATTTCGCATAGCCATCCGGTACGCACGGCCGCCAGCCAGTAATAATTAATCTTTTTTTTGTTTGAAGAACATTAATTTTTCTAAAATAGTTTTTGTTGTATCTAGCATCAATCCCGTGGAACTCCCTGTCGTACGAGAAGCTAAGAGAGCTGTACACGCTATGGAAGACGGGCATCCGACTGCCGCAGGACGGCACGTACCCGGGCGGGCTGCTGGCGCTGCTGCAGGCCGGGCTGGCGCTGCAGCGGGAGCGGCGCACCGACCTCGCCCAGCTGCAGGCCACTCTGCAGACCGTCAAGGTATCTGTATGCTATGTCTCTACACAGGACGGCACGTACCCGGGCGGGCTGCTGGCGCTGCTGCAGGCCGGGCTGGCGCTGCAGCGGGAGCGGCGCACCGACCTCGCCCAGCTGCAGGCCACTCTGCAGACCGTCAAGGTATCTGTATGCTATGTCTCTACACAGGACGGCACGTACCCGGGCGGGCTGCTGGCGCTGCTGCAGGCCGGGCTGGCGCTGCAGCGGGAGCGGCGCACCGACCTCGCCCAGCTGCAGGCCACTCTGCAGACCGTCAAGGTATCTGTATGCTATGTCTCTACACAGGACGGCACGTACCCGGGCGGGCTGCTGGCGCTGCTGCAGGCCGGGCTGGCGCTGCAGCGGGAGCGGCGCACCGACCTCGCCCAGCTGCAGGCCACTCTGCAGACCGTCAAGGTATCTGTATGCTATGTCTCTACACAGGACGGCACGTACCCGGGCGGGCTGCTGGCGCTGCTGCAGGCCGGGCTGGCGCTGCAGCGGGAGCGGCGCACCGACCTCGCCCAGCTGCAGGCCACTCTGCAGACCGTCAAGGTATCTGTATGCTATGTCTCTACACAGGACGGCACGTACCCGGGCGGGCTGCTGGCGCTGCTGCAGGCCGGGCTGGCGCTGCAGCGGGAGCGGCGCACCGACCTCGCCCAGCTGCAGGCCACTCTGCAGACCGTCAAGGTATCTGTATGCTATGTCTCTACACAGGACGGCACGTACCCGGGCGGGCTGCTGGCGCTGCTGCAGGCCGGGCTGGCGCTGCAGCGGGAGCGGCGCACCGACCTCGCCCAGCTGCAGGCCACTCTGCAGACCGTCAAGGTATCTGTATGCTATGTCTCTACACAGGACGGCACGTACCCGGGCGGGCTGCTGGCGCTGCTGCAGGCCGGGCTGGCGCTGCAGCGGGAGCGGCGCACCGACCTCGCCCAGCTGCAGGCCACTCTGCAGACCGTCAAGGTATCTGTATGCTATGTCTCTACACAGGACGGCACGTACCCGGGCGGGCTGCTGGCGCTGCTGCAGGCCGGGCTGGCGCTGCAGCGGGAGCGGCGCACCGACCTCGCCCAGCTGCAGGCCACTCTGCAGACCGTCAAGGTATCTGTATGCTATGTCTCTACACAGGACGGCACGTACCCGGGCGGGCTGCTGGCGCTGCTGCAGGCCGGGCTGGCGCTGCAGCGGGAGCGGCGCACCGACCTCGCCCAGCTGCAGGCCACTCTGCAGACCGTCAAGGTATCTGTATGCTATGTCTCTACACAGGACGGCACGTACCCGGGCGGGCTGCTGGCGCTGCTGCAGGCCGGGCTGGCGCTGCAGCGGGAGCGGCGCACCGACCTCGCCCAGCTGCAGGCCACTCTGCAGACCGTCAAGGTATCTGTATGCTATGTCTCTACACAGGACGGCACGTACCCGGGCGGGCTGCTGGCGCTGCTGCAGGCCGGGCTGGCGCTGCAGCGGGAGCGGCGCACCGACCTCGCCCAGCTGCAGGCCACTCTGCAGACCGTCAAGGTATCTGTATGCTATGTCTCTACACAGGACGGCACGTACCCGGGCGGGCTGCTGGCGCTGCTGCAGGCCGGGCTGGCGCTGCAGCGGGAGCGGCGCACCGACCTCGCCCAGCTGCAGGCCACTCTGCAGACCGTCAAGGTATCTGTATGCTATGTCTCTACACAGGACGGCACGTACCCGGGCGGGCTGCTGGCGCTGCTGCAGGCCGGGCTGGCGCTGCAGCGGGAGCGGCGCACCGACCTCGCCCAGCTGCAGGCCACTCTGCAGACCGTCAAGGTATCTGTATGCTATGTCTCTACACAGGACGGCACGTACCCGGGCGGGCTGCTGGCGCTGCTGCAGGCCGGGCTGGCGCTGCAGCGGGAGCGGCGCACCGACCTCGCCCAGCTGCAGGCCACTCTGCAGACCGTCAAGGTATCTGTATGCTATGTCTCTACACAGGACGGCACGTACCCGGGCGGGCTGCTGGCGCTGCTGCAGGCCGGGCTGGCGCTGCAGCGGAGCGGCGCACCGACCTCGCCCAGCTGCAGGCCACTCTGCAGACCGTCAAGGTATCTGTATGCTATGTCTCTACACAGGACGGCACGTACCCGGGCGGGCTGCTGGCGCTGCTGCAGGCCGGGCTGGCGCTGCAGCGGGAGCGGCGCACCGACCTCGCCCAGCTGCAGGCCACTCTGCAGACCGTCAAGGTATCTGTATGCTATGTCTCTACACAGGACGGCACGTACCCGGGCGGGCTGCTGGCGCTGCTGCAGGCCGGGCTGGCGCTGCAGCGGGAGCGGCGCACCGACCTCGCCCAGCTGCAGGCCACTCTGCAGACCGTCAAGGTATCTGTATGCTATGTCTCTACACAGGACGGCACGTACCCGGGCGGGCTGCTGGCGCTGCTGCAGGCCGGGCTGGCGCTGCAGCGGGAGCGGCGCACCGACCTCGCCCAGCTGCAGGCCACTCTGCAGACCGTCAAGGTATCTGTATGCTATGTCTCTACACAGGACGGCACGTACCCGGGCGGGCTGCTGGCGCTGCTGCAGGCCGGGCTGGCGCTGCAGCGGGAGCGGCGCACCGACCTCGCCCAGCTGCAGGCCACTCTGCAGACCGTCAAGGTATCTGTATGCTATGTCTCTACACAGGACGGCACGTACCCGGGCGGGCTGCTGGCGCTGCTGCAGGCCGGGCTGGCGCTGCAGCGGGAGCGGCGCACCGACCTCGCCCAGCTGCAGGCCACTCTGCAGACCGTCAAGGTATCTGTATGCTATGTCTCTACACAGGACGGCACGTACCCGGGCGGGCTGCTGGCGCTGCTGCAGGCCGGGCTGGCGCTGCAGCGGGAGCGGCGCACCGACCTCGCCCAGCTGCAGGCCACTCTGCAGACCGTCAAGGTATCTGTATGCTATGTCTCTACACAGGACGGCACGTACCCGGGCGGGCTGCTGGCGCTGCTGCAGGCCGGGCTGGCGCTGCAGCGGAGCGGCGCACCGACCTCGCCCAGCTGCAGGCCACTCTGCAGACCGTCAAGGTATCTGTATGCTATGTCTCTACACAGGACGGCACGTACCCGGGCGGGCTGCTGGCGCTGCTGCAGGCCGGGCTGGCGCTGCAGCGGGAGCGGCGCACCGACCTCGCCCAGCTGCAGGCCACTCTGCAGACCGTCAAGGTATCTGTATGCTATGTCTCTACACAGGACGGCACGTACCCGGGCGGGCTGCTGGCGCTGCTGCAGGCCGGGCTGGCGCTGCAGCGGGAGCGGCGCACCGACCTCGCCCAGCTGCAGGCCACTCTGCAGACCGTCAAGGTATCTGTATGCTATGTCTCTACACAGGACGGCACGTACCCGGGCGGGCTGCTGGCGCTGCTGCAGGCCGGGCTGGCGCTGCAGCGGGAGCGGCGCACCGACCTCGCCCAGCTGCAGGCCACTCTGCAGACCGTCAAGGTATCTGTATGCTATGTCTCTACACAGGACGGCACGTACCCGGGCGGGCTGCTGGCGCTGCTGCAGGCCGGGCTGGCGCTGCAGCGGGAGCGGCGCACCGACCTCGCCCAGCTGCAGGCCACTCTGCAGACCGTCAAGGTATCTGTATGCTATGTCTCTACACAGGACGGCACGTACCCGGGCGGGCTGCTGGCGCTGCTGCAGGCCGGGCTGGCGCTGCAGCGGGAGCGGCGCACCGACCTCGCCCAGCTGCAGGCCACTCTGCAGACCGTCAAGGTATCTGTATGCTATGTCTCTACACAGGACGGCACGTACCCGGGCGGGCTGCTGGCGCTGCTGCAGGCCGGGCTGGCGCTGCAGCGGGAGCGGCGCACCGACCTCGCCCAGCTGCAGGCCACTCTGCAGACCGTCAAGGTATCTGTATGCTATGTCTCTACACAGGACGGCACGTACCCGGGCGGGCTGCTGGCGCTGCTGCAGGCCGGGCTGGCGCTGCAGCGGGAGCGGCGCACCGACCTCGCCCAGCTGCAGGCCACTCTGCAGACCGTCAAGGTATCTGTATGCTATGTCTCTACACAGGACGGCACGTACCCGGGCGGGCTGCTGGCGCTGCTGCAGGCCGGGCTGGCGCTGCAGCGGGAGCGGCGCACCGACCTCGCCCAGCTGCAGGCCACTCTGCAGACCGTCAAGGTATCTGTATGCTATGTCTCTACACAGGACGGCACGTACCCGGGCGGGCTGCTGGCGCTGCTGCAGGCCGGGCTGGCGCTGCAGCGGGAGCGGCGCACCGACCTCGCCCAGCTGCAGGCCACTCTGCAGACCGTCAAGGTATCTGTATGCTATGTCTCTACACAGGACGGCACGTACCCGGGCGGGCTGCTGGCGCTGCTGCAGGCCGGGCTGGCGCTGCAGCGGGAGCGGCGCACCGACCTCGCCCAGCTGCAGGCCACTCTGCAGACCGTCAAGGTATCTGTATGCTATGTCTCTACACAGGACGGCACGTACCCGGGCGGGCTGCTGGCGCTGCTGCAGGCCGGGCTGGCGCTGCAGCGGGAGCGGCGCACCGACCTCGCCCAGCTGCAGGCCACTCTGCAGACCGTCAAGGTATCTGTATGCTATGTCTCTACACAGGACGGCACGTACCCGGGCGGGCTGCTGGCGCTGCTGCAGGCCGGGCTGGCGCTGCAGCGGGAGCGGCGCACCGACCTCGCCCAGCTGCAGGCCACTCTGCAGACCGTCAAGGTATCTGTATGCTATGTCTCTACACAGGACGGCACGTACCCGGGCGGGCTGCTGGCGCTGCTGCAGGCCGGGCTGGCGCTGCAGCGGGAGCGGCGCACCGACCTCGCCCAGCTGCAGGCCACTCTGCAGACCGTCAAGGTATCTGTATGCTATGTCTCTACACAGGACGGCACGTACCCGGGCGGGCTGCTGGCGCTGCTGCAGGCCGGGCTGGCGCTGCAGCGGGAGCGGCGCACCGACCTCGCCCAGCTGCAGGCCACTCTGCAGACCGTCAAGGTATCTGTATGCTATGTCTCTACACAGGACGGCACGTACCCGGGCGGGCTGCTGGCGCTGCTGCAGGCCGGGCTGGCGCTGCAGCGGGAGCGGCGCACCGACCTCGCCCAGCTGCAGGCCACTCTGCAGACCGTCAAGGTATCTGTATGCTATGTCTCTACACAGGACGGCACGTACCCGGGCGGGCTGCTGGCGCTGCTGCAGGCCGGGCTGGCGCTGCAGCGGGAGCGGCGCACCGACCTCGCCCAGCTGCAGGCCACTCTGCAGACCGTCAAGGTATCTGTATGCTATGTCTCTACACAGGACGGCACGTACCCGGGCGGGCTGCTGGCGCTGCTGCAGGCCGGGCTGGCGCTGCAGCGGGAGCGGCGCACCGACCTCGCCCAGCTGCAGGCCACTCTGCAGACCGTCAAGGTATCTGTATGCTATGTCTCTACACAGGACGGCACGTACCCGGGCGGGCTGCTGGCGCTGCTGCAGGCCGGGCTGGCGCTGCAGCGGGAGCGGCGCACCGACCTCGCCCAGCTGCAGGCCACTCTGCAGACCGTCAAGGTATCTGTATGCTATGTCTCTACACAGGACGGCACGTACCCGGGCGGGCTGCTGGCGCTGCTGCAGGCCGGGCTGGCGCTGCAGCGGGAGCGGCGCACCGACCTCGCCCAGCTGCAGGCCACTCTGCAGACCGTCAAGGTATCTGTATGCTATGTCTCTACACAGGACGGCACGTACCCGGGCGGGCTGCTGGCGCTGCTGCAGGCCGGGCTGGCGCTGCAGCGGGAGCGGCGCACCGACCTCGCCCAGCTGCAGGCCACTCTGCAGACCGTCAAGGTATCTGTATGCTATGTCTCTACACAGGACGGCACGTACCCGGGCGGGCTGCTGGCGCTGCTGCAGGCCGGGCTGGCGCTGCAGCGGGAGCGGCGCACCGACCTCGCCCAGCTGCAGGCCACTCTGCAGACCGTCAAGGTATCTGTATCGTTATCACATAATGAATACATTTATTACCCGGGATAAAGAGTCGCAAACTCGCACATCATTATGTCAAGGCGGTACAAAATTATGGTGCAATAAAGAAACTGTAGATGAACCCAGAAATCATATCATTTTTGGATAGTCATAATCGTGTAAAAATAAACTACATTCCTTCCTAATCACCTTGTTCATCTTGTCATGATCTATTTCGATGTACCTGTCGCCAACGTCCATACCACGTTGAAAACACCGGTTCTCGTCCGATCACCGAAGTTAAGCAACGTCGGGCGTGGTCAGTACTTGGATGGGTGACCGCCTGGGAACACCACGTGATGTTGGCTTTTTGTTATTACTACTTTGCAGCAGTTAGCTAGCACTCAGATTATTGGGGTCACAAATGGTTTTACTTTTTTGGTACATCTTTTGAGTGAAGGTCGGTGATTTTTTTCAATAATAAAAAAAATGTTTTTTCAGGCTGACCTCGACGAAATCGAATACATAATCATCCCGGCGAGGCTGTCTAAGAAGAAGTCAGCATTCAGCTCAGTGGGTTGGGACACTACTTCCCCCACCGACTCCGACTGCCTCAGCCCACTGAACATCCAACACCAGGCCGTCGTCCATAACGAGCGAGACAGCAATACAAGCAGCGAAAACGTCTCCAGGAGCGACGCCAGCCCCATCTACCAATCGATACGAAAAACCAAAACCGATGTTTACGCCATCCCAGAAAAATGCTTCATATCCGACGAAGAGCAAGAACAACCTATACTAAAATACGAACACTTACCAGAAAAAGATTTCTCTAGCGCCTGTTCGACGCCAATAGCAAAAATCCGCGCGCGAATCACTAACATCGGAACACCAGGCGCCTTACATCGAAGCGATTCGACCGAATATTGCAGTATTTTAAGCCCTAATCGAACTCATCATTTCGGAGTCGATGAAAGCTTAAAGAATACAGACGAACGGCCACCAGCGAAGTTAAGCCGTAGTTTCACACCGCAGTCGTATAAACCACTGCATATCAAAGTTCCTGAATTCAATTTGGATTGTGTTAAAACTCTGCTGAAAGATCAGAATGAGAGCGGACGGTCTTCGTACAATTTTGATATAAAGAATTATAGTTTGCCGACGACGCCTATAGCTCGGAGTAATAAGCTGAGGAAAAATGCTTGGTTGTCTGGCGAATTGAGTGCGACGGAACGGAGTACTGAGAAACTGAAGGGTTGCGAGAAGTCTAACAAAGAAGGTAATTTATTCGAACCAATTTAAAAATCGTATAAATGTACTTATTTTAACAAAAATTCTGCGTAAACAAAACAATAATATAGGTAATGCTTTATCAGGGGTTGGTTTGGTACCGGTAGCTCCATATAAAGTACCGAAAAGTAAGTACCGGTACTTTTCGGAGGTTTATACAGAAAATTTGGTACCAGTAACAAGCCCCAGCTTTACACCTTTATTATAGTTATTTTGATGATCGATTTCGCTTTGCCTTTCGCCAACGTCCATACCACATTGAAAACACCGGTTCTCGTCCGATCACCGAAGTTAAGCAACGTCGGGCGTGGTCAGTACTTGGATGGGTGACCGCCTGGGAACACCACGTGATGTTGGCTTTTTGCATTTTCTGAATTAAAACGATTTTTTGTCTTTTTTATTTTTGTTATTTTGTAAAATTATAATTATATTTTTTGTATTTTAGAATTTAACAACAGTCAGTCGTCGCCAGATGCCTCATTTTCGTCCAACAAAAACTGCTCTACAGATGATCAAAATCTGTCTCGAAACTCGGAGCCCGTCCAAAACCAAGACTTGAAGTTGAACGCTACATCCTACTCTCCAGAATGTATGGACGCGCCACGGAATGGTAAAAGTTGCTCGAGAGAAAACATGGATGTGATATTTGATAATAAAACATACACAGAATCTGTGGACAAGGATAACCAGAAAACCTATTCGCCAGAAAGTGTGGACACACGGCAGGATAGCTTCGCGGATTTTAAAAGGTAAATAATAATTTTATTAGACTTGGAACAGTATCGTAATAATAGAACAACTTATTTGAAGCGATGGCCACAGCTCGTTCCAAAGATTTATCGGAACATTTTCATTTTTTGCGATTTTTAAGTGTTAATTCCGAATGTTATCACTAGATGGCAGGCCAAAATTTGCAATTCGATTAATAATCGCACAGTATCGTAATAAATCTGTGATACAGTGGTGTTAATGTTAACTCACTCGGTATTTTGGATAAGATTTAAAATTAATAAATCAAAGTAGCATTGGTTTTCTGTACTCTGAGTAGCAATGTTATGCATCACATTCACAATAAACAAAAATAGATAGCATACTAATTTATTCTAAACTTCACATGATTTATTTCGATAATGCTGTTGCCAACGTCCATACCACGTTGAAAACACCGGTTCTCGTCCGATCACCGAAGTTAAGCAACGTCGGGCGTGGTCAGTACTTGGATGGGTGACCGCCTGGGAACACCACGTGATGTTGGCTTTTTGCCGATTTCTAACTCAGTTTTTTTTCTCTTCACTTTAAAGCTGCTTTTGTAGTGCTATAAAATCCTCATCCATTTTTATCTTTTCATATTTTTCTGTCCCCAAAATATTCTCAATGCGTTGTATGGTGACGTGCCAGAGACAATGGATCTCCATTTGCTACGATCTTCTCTCAAATAATAAAGTTCATACGTTTGTTTCAACGCGTAATCGCTCAGATATGGGTTTACATACATACATACTATCACGCCTTATCCCGTGGCAGAGACTAGCAATTTCCACTTGCAACGATCTTAACAGATCTCTCTCGCTTCCTCTGCACACACCATTCTTTTCATACATACTCGTTATGATGCTTCTAATATCTCAGTTTTTAAGGAGGTCCGCAATCTGGGTTTACGCCCAGGCATAAACCGTTTTTGCTCAACATAAACCCTTGAATTGTTTTTTTTTTTTTCTCAGGCTATCATCCCAATCATCGCATTCGTCCGCGGGTCGCGAGCGAAGCAACTCGTGGTCTTTCAAACAAGACAGGCCTCCCAAGTTCAAGCTGGACGATGAGGCGCTAGCAGGGCTCAGTGTGAAGCCGCTGGTGGCCATCCACGAGAAGTGGATCTACGAGGCCAATAGAAAGACTGGCCGGTCCATGTCTCTGCCTGAAGATACCAAGTAAGTAGATATCTTTTTTTATTTTTCCAGCCAGGTTATAAATAAAAAATAATCTATATCTCTAACGAAATAAAATATCAAATAACAAGCCCGTTATCCAGCTAAACGTGGCCTTCGTTGGGATAAAGATACTGTATATGATAATGATGGTTTATTTTAATCTTGCTGTCGCCAACGTCCATACCACGTTGAAAACACCGGTTCTCGTCCGATCACTGAAGTTAAGCAACGTCGGGCGTGGTCAGTACTTGGATGGGTGACCGCCTGGGAACACCACGTGATGTTGGCTTTTTGCGGTATTTTGTTTGTTTGTAAACTCTTTAGTGCATATACAAATAAGATAAGAAAATATAGCGAAACAACAAGATAGGTATACAATGGTGGATAGTATTTTATCCCTAATAACGTTTTTAAGGGTTGGGAACCATATTATTATGCCTCCGCAGTCTGTCTGTCAGAGGACTCTAACTATGGAACCACACTAGCAATTTATTTATTTAACATTTATTGTACAAAAAAAAATACAAAAGTAAATGTCCTAGTATGTAAGTAATGTGTAATAGAATGGCTTAATGCTAAGGCATTTTCTACCAGCTAACCCTTGGGTCATGCATGCATGCCCTTGGGTCATAAATTTTAGGTGGCTGTATAATAAAGGCATCTTATTACTTTTATGGTGATGTTTCCCGCTTATCCTCAGGAGCCACACCTCAGCGGTGAAGCCAGCGTCGCACTGCGTGGACACACTGCAGCAGTCGCTGCCCCATCTGGCGGCCAAGCGCTCGCCCAAACTCTTCCGCGCTAAGAACGGTCAGTTCATTGGTGGAGGGGACTGTCGTATCACTCAATAGTATTACAATAAGGGTACCAATATTGTAAGAGAAATGTGATGGGTAATTCAGAAAATGTTGTAAAAGCGCTCTTGGTATTCTGAAAAATATAGAATAGTTTACTGTGCCTAGGGCTGCCATCCTTCCGGGTTTCCCCGGATTTGTCTTAGTTTGGGCGGGGTTTTAAAAAGGACATGTTTATGTGAAGGGAAGTCAGATTCCGCCGAACAACTTTTTTTTTTGGTGAGATTTTTAGTGTTGTTTTTTTTTCGAGGGTGTCCTGGATATAATCTTTATTTTACACAAGTGTCCGGGGTTTTTGAAGTTTTAGTCCTAAGTCCGTAATTTTGCTGATGGCAGCCCTAACTGTGCCATAAGTATTGGTTGGATCCTCAGATCACATGGGGCGCGAAGCTTCTGTGCTCTGTGCTGTGGGTTGGATAAACATCTGATAGCCTAGTGATGTCCATCTTGCCTTTTATCCATTTATCCGTGTCAAAAAGCGTTTGTGTCTGTCCAGTTTTTGCTAAAAAAAAAAATGCAGTGATTTGCATCATTTTATTTACACCTAGATATCTAGGGTATTTATCGGTGAAGGGTGTTGTAATTTGTTTTTGCGCTGAGTCGAATCAAGGTGTCGATTCTGCTAACCGTGTCATAATCGTGTCCCAATGGTTCGTCAATAGTAGTTCTGAAACTTAATTTTGCTAGAAAATATAACTTCTACTAATATAAAAACGATTGGGACACAATGAATGGACACCCAGTTTATTTGTCTAACAGAGTGGTTTGTTTTGTTATTTGAATTAAAGAAACCCTAAAAAATAATAATTGGTGTTTAGTACAATAACATATATGGTGTTGGTAATAACAGAATATAATTATTTTAGAATTGCACGCTTATTTTATTTTTAAGGTCTGTGCAAACGTGATTGTATATCTGGAATGGTAACAACATTGTTTTGCTTTGTTTCAATCACTTTTGACAGAAACGCCGTATGCGCAGGCCTTTATTACAACGCTTCTCCCTAATGCCAAAAGAAAATCAGGTTAGTAAGTAGTTCCTGTATATTTTTAAATCATTTAAAAAGTTACATCGTTGAAATAATCTTGCAACAAGTATCATTTTATTTCAATCAAGTTTATTACATTTTTCTACTTTTTAAAATTTTGGTTTTTAATTTCCAGGTGGTCAGTGGGACCAGTTCTGCCAGAATCGGGAAGCCATCGCCAGAAGTATGAATTTCTCTGCTCGCGACCCTGAACGACCACGGCCGAAGAACTTGGATAAATCGTACGTTCGTTTGATGTTATTTTTATCCCGATTTTTATTGATTTTAAATTATATTGATTTTAGCAATCCTTATAATAACGCAATATGAATGAACGATAAAAGCATTTGATTGTTTTGAAAACGTGAAACGATATTTCAATTCGACTCTCGCCAACGTCCATACCACGTTGAAAACACCGGTTCTCGTCCGATCACCGAAGTTAAGCAACGTCGGGCGTGGTCAGTACTTGGATGGGTGACCGCCTGGGAACACCACGTGATGTTGGCTTTTTGCTGCCTCGTGGTATTTGTTTATAGGCAGCAAAATATATATTTTTTGGAATAATAGCACAACTGAGCTTCCTCTTCCAACCTTAGATAAAGAAGTATTTGTTTTTTAATTTAAGCTACGTAGGTATTATTTGGTATTATTAAAAGTCTATTAATATTATTCCAGCACATCAGACGAAGAGATCACCAAAACGAAGACGGACCAAGCCACCGATACAAGAAGCATAGAGGAGTTCATAAGAGAACTAATTCGAAAGGAGTTCCAACATTTACTGCACGAAACATCAAACGACACGCGCAAAACCGACGACGTTCTCAATAAAGGAGTTTCTAACATCATCGAGAGTTTGAAAGCTGATGAAGATCAGACAGTGAGGAAGGAATCGGTTAAGTCGTTCTCCAGGGTCAAGATCAATGGGAATAATAAACCGTTGCTCCAAATAACGTTCAGTCGCTCTGGAGAGAATAGTTTACAGGTATGTTTGTTATTGCCTCCACTGGTGATCGTGTCACATTCAACAACAATAATATTCATTTGTGTACTCATTCATAGTTTATTTCGACCTAGCTATAGCCATTAAAAAAATACACAAAAAAAATTGTCCTATTTTTTGGAGTAAAGAATGCAGTGCAAATCTAAACATATAGGCAGAGCGCCATCTATAAAATATTTGATTACTAGAGTTCCTAACATTAGTCAAGTGATCTACTATTTCAAAGTAGCTGTAGGCAACGTCCATACCACGTTGAAAACACCGGTTCTCGTCCGATCACCGAAGTTAAGCAACGTCGGGCGTGGTCAGTGCTTGGATGGGTGACCGCCTGGGAACACTACGTGATGTTGGCTTTTTGTGGAATCTTTCTTTTTTACTAAAAAAAAGCTGATGTTTTTAATTTTATGTAGGTACATAGTGTAATTTTTTGAATATTTATTTTTCATATTAGAGAAAAGCGCTTTTCTCCGAATTTTTATTAGAAAAAATATTGAGTATTGTATTGGTCCAGTTGTTCTGGAGAATTATACACATACATACATACACATTATCACGCCTTTTTTAATTATATACAATATTATTAAAATAAAATGTAATGGCAGGTGCTAGACAAGTGCGTGAACGTGACCATCAGCGAAGGCAGCCCGCAGCGCGAGCGCCCTTGCTCGCTGGAGGACACCTTGGTCGGAGACGACGCGCCCGCCCTCAAGCGGTGCCAGGCTTTCAGCGCTATACAGGTACAGATCTATACATTTTTACTTTCAAATATTGGCCGATCAGGGGGACTGAAACGGCCACTTTGATGAATCGGAATATGTTCCAATTCCCATTTCGTAAATATTTAAGAATTAACTTTATGACATAAGGTTAATTAAAATGTGCTAAATTTCAGCGAAATACGTCCAGCGGTTTTTGCGTGGAATAGAACAAACAACTATCTAATCTTACTAACTTTCACGTTTATAATATCAGTAGAAGTAAGATTCCAAGAAATAAGACAATCAGTTGAAGTTTTCTTGTGCCTAAGTTCTAGCACAAAAACGTCGTCAGCTTTGGTGTTTTGTCCCACCACAGAACCAATAAATATTCATAGATTTTAAAGTAATCAAATTATTTCATATCTTTGGGGTATCTTATCAACAATCGTATCTAATCCAATTTTGTGACTCGAATATACGTTAGTACATATTCTTATCTATGCTCGAATAGCATGCAGTAGCGCCATCTATACGCAAATATAATAAATATTTTGTAAAAAAAGAGCATCTAAAACGTAGTTTGAAACTATTCGACATTTACGACTCTGCTATCGCCAACGTCCATACCACGTTGAAAACACCGGTTCTCGTCCGATCACCGAAGTTAAGCAACGTCGGGCGTGGTCAGTACTTGGATGGGTGACCGCCTGGGAACACCACGTGATGTTAGCTTTTTTGTTTATTTTCAAATAGGACATATTTTTTATCGGACATAAATTGATGAGATAAGGATCTGAGTGCTATATTTTTCTGTGATACTTTTGTAATGTTTATAAAAAGTGTAAAACATGTAAACAAAATAATAATATTGATATTCGCAGGAAGCTAGAAGCACAGAGGACCTGTACATAGACGACGATCTGTCGACGCAGCTGCAGGAGAACTTCGGCGGAAGAGTGAAGCTGATCCCGCTGCACGGCTCGCTGCACGAGCTGCTGTGCGAGCGGGAGGACGACTGCTGTCTCATCAAGGTTGGTAGCGCTGCACGAGCGGGAGGACGACTGCTGTCTCATCAAGGTTGGTAGCGCTGCACGAGCGGGAGGACGACTGCTGTCTCATCAAGGTTGGTAGCGCTGCACGAGCTGCTGTGCGAGCGGGAGGACGACTGCTGTCTCATCAAGGTTGGTAGCGCTGCACGAGCGGGAGGACGACTGCTGTCTCATCAAGGTTGGTAGCGCTGCACGAGCGGGAGGACGACTGCTGTCTCATCAAGGTTGGTAGCGCTGCACGAGCTGCTGTGCGAGCGGGAGGACGACTGCTGTCTCATCAAGGTTGGTAGCGCTGCACGAGCGGGAGGACGACTGCTGTCTCATCAAGGTTGGTAGCGCTGCACGAGCGGGAGGACGACTGCTGTCTCATCAAGGTTGGTAGCGCTGCACGAGCTGCTGTGCGAGCGGGAGGACGACTGCTGTCTCATCAAGGTTGGTAGCGCTGCACGAGCGGGAGGACGACTGCTGTCTCATCAAGGTTGGTAGCGCTGCACGAGCTGCTGTGCGAGCGGGAGGACGACTGCTGTCTCATCAAGGTTGGTAGCGCTGCACGAGCTGCTGTGCGAGCGGGAGGACGACTGCTGTCTCATCAAGGTTGGTAGCGCTGCACGAGCGGGAGGACGACTGCTGTCTCATCAAGGTTGGTAGCGCTGCACGAGCGGGAGGACGACTGCTGTCTCATCAAGGTTGGTAGCGCTGCACGAGCGGGAGGACGACTGCTGTCTCATCAAGGTTGGTAGCGCTGCACGAGCGGGAGGACGACTGCTGTCTCATCAAGGTTGGTAGCGCTGCACGAGCTGCTGTGCGAGCGGGAGGACGACTGCTGTCTCATCAAGGTTGGTAGCGCTGCACGAGCGGGAGGACGACTGCTGTCTCATCAAGGTTGGTAGCGCTGCACGAGCGGGAGGACGACTGCTGTCTCATCAAGGTTGGTAGCGCTGCACGAGCTGCTGTGCGAGCGGGAGGACGACTGCTGTCTCATCAAGGTTGGTAGCGCTGCACGAGCGGGAGGACGACTGCTGTCTCATCAAGGTTGGTAGCGCTGCACGAGCTGCTGTGCGAGCGGGAGGACGACTGCTGTCTCATCAAGGTTGGTAGCGCTGCACGAGCTGCTGTGCGAGCGGGAGGACGACTGCTGTCTCATCAAGGTTGGTAGCGCTGCACGAGCGGGAGGACGACTGCTGTCTCATCAAGGTTGGTAGCGCTGCACGAGCGGGAGGACGACTGCTGTCTCATCAAGGTTGGTAGCGCTGCACGAGCGGGAGGACGACTGCTGTCTCATCAAGGTTGGTAGCGCTGCACGAGCTGCTGTGCGAGCGGGAGGACGACTGCTGTCTCATCAAGGTTGGTAGCGCTGCACGAGCTGCTGTGCGAGCGGGAGGACGACTGCTGTCTCATCAAGGTTGGTAGCGCTGCACGAGCGGGAGGACGACTGCTGTCTCATCAAGGTTGGTAGCGCTGCACGAGCTGCTGTGCGAGCGGGAGGACGACTGCTGTCTCATCAAGGTTGGTAGCGCTGCACGAGCGGGAGGACGACTGCTGTCTCATCAAGGTTGGTAGCGCTGCACGAGCTGCTGTGCGAGCGGGAGGACGACTGCTGTCTCATCAAGGTTGGTAGCGCTGCACGAGCTGCTGTGCGAGCGGGAGGACGACTGCTGTCTCATCAAGGTTGGTAGCGCTGCACGAGCTGCTGTGCGAGCGGGAGGACGACTGCTGTCTCATCAAGGTTGGTAGCGCTGCACGAGCGGGAGGACGACTGCTGTCTCATCAAGGTTGGTAGCGCTGCACGAGCTGCTGTGCGAGCGGGAGGACGACTGCTGTCTCATCAAGGTTGGTAGCGCTGCACGAGCGGGAGGACGACTGCTGTCTCATCAAGGTTGGTAGCGCTGCACGAGCTGCTGTGCGAGCGGGAGGACGACTGCTGTCTCATCAAGGTTGGTAGCGCTGCACGAGCTGCTGTGCGAGCGGGAGGACGACTGCTGTCTCATCAAGGTTGGTAGCGCTGCACGAGCTGCTGTGCGAGCGGGAGGACGACTGCTGTCTCATCAAGGTTGGTAGCGCTGCACGAGCTGCTGTGCGAGCGGGAGGACGACTGCTGTCTCATCAAGGTTGGTAGCGCTGCACGAGCGGGAGGACGACTGCTGTCTCATCAAGGTTGGTAGCGCTGCACGAGCGGGAGGACGACTGCTGTCTCATCAAGGTTGGTAGCGCTGCACGAGCTGCTGTGCGAGCGGGAGGACGACTGCTGTCTCATCAAGGTTGGTAGCGCTGCACGAGCGGGAGGACGACTGCTGTCTCATCAAGGTTGGTAGCGCTGCACGAGCTGCTGTGCGAGCGGGAGGACGACTGCTGTCTCATCAAGGTTGGTAGCGCTGCACGAGCGGGAGGACGACTGCTGTCTCATCAAGGTTGGTAGCGCTGCACGAGCGGGAGGACGACTGCTGTCTCATCAAGGTTGGTAGCGCTGCACGAGCTGCTGTGCGAGCGGGAGGACGACTGCTGTCTCATCAAGGTTGGTAGCGCTGCACGAGCGGGAGGACGACTGCTGTCTCATCAAGGTTGGTAGCGCTGCACGAGCTGCTGTGCGAGCGGGAGGACGACTGCTGTCTCATCAAGGTTGGTAGCGCTGCACGAGCGGGAGGACGACTGCTGTCTCATCAAGGTTGGTAGCGCTGCACGAGCGAGGAGGACGACTGCTGTCTCATCAAGGTTGGTAGCGCTGCACGAGCTGCTGCGCGAGCGGGAGGACGACTGCTGTCTCATCAAGGCGCTGCACGAGCTGCTGTGCGAGCGGGAGGACGACTGCTGTCTCATCAAGGTTGGTAGCGCTGCACGAGCGGGAGGACGACTGCTGTCTCATCAAGGTTGGTAGCGCTGCACGAGCTGCTGTGCGAGCGGGAGGACGACTGCTGTCTCATCAAGGTTGGTAGCGCTGCACCGAGCGGGAGGACGACTGCTGTCTCATCAAGGTTGGTAGCGCTGCAACGAGCTGGGCGCGAGCGAGGACGACTGCCTGTCTCATCAAGGTTGGTGAGCGCTGCACGAGCTGCTGTGCGAGCGGGAGTGACGACTGCTGTCCTTCATCAAGGTTGGTAGCGCTGCAACGAGCTGGCCGTGCGAGCTGCTGTGCGAGCGGAGGACGACTGCTGTCTCATCAAGGTTGGTAGCGCTGCACGAGCGGAGAGGACGACTGCTGTCTCATCAAGGTTGGTAGCGCTGCACGAGCTGCTGTGCGTGAGTGGAGTGACGACTGCTGTCTCATCAAGGTTGGTAGCGCTGCATCGAGCTGCTGTGGGAGCGGAGTGACGACTGCTGTCTCATCAAGGTTGGTAGCGCTGCACGAGCTGCTGGTGCGAGCGGGAGGACGACTGCTGTCTCATCAAGGTTGGTAGCGCATGCACGAGCGGGAGGACGACTGCTGTCTCTTCATCAAGGTTGGTAGCGCTGCACGAGCTGCTGTGCGAGCGGGAGTGACGCGAGACTGCTGTCCTCATCATACAGGTTGGTAGCGCTAACACGAGCTGCTGTGCGAGCGGGAGGACGACTGCTGTCTCATCAAGGTTGGTAGCGCTGCACGAGCTGCTGTGCGGAGCGGGAGTGACGATCTGCTGTCTACATCAAGGTTGGTAGCGCCGCATCAGCTGCCAGGCGAGCGGGAGGACGACTGCTGTCTCATCAAGGTTGGTAGCGCTGCACGAGCCGTTGTGCGAGCGGGAGGACGACTGCTGTCTCATCAAGGTTGGTAGCGCTGCAACGAGCTGCCAAAGTGCGAGCGGAGGACGACTGCCTGTCTCATCAAGGTTGGTAGCGCTGCACAACAGAGGAGGACGACTGCTGTGTGCTGTCTCATCAAGGTTATTGGCGCTGCACGAGCGGGAGGACGACTGCTGTCTCATCAAGGTTGGTAGCGCTGCACGAGCTGCTGTGCGAGCGGGAGGACGACTGCTGTCTCATCAAGGTTGGTAGCGCTGCATCGAGCGGGAGGACGACTGCTGTCTCATCAAGGTTGGTAGCGCTGCACGAGCTGCTGTGCGAGCGGAAGGACGACTGCTGTCTCATCAAGGCTGGTAGCGCTGCACGAGGCGGGAGGACGACCGCTGTCTCATCAAGGCTGGTAGCGCTGGCACGATAGCGGGAGTGACGACTGCTGTCTCATCAAGGTTGGTAGCGCTGCACGAGCGGGAGGACGACTGCTGTCTCATCAAGGCCGGTAGCGCTGCACGAGCGGGAGCACGACTCGCCGTCTCATCAAGGTTGGTAGCGCTGCACGAGCTGCTGTGCGAGCGGAAGCGGGGAGCGCACGACCTGCTGTCTCATCACTGCCGGTAGGCGCTTTCGCACGAGCGGGGAGGACGACTGCTGTCTCATCAAGGTTGGTAGCGCACGAGCCGCTGTGCACGAGCCGCTGTGCGAGCGGGAGGACGACTGCTGTCTCATCAAGGTTGGTAGCGCTGCACGAGCTGCTGTGAGGAGCGGGAGGACGACTGCTGTCTCATCAAAGGTTGGTAGCGCTGCACGAGCTGCTGTGCGAGCGGGAGGACGACTGCCGTCTCATCAAGGCTGGTAGCGTAACGAGCCGCTGTGCGATGAGGACGACCGCTGGTCTCCATCAAGGCTGGTAGCGCTGCGCGGGAGTGACGACTGCTGTGTCTCATCAAGGTTGGTAGCGCTGCACGAGCGGGAGCTGCTGTGCGAGCGGAGTGGACGACTGCTGTCCTCATCAAGGTTGCAGCGCTGCACGAGCTGTGCGAGCGGGAGGACGACTGCTTTGTCTCATCAAGGTTGAGTAGCGCTGCACGAGCTGCTGTGCGAGCGGGAAGGACGACTGCTGTCTCATCAAGGTTGGTAGCGCTGCACGAGCTGCTGTGCGAGCGGGAGGACGACTGCTGTCTCATCAAGGTTGGTAGCGCTGCACGAGCGGAGTGACGACTGCTGTCTCATCAAGGTTGGTAGGCGCTGCACGAGCCGCTGTGCGAGCGGAGGACGACTGCTGTCTCATCAAGGTTGGTAGCGCTGCACGAGCTGCTGTAAGCGAGCGGGAGGACGACTGCCTGTCTCATCATAGGTTGCCGTAGGCGCTGCACCGGAGCCGCCAGCAAAGGAGCGAGCGGAGTGACGACTGCTGTCTCATCAAGGCTGGTAGCGCTGCACGAGCGGGAGCGTGACGAGACTGCTGTCTCCATCAAGGCTGGTAGCGCTGCACGAGCTGCTGTGTGAGCGTTGCGCGAGCGAGTGACGACTCGCTGTCTCATCATAGGCTGGTAGCGCTGCATCGAGCTACAGCAGCGGGAGGACGACTGCTGTCTCATCAAGGTTGGTAGGCGCTGCACGAGCTGCTGTGCGAGCGGGGAGGACGACTGCTGTCTCATCAAGGTTGGTAGATAGCTGCACGAGCGGCAGAGTGTGGAGACGACTGCTGTCTCATCAAGGCTGGTAGCGCTGCATCGAGCGGGAGTGACGACTGCTGGTCCCATCAAGCGTTGGTAGCGCTTGTTGCTGTGCGAGCGGGGAGGACGACTGCTGTCTCATCAAGGTTGGTAGCGCTGCACGAGCGGGGAGTGACGACTGCTGTCTCATCAAGGTTGGTAGCGCTGCACGAGCTACAAGAGCGGGAGGACGACTGCTGTCTCATCAAGGCTTGGTAGCGCTGCACGAGCTGCTGTGCGAGCGGGAGGACGACTGCTGTCTCATCAAGGCTGGTAGCGCTGCAACGAGCTGCTGTGCGAGCGGGAGGACGACTGCTGTCTCATCATAGGCTGGTAGCGCTGCACGAGCGCTGGGAGGACGATCGCCGTCTCATCAAGGTTGGTAGGCGCCGCACGAGCGGGAGTGACGACTGCTGTCTCATCAAGGTTGGTAGCGCTGCACGAGCTGCTGTGCGGAGCGGGAGTGACGACCGCTGTCTCATCAAGGTTGGTAGGCGCTGCACGAGCTGCTGTGCGAGCGGGAGGACGACTGCTGTCTCATCAAGGCTGGTATATGCGCTGCACGAGCGGAGGAGGGGACGACTGCTGTCTCCATCACACAGAGGCTGCACGTAGCTGCTGCACGAGCGGGAGGACGACTGCTGTCTCATCAAGGTTGGCAGCGCTGCACGAGCGCGCGGGAGGACGACTGCTGTCTCATCAAGGTTGGTATGCGCTGCACGAGCTGCTGTGCGAGCGGAGTGACGACTGCTGTCTCATCAAGGTTGGTAGCGCTGCACGAGCGGGGAGGTGACGACCGCTGTCTCATCAAGGCTGGTAGCGCTGCACGAGCTGCTGTGCGAGCGGGGAGGACGACTGCTGTCTCATCAAGGTTGGTAGCGCTGCACGAGCGTGCGAGGAGTGACGACTGCTGTCTCATCAAGGTTGGTAGCGCTGCACGAGCTGCTGTGCGGAGCGGGAGGACGACTGCTGTCTCATCAAGGCTCGGTAGCGCTGCAACGAGCTGCCAGGGGAGCGATGACGACTGCTGTCTCATCAAGGCCGGTGGCGCTGCACGAGCGGGAGGACGACTGCCACGTCTCATCAAGGCTGGTAGCGCTGCACGAGCTGCTGTGCGAGCGGGGAGGACGACTGCTGTCTCATCAAGGTTGGTAGCGCTGCACGAGCTGAGCGGGAGGACGACTGCTGTCTCATCAAGGCTGGTAGCGCTGCACGAGCGGGAGTGACGACTGCCGTCTCATCAAGGCTGGTGAAGGCGCTGCACGAGCGGGAGGACGACCGCTGTCTCATCAAGCAGGCGAGCGCCGGACGAGCTGCTGTGCGAGCGCGGAGGACCACCGTTGTCTCTACCGCTGCTGGCAGCGCTGGGACGAGCGCGAGTGACGACTGTTGTCTCATCAAGGTTGGCAGCGCCGCACGAGCTGCTGTGCGAGCGGCGACGACCGCTGTTCCATCAAGGCGTAGTGCCGCACGAGCGGGGAGGACGACCGCTGTCTCATCACAAGCTGGTAGCGCTGCACCAGCCGCTGTGCTGGCGAGCAGACGACTGCTGTCTCATCAAGGCTGGTAGCGCTGCACGAGCGGGAGTGACGACTGCTGTCTCATCAAGGTTGGTAGCGCTGCACGAGCTGCTGTGCGAGCGGGAGGACGACTGCAGTCTCATCAAGGTTGGTAGCGCTGCACGAGCTACAAAGAGGCGGAGGACGACTGCTGTCTCATCAAGGCTGGTAGCGCCGCACGAGCTGCTGTGCGAGCGGGAGGACGACTGCTGTCTCATCAAGGCTGGTAGCGCTGCACGAGCTGCTGTGCGAGCGGGAGGACGACTGCCGTCTCATCAAGGTCGGTAGCGCTGTACGAGCTGCTGTGCGAGCGGGAGGACGATCAAGCTGTCTCATCAACAAGTTGGTAGCGCCGGCACGAGCGGGAGAGGACGATTGCTGTCTCATCAAGGCTGGTAGCGCTGCACGAGCTGCTGTGCGAGCGGGAGGACGACTGCTGTCTCATCAAGGTTGGTAGCGCTGCACGAGCTGCTGTGCGAGCGGGAGGACGACTGCTGTCTCATCAAGGCAGTAGGCGCTGCACGAGCGGGAGTGACGACTGCTGTCTCATCAAGGCTGGGGACGCTGCACGAGCGCTGTGCGAGCGGGAGGACGACTGCTGTCTCATCAAGGTTGGTAGCGCTGCACGAGCTGCTGTGCGAGCGGGAGGACGACTGCTGTCTCATCAAGGTTGGTGGCGCTGCACGAGCCGCTGTGCGAGCGGAGTGACGACTGCTGCTGTCTCATCAAGGTTGGTAGCGCTGCACGAGCGGGAGGACGACTGCTGTCTCATCAAGGTTGGTAGCGCTGCACGAGCTTGCTGTGCAGGCAGGAGGACGACTGCTGTCATCATCAAGGTTGGTAGACGCTGCACGAGCTGCTGTGCGAGCGGGAGGACGACTGCTGTCTCATCAAGGTTGGTAGCGCTGCACGAGCGGGAGGACGACTGCTGTCTCATCAAGGTTGGTAGCGCTGCACGAGCTGCTGTGCGAGCGGGAGGACGACTGCTGTCTCATCAAGGTTGGTAGCGCTGCACTGCAGAGCGGGAGGACGACTGCTGTCTCATCAAGGTTGGTAGCGCTGCACGAGCTGCTGTGCGAGCGGGAGGACGACTGCTGTCTCATCAAGGTTGGTAGCGCTGCACGAGCGGGAGGACGACTGCTGTCTCATCAAGGTTGGTAGCGCTGCACGAGCTGCTGTGCGAGCGGGAGGACGACTGCTGTCTCATCAAGGTTGGTAGCGCTGCACGAGCCGAGCGGAGGACGACTGCTGTCTCATCAAGGTTGGTAGCGCTGCACGACCGGGAGGACGACTGCTGTCTCATCAAGGTTGGTAGCGCTGCACGAGCTGCTGTGCGAGCGGGAGGACGACTGCTGTCTCATCAAGGTTGGTAGCGCTGCACGAGCGGGAGGACGACTGCTGTCTCATCAAGGTTGGTAGCGCTGCACGAGCTGCTGTGCGAGCGGGAGGACGACTGCTGTCTCATCAAGGTTGGTAGCGCTGCACGAGCGGGAGGACGACTGCTGTCTCATCAAGGTTGGTAGCGCTGCACGAGCTGAGGACGACTGCTGTCTCATCAAGGTTGGTAGCGCTGCACGAGCTGAGGACGACTGCTGTCTCATCAAGGTTGGTAGCGCTGCACGAGCTGCTGTGCGAGCGGGAGGACGACTGCTGTCTCATCAAGGTTGGTAGCGCTGCACGAGCGCTGTGCGAGCGGGAGGACGACTGCTGTCTCATCAAGGTTGGTAGCGCTGCACGAGCGGGAGGACGACTGCTGTCTCATCAAGGTTGGTAGCGCTGCACGAGCTGCTGTGCGAGCGGGAGGACGACTGCTGTCTCATCAAGGCTTGGTAGCGCTGCACGAGCGGGAGGACGACTGCTGTCTCATCAAGGTTGGTAGCGCTGCACGAGCTGCTGTGCGAGCGGGAGGACGACTGCTATGTCTCATCATGGTTGGTAGCGCTGCACGAGCGGGAGGACGACTGCTGTCTCATCAAGGTTGGTAGCGCTGCACGAGCTGCTGCACGAGCGGGAGGACGACTGCTGTCTCATCAAGGTTGGTAGCGCTGCACGAGCGAGCGGGAGGACGACTGCTGTCTCATCAAGGTTGGTAGCGCTGCACGAGCTGCTGTGCGAGCGGGAGGACGACTGCTATGTCTCATCAAGGTTGGTAGTAAGCTGCTGCACGAGCGGGAGGACGACTGCTGTCTCATCAAGGTTGGTAGCGCTGCACGAGCGGGAGGACGACTGCTGTCTCATCAAGGTTGGTAGCGCTGCACGAGCTGCTGTGCGAGCGGGAGGACGACTGCTGTCTCATCAAGGTTGGTAGCGCTGCACGAGCTGCTGTGCGAGCGGGAGGACGACTGCTGTCTCATCAAGGTTGGTAGCGCTGCACGAGCGGGAGGACGACTGCTGTCTCATCAAGGTTGGTAGCGCTGCACGAGCGGGAGGACGACTGCTGTCTCATCAAGGTTGGTAGCGCTGCACGAGCGGGAGGACGACTGCTGTCTCATCAAGGTTGGTAGCGCTGCACGAGCGGGAGGACGACTGCTATGTCTCATCAAGGTTGGTAGCGCTGCACGAGCTGCTGTGCGAGGACGACTGCTGTCTCATCAAGGTTGGTAGCGCTGCACGAGCTGCTGTGCGAGCGGGAGGACGACTGCTGTCTCATCAAGGTTGGTAGCGCTGCACGAGCGGGAGGACGACTGCTGTCTCATCAAGGTTGGTAGCGCTGCACGA